>OY015313.1:86368640-86968640 GCA_955612985.1 Cheilosia scutellata
TTGAAAAGGTAACCTATTTCAAATAATGCTCACCCTCACATTCATTCTCTTAATCAAAAAAAATGTAAACAACAAATGCCGCTCACTCTTTTATATTGTGATCTTTTTTCCCGTTTGCCATTTCCCCTATCGATAAAACATCGCACAAGAGAAATGATTGTGTCTCTTAAATAAGTGATCAGCTCATCTTCTCTTTCCAAAGCCAGATCGCGCTGATTTTTCTAGAAAAAAATGCTCTTCATCGAATATTATTTGGTTGTTTGTATTTCCCCCGTTCCATTGTTATTGACAGTTCGTTATCAGCTGTATTTACCTACTCAAAAGCTTTGTTACCTATCTTCGTTTTGAGCTGTCAAAAATAAAAATAAAAAGCTTTGTGTGAAATAAAGTTCTATGGGCGATGTTTTCTATGCCAATCTGCTTAGAATCAACGAATTACCGTTGTGCCAGAAGCACTGCTGATGTCATAATTGTTTCGTGGACTTTGTCGGTATCTTTTAATAGGTATCACCGTCACGTGACTTACATGCTCCCCTATTCAAAATGGTTATGCACTTGTTGTTGTTGTTGTTGTTGGCCGTGTCGTGTCGGTTTCGGTGTCTTCTATTTCACATTTACTTTCTTCTTCGATGAGACGAATGAGTGGAAGTGGAATTGCGAAGCAGATAATTTTTTTTTGTTGTTTGTCTTTATTATACAATCAGCTGGTAATCAGCTGTGATTTGTATGTGTATGGTGTGTCTCTGTACTTACGGCCGGAGGGTTGCCTCTTGTCTCGTCGTGTTGTTGTGTTTGTTTGATTGTGGTAGGGTACAATCGAAATAATGTGGTGCCGGTCGGTGGTGCTGTAGTTGGTGGTGGTGGTGGTGGTGGTGGTTGCTGTCACTGGTTGCTATTGAGGGGTTGTGGGGTTGGCTTTGGGGCTTGTTTGCCTGCCGTGTTGCCCTGTATAATTTGGCTACACTCGCTCTATTGTGGGTGACTGTGAGGTTGTGTCTGCGACTATGATATGACGACGTTCTCCATATGTTTTTTGCTATTGAGTCAAATCGTCACAGTTCCTCGATGACTTTGCTTTCGGTATTCCATCGAAAAAAAATTCACCGTCAAAGCAGTTTCACGTAGATCGTTCAAGCGAGTGGATGAGGCATTCGTCGCCCAGATACATAAATATTTCAACTAAAATTTCGTTCGGTTATTGTTTTTTTCTTTCATTTTTTTTACCGTTCAAAGCGAATTTAATTTTCTTACGGAAATCGTCGTTAAACTAAAATTCCCACGCTGCTTGGGGTATAATATATAATTTTTGTATCTATTTTATTTTTTTATCGGTTAATAATTAAGACGATTAAAATATTTTCGCTAAAAAAAAAAATAATAAATATATAGTAGGTAGATAGTTAATTGTGGAGTTTTGGTATTTTTTATTTTTTTTTTTTTTATGTGGTGATTTATTGGTGGTCTGATAGATGGCTTTCTTCTATTCCAGGGAAATCCCTACAAAGTTATAATGAAAACAGGAAATAAACCGTGAAATAGTGATTTATAGTTGTATCTTGTTAGATATCGACAGTTAAAAGTGATCGTGTAAAGTGTCGTTTCGTTCATATTGGTGAATCACAGTTGAAATTTAAACATTTTATGGACTCTTTAAAATTTAATCGCACTCGACTGATACCAAACCAAGTGTTTAATTAAATTAGTTGATCACCGAGACATTTTCAGAAAGTTTGTGAATTTTTTTTTATTAAATATCCACCCACACCAAACTGGAACACAATAAAGTGGCATGGTGGTGTTGCACTGGGGTTTAGTGAGTGAATTTGTTTGGGTGCCTAGTTATTAGTATGTACTACCTATTTTAATTGGCATGACCAAATGATTGATTTGTTTATACGATAATGATAGCCGAGTGCAGATAGGGTAGAAACAGTGGTAATAGACGAGGTAGAGTAATTTTTTTTATTCTAAAAATGGATACAATGTCGATTAGAAAAATGCGTGTGACTATTGTTGTGTACCTACATTGTGAAATTTTGAAAAATGGTTATTACAATTAAAATTCGTTTTTTTAGGCAATTTAAATTGACATGATTGGTATCAACTTCCGCTCGTGAGATACACAGTTTGGTTGAATAACTTTCGGTTTTCTATAATACACACTCGAGATCAGATTCACGTTTTTGTATGACACGAGACTGGCTTTAATGGGGTCACGTAATATTTATAGCGACTCAAATGATGGATGTGAGATACATCCATACCACGTAGCTAGGGTAGGTAGTTACTGACGGATATGAAAAGACTTAGTTTGAATTTTATGAAAAATGTGACAATTTTCACTTGGCCAATGGCCATGTAATGCAATGGATACCTATGCGTTGACAGGAGCTCTTCCTGTCGATTTCTGTATGGAAAGTCCGATTTTTCTTATATGAAAACAACTTTCAGTAAGTTAAAATTCTAGTTATTTTAAGACGTCCATTCGACGTACTATCGAACATTTTAAAATGACCGAAAACGAATAATTTATTAGAAGCTAGATAGCTAGGATTCTAATGAATGAATTAATAATTTTGTGTTCCTAAATAGCTATAGCTTTTTCCAACTGCGAATGAACTGTTTATCCAAATGTTGGAAACCACATGTCACCAGACTCAAAGTTATACCCAAACCTCGGCTCACAAACAGTATTTGGAAGAGCTCTGCTGGGCACTTTTTTTTAGTCCTCGGAAAGTAGGTAGGTACCTACTATTTTGACAATTTGGTAGCGGGTGGTTTTGGTCTCCAAAAAAAAAGAAAAAACAAAAATTGACACCATATATTTAGGTTCTGTAGAGAAAATAGGTCTATGGGCGAATGGTTTACAGTTCCGACTGTGAAGGGTTATGGTGCCTAATCTTTTGTGATGAACTAACATAATCTAACCCAAGGTAAGAGGGACAGTCTGCAATATGTAGGTATATGCAATTTTTACCCGGATGTCATTGAGGCCCATTTTGATTACCCTTTTTATAGTATATAATAAGATATGCAACTAAGAAAATCATTCGGATCTGCTGATAAAATTGCGGGCGATAAGCTGCCAGTTATGGTTGAAATGGAAGTGTTGTTCCATCTTTCTTTAGCAAGGTTTAAGTTTAATGTGACATTGATGACTTTCAACACAAACAACACCCCAAATTTTATCAAAAATCGTTGTTGTTGTTTCCTGTATAATTTTTTGGGGCATTATTTAATTTTTTTTTTTTTGGCCTTATTTCATTGGGGCCTTATTTCGCAGAGCCTTCCTGTACAGAGTTTTTCCCTCCGGGTTTGAATCGAAGACATTACCATTAGTCTATACTCAAACCAGCATTGATCTTTGCTCCTTTTCCAGACGCAGGCTTGACCTGCTGCCAGTATGTATGTGAATTTTGTATCAACATCAATCGCAAGTACCTACTTAACTCCATTTGTTTGGAATTATTGCCTCTTGTCAACAGAACTATCTCTGTCTTTTCTATAACTATGCTAAATCCATGATCTCGGATCCAGGATTGGACGCGTCTCGTAGATCGGTTCTGTCGTTTTTGGGCATTTTCAGTATCTTGTGCGGTGATAACTGCAGTGATGTCATTTGAGTAGCCGAAAAGGGAAGTATTTTCGGGCATGTTCATTCTAATGATTCCATCAAATTAGGTATTTCATAAGTCGGACCCACGTTTCCCCCGTTCACCTTCCTTCTGCGGTATCACAAACATATGCTCTGTCTCGGAGGTAACTTTTCATCATCCGTGAGACATCTTGATGAACGTATAAAGAGTTATCCATGGCGTTTAGCATGTCTCTACACCTAGTGACTTTCTTAGCTGCCTATAAAGCTTCTCTATCAGCCAATAATATGCCCATTTTACAGCCGCATCTAGTCAGTTTGTCTGCTGCCTCATTCCCTTCCACACCAACATGTCCAGGAACCCAGCACAGCAGTATACTGTGTAATGGTTTATTGCTCGCAATGCACTGACTTACGGATTTGGAGTCTACCAGATTGGAGTTAGACGTTTTAAGTGCTGTCCACACAGAGGATAATTTCCATAGCCGGCAGTTCCCTTGCTAAAACAGTTTGAGCCGCTTTCTTAACCGCGTAGATTTCTACCTGTAAAACACTCCACTGATCTATAATCACCTGATGCATGTCTATAATCTAGTCTAACTTAACCTACTTTTATGTTGAAAAATGAAGTAAACTTGGACTAGGAAAAGTAATTACTAGGGTTATGAGTCCTTGGTATCTTTATTGAAGATAATTTCTAAGTGCCTACCAAATATTGTTTAAAGCGAGACTAACTCGGCATATTTCTTACTTTCTTAGTCTGTTAACCGCTCTAAGATTAGAAATGTAGTATAGGTAAGGTTGGACTAGGCAAAAATCAATTTTGTGAGTAGAAGCACCTTAGTGGACAGATCGAAATCCTTTGGGAAACCATCGCTATGGTTAATCACTTATCCTTTGCGATAGAATTTTAAGGTCGATAGGCCCTATCTCTTTCATGAAAATGCGTTGTTGTTTCGTATAGCGCTCCATTTTTACTAACCCCGAACTGCCAGCTTGCAGATTCTTATCTTTTTTCCCGTTGGCATCACTGTGCTATCAAATGACGCAAAATTCAAATTAGGAACACTTCTTAGCGTAACAGCTGAATTGTATGGTTGGTATTGGTAGGTATACTTTTGTTCTCACACTTTCTATAGTAACGAGAACAAGTTCAGTTTTGAATGTATTGACTTTAAGTCCACTTTTTTCTGTCCAATTTGTTTAAGGTAGGTATGTAACTAAAAAAAATGTTAATAGCCCCCGCACTTATGTTGTTTAAAGCCTTACGAGTTACGACGTTGTTGAAGTATTATAAATCTGGTAAATTTTGGTTTAAATTAGACAAGACCTAATTTCATACCCACACGCATTTATCTTGACACATGTTTTCACAATATTATTGAAAGTATCTATCAGGATAATATACCTAAAAGGCTGCACAAAATTAGACTGTTTAAACAACAAATTTAATGCTTAACTACAGTCAACAATACCTACAGTAGACTCTCGTTATCGTGAACACCGGTTAACGTGAACACTCGATAACGTGAACAGATTTTTTTTAACATTGACATCTCTAAAACGTGAACAACTATTTCTGCTCCAAATAATTGTAATTCATTAGCTGATTTGGAAAATATTTTTCAATTTTCTTTAATTTAATTTAAATTTAACACCATTAAAAAGAAGAAAGCCATCAAAAAGTTCTCAAAAGCCATTACTTCAACTTAAAATCCGTTAAAAAAAAAATAATCTTATATCATTTGCTTGTTTTTAAATTCTATAACTTATTTAATTTTCTTTTTTTTAAAGGTTAATAAATTTTGTAAAGTTCATAATCATTTCACTTAAAAAATAAAAGTGTATAAAGAAAAATAAAAGAAAAAGTGAATAAGCTATAAAGTGAAAAATATATAAAGAAATGAATCTTAATTCAATAAGAGTGCAAAACATAATATAAATTAAAATATAAAAAAAAACACATCACAATCAAGGATATTCCCCCAGAGAGAGAGTCTACCTACCAACCATGTACTACAGAATGAAAATCATTGTCGCAGTGTTCCTGATACTCAGTGTTGCTTCAATAAAATCAGGTAACCTGAAGTCAACTATTTTTGAAAACAATTTAAATTCTTTTCCGTTCCATTTAATTTTTTTTTTCTTGAATTTTATTTTACTTCTGAGATAAACAGAAAAAAAAGACAAACATCTTTCACTCTCATAATATCTCTTCTACGCCGAAATCTGTATCTGTACACTATATTTTTGAAACACCACAAACCGCCTACACTATTATAGTCAGCTGGTTTTTGTTGTCTCTTATGCTGCTGCGGGAGTATTTGTGAGTATCTTCCCGCGGCGTAGAATTTCTAAAATTGGCTTCTGACTTTCTGACTGAATCGGTGGTGGCTTTCGTGAAGTTTTCATTCATGAATCGTATGCCCTTGGCGAAGAATATTTTTGTTGCGGCTTTGTTTTGCTTTCGCACAGTCGAGTCGGTCGGTATTATATTGTTGCTCAATGCTCAGGCATGGTATAGTCGCAGGTGATTGCCGCCAACCCGAAATAGATGAACTGGAAACATGTATCTATGAATGTATCTTTGTTGTGAAATAAGAAAATGATGAACTGATTAATTAGTTTGGAATTTGAAGAATGTTGCGCTGAGCTAAGGCGTTGTTATAATTGTGCTTCCTTTGTATGGCACTGGCACTGGCACACCATGTTTGTAGTTTGTTTTTCGTTATCGATTGGACACATAATTTCAGTGAAATTAACTCAGTCTAATCGACGATTAAAGATAATTCGTATAAATGTATTTATTCTATAAGGTGCGTAGGTGATAAGGTTGATTAGGCGATTGAAGATAATTCCATGTGCGAAATATTTTTCCGTATTTTTGCGTAGCACTGACAAAGATTATGATTTTATAGGCTGTCAAACATTTTTGGAGTGGAGAATAATATTTTCTCATTCAAGTAGCTATTTCCTAGTTCAACTTTTATCAACGTCTTTAATATAATATAGATGGCGCAGGAAATACAGTCATTTTTAGAGATCAACTTCGTGGTAAAGGTGCCTTCGATAAGATATCTATGCTATGAAAGTCTGAAACAAGTTTTGGAAAAATTTGGAATTAACTTATGGGCGATAAGATGGGGATGACAGATGACACCCTTCGAGAATAGTTCAGGAGGGTAGAGAAGGAAAATAGAACCGCAGCATTCAAAATCGATCTAAATCGGTCTAAGGGAAAACAACCTAAGCATCATAACAGGTCTCTCCTAACGGGACACTATAGACTAAGGGAACACCTGAAGAAAATAGGCTCATCAGAAGAAGATCTCTGCATATTCTGCACATTCTGTAATCCTATTGAGCACTGATCCATAAGAGGATTAAACATCTGGGCAAGTATCAGATATCAGAAAAATATATACAAACCATAGACTCGCTACTCATTCTCAGATTCATAAAAGAAACTGGGGTGGATGAATTGCTCTAAAGTTGATATTCTTGTCCTAAGACAGAGCAAAGCCCCCCAAACACGGCTTTTAATGGAACTGTAACGCAATGGAGCTCTGAAAAAGGGCATGCACCTTTCTAAGTTATAAACAGCGAGCACAATAGGCCACAAGGTCGCAGTACACTAAACCTTCTCCATTATTATTATTAATGTTTGGCAGAGAAATGAAAATCTTGAGACATCACTGGATCCCAACACAGTGGATGAAACAGATCTCCTCAAAATAGATTTTAGCGTTGACACTAGGAATTAAATCTAGAGAAGTACTGTGGAGAAATTTCACACTCAATGATCGTCACTACTATCATCATCATCATCAGCCTCCATCAACCACCGTCACCATCATCAGCCAATACGAATATTATCAGTCAATATCTGAAATCATCATCATCAACCATCTGGTCACCACCAGTCATCATCAGCCATCATCAACCATCGTCAGCCATCAGCAATCGTTATAAGTGTTATCACCAGTCATCATCAGTCAGTATCTGGTGACTACCATCAGTCATCAGCCTCGATCTGGACTACTGACTGAAGGACTTCTGATGACGGGCAACTTAGACAACCATCGCGTTAAAATAGGTTTAAGTTAACAGAGACAAGTAATAGAAAACGACAATAAGGTGGCACAAAGAGAACTAAGTCGAAGATGCCTTCATCGGTAAAGCCGATATAGGGGGGAAGAGCTAACATCAAGCAAATCCTTCTGCCACATTTAACGACTTCAAACCGTATCGAAGTAGGGCAATAATTCACATGTGAACCTAGCCAAATTTGAAAAACTGCGAATGACGACTGGTGACAGACTTCGCTATCGAAGCAAAATTCGCTTCCGAAAGAAACCAACAGATGGCCTACCATAAATAGTTCATTTTTTGCCTCACTCTTAATTCTTTATGTTTATGACAACTTCTATGCTTATTCCGGCCTACAGCTGACTCTTATACCTATGCAGTTTCTCAAAACAAATAAGTAGTTCACTAGTAGTTTTTCAGTGGAGCAAAGACAACCACCCCTTTGGCAACGTGGCAGCTGGGCGTACTGCAACTTAACATATTGTCTTCCCCAAGGAAATTCTTCTAATAGTCCTAACAAGCAATAATTCTCATTTATGATTCCTATGTTAACTCAGACGTTAACGGATTATAGTCACGCCATTTTTACATATCCAGATGCTTGGTTAGGTATTCATATTCACCCCATCTAAGCTTGCATATGCTCCAAAAATAACTCAAATTGTCCTCGCATTTATATCTACAGCGTTTAGCTAAAAAGGTGGACTTTTGGAATTTATAGCATCTGCATGGAATTAATACGAAGGGAAGAAACAAATGGGCATTTAATGGTGGAATACGGGAGTACCTACTTAGCATACGCATTGCGTGTTAGAAACCACTATTTTTAACAACTTACTTCATTTGCTGCAGGGTTCAAACCAACAGCCTTACATTTAAATCAATATCCGTTGACTCATAGATACAACTTTGTATATGAATACAAGTACCTATCAAACAAGTGAAATATTACCATCGGTCAAGCTGGAAAAAAATGTATCGCTACACCTCACACTTGATTGAATCGCGCTAAACCAATTCAAATCCAATATATTTGCCGTCGCAGTAAGACAGAAAAAAAAATAAAAAAAAAACAACGATCCAACCCATTATACCGCATCGAATAATGCAATTAATTATAATTTCGATGGTACAGTGGCGCTGCGCAAAAAAAAACTAAAAGTATCTTTCTCCCCGATCCACAATTCCACTCTCGTTGGCGTCGTCAATCGTCAATCGTCATCGTCGTCAGCGTCACATCAACTTGCCACTTGCCAGTCGCCAATGCTACACAAGAGCGAAAGAGGTGGAATTCAAACTGACCTTGACAATGCGAATGCGAAGCAACATCAAAGCAGTCAAAATAAAATTAAAAACTCCAATAATAATAGAACCAGTATCTTAAAGTCATACCTGAGGCGTTACTCACCGCACCCCCTTTAGGCATCAGTCGAACGTCAACAAACCTTGATTTTTTTCAAAGGAATCACACTATCAGTGAAGAATGAAGCCCCAAAAACAAATCCTATCTATATTCACCATGATAGGGCGTAAAAATAACTTTTGTTATCATTTTAGATACTTTCACTCTGATGCGAGGGAATTATTATCGCAGCGAGAATGAAATACAAAAACAAATGGAGCAAGTGCTGCCATCTGTTGTCATACATAAACTAAAAAAAAAAATGCAACACATTAGCATAAAGAGCAATTTGTTGTTGTTGGGTATGATGACGATTTGTCGCCTTAAATTGGATTAATAATAAGCTATTGAGACCACCAACATAACCGGCGGCATTGTACCGCGATCTTATGATTCAGTTCGTTTATGTAAATTAATCGATTTCATGGTGGCCGATAGTCAATGGTACAGCAACCGACTATGATAATAATTTATTCAAATTAACTCTTGAAAGATATTGCCGGCTGACAGGTGAATCATACATATTACGTCGGTATGTGCAATGTAATTATGCGGGAAGTCGTATTATCGATAACAGATTGCAATTCCCTATTTCATCGGAAATGTTGTTATTGTGCACCGAACACAGGGCTGCACAACCTTGTTGGGCGGGGGTCATTGGCATTATAGAAATTATTATTGCTCTTGAATGGAGAGAAGGTATAGGGCAGTGTTTTTATATCATTGGGATGTTTTTTTTTCGTTTAGGTAATAGTTATTCAGGGCTATCGTGAACAAAATTCCCCCCGAAACATTTCCCATTTTTCAAAAATAGGTATCGGCAATGAATTTCGAAAAAAGGAACAAATTTCCCCCGGAATAAATTTGTATCGTGAACAAAAATTCCTCCCGGAATATTTCCTTCCTAATTTAGCAGGTGGAAATTGAAAATGTAAGCAGTTTTTATGGAAATAAGTTTTAAAGTCTTTTGCTTTTTTTTTTTTTAATTTATTTTTATTTGAACCAAGGAAATAATGGGAGGATTTGTGAATGTTTTTTGGTTGTTGAGAGATTGTCGGAGACGTAATCCAGCAAATATTTAAACATTGGTTTATTTGATCCTTAATACTGGTGAAATCTAATAAATATCGAATGTTAATAACTAGATATATATCAACCCTATATAATTTCCACTTACAACGCCTGTGGTAACTCCAAGGGATTGGATGTAAAGTTGTTCTTTTCAAGTTTCATTTTTTTCTTGTTGATATTCTTCCTCCGATAGCAATCTAAACGCTGCTCTGTGAATTTTGTAACATTAATATTTTCTTTTATACATATTTCACTGAATTGAACACTTTCTTTACTTAAATAAAGATAAATCCAACTTGCATCTTTGCAATTACTTAATTTTACACAATTCCTTAGTTTAACACAAATAATTTGCAAATTGCTTCCAAATATGAGCTTAAATGACAACTGAATAAATCACAATTGACAACTGTCAATGCATTCGAACATATTTTCGAAAAATTCCGGGGGAAATAAATTCCGATGGAGATTGACGATAGGAGGAATATTTTCCAGGGAACAAAAAATGTTCGGAGGGATTTTTTTTTCCTCCGGAATTGCCGATAGCCCTGATTATTTTTTCCAGAATTTTCCCACAACGTTGTTTTTTTTAAGTAAACTGCTGGAAACACATTTTTTTAAACACTTCTTGGCATTGGAATAAACCATGTTTCGAAGCAATGATTTTCAAACAACGAGTACAACATTTTATAAAGAAAAATATAGGTACTTCAGTAAATTTTATAATAAAGTAGCGCACCCGGTGAACTTCGTCTCGTCTCAATTTAACGCCTTCAAATAAACTCCGGAATGATAACAAAACGAAGATAGTTAAAATTTCAATGTGATTTATTTGAATGTTTTTCGATTTGTTTTCCGGCTTGAATTGGAATGATCAGTTATGGAATAATCGGAATTCATGGGATAAGGACTTCCTCTACTTTGAATTTGCCCCATATGATCGTCGCTTGAATCACATTGTTCATCAGTTTCTTGACGGACAACCGAACCGCGTACCATTGCACAATTTCGGATGATTCAGATTCCGCAACATGATTTGCGCGATATACGAATATCCGGAGTCACCAGTGTTGGTATGTCTTTCAACTGGTTTTTCCCACGAAAAAATATTTTTTTTTTCCTTTTTTCCCTCCGAATCGCTCGGAAATTCCCATAATTTTCCCACAATGATATTTTTGAGTAAAATAAACTAAAACATATTTTTTTTTTTAAAACAGTTTTATTAAAAAGGAACAATCATTTCAAAAAAACAAAAAAGTATTAAAAAAATATTTTATATTCAGTCTTCATTATTAAAAAAAATCAAAACAATTCATCAATAGATAAACAAAAAATGTAGGTAATTCATAATTCATTACAATATCACAATACTCGTATAACTAAATAACTTAAAAATGAGTAAAAAAGAAAACAATAACATAAAAGCGTATTTTAGCGAGTAAAAGACCCCTTATTTGAAAGTTTGAACGAAAAAAATAGTACTAAAAGTAAAGAAAAATATTCTAAATTCATGATTTCGCTTTAAAAAAAAGTGGTTATAGGCACCCAGCCAACTACTTATTCTTTACATCAGCGGTTCCCAATCTTTTTTGGTCGCGGACCACTTTTCTGGAGAGAAATTCCTCGCGGAGCACTTCGTTGTCCGTACGTATCCCATTTTTCGTAGTTATGGAAAACAATTACTATTTTCCATTTTTTTTTTTTTAATTTTATTAGATTGAAGAAATAAGTAACATGTAGCTATGTGATGTGACCTTTAGCATTTTTTAAAATATAAATAAATCTAGTACCTAGATATTAAAAAAAAACTCATATTCGAGTTTGCCACAGAATAACAAAAAATGTAAAATTCCCGTTTCCAAAACTTATAAAAATTACCAATATTTAGTGGAATCCTTTATTTTTTTAAACAGCCGCAGTCAATCTTTCCCCTAAAATCCGGCATTTTATAAATAAATGAATATAAATTTGGCGCAGAAGGTCTGTATAGGCGCCTTAGGTTAGTTTCTTACAACCATTTGTTTTGTGAGCTTTTATTTTTGGGTCGAATGGAAGGGACCTACAAATTCCGAGTCAAACGGCTGATTTGAGAAGCTTTTTCTGGACAGTTAGAGTGTCGGATATTTGTCAGACGTTCGCGAGAGGGTGGCGCAGTGGAAAAAACCTTAAGATGTAATTTGTGGCGCAGTGGAAAAAACCTTAAGATGTAATTTGTGTTTTCCGGGAATCGAACCTGGGACCCCTCGCACAGTAGTGCAGTACACTGACCAGGCCTCCTTAATGTTTTCGAAAAGCTCTTCAGCATATTTCTTGATTTTTTTTGGCTTTTAATGATCTTTCGATGTCGGCCCTCAAGTTTCCAATTGGGTTCAAATCGGGACTTTGCGCGGGTCATTCCAAAACATTAATTTTGTTATCTGTAAGCTATTGCTTCACTCTCCGCGGAGTATGCTAAAAATCGTTGTAGTGTTAGAAATCGTATGTTACTGGTTTGTATGAAAAAAAGGGTTTTCTCTTATATGTTTTTTTAAGGTTCCGTTTCCATATGGAGGAACGTTATTGCTTTCGCTTTTCGTGTCTGTCCGAACCCAATTTTTTTATAAACCTGTTGATTTATCAAGGGTCGACCCTTATACAACTAATGGACCAACATCGAGCTAAGAGAATGCACCGCAGACCATTACTATCTCTCCTCCATGCTTTATGATCTGAAGCGTGTACTTTGGCTGCAATTCTTTGATTGGAGGACGCCTTACATATACTTTTCCATCGGTTCCAAATAAATTAAACTTGTATTTGGCACTCCAAAGAACTTTCGTCCAAAATTGCTATAGTTTTTGTAAGTGGAGTCTTTCGAAATTCCGGCTCTTCCGGTTTTTGTTGACATAATATTTATTTATTTTTTTTTTTTTTGTCGAAAATGCATCCACGAGGATTTTGTTCTACGACACAGCGCCAAGGCAGTGAGTTCTTGATGGAGTTTAGGTGCAATAATCTCCCTAATTTTTATGGACATTAAAAATGGATTGGCTCTACTTCTCTTTGGAGTAGTTTTGAGTCCAATCTCCTGTCTTTGCCGGTTCTCAAAACTTCTAGTATTTCCCCGAAAACAAGCTTCGTAAAACAACCAAATCTTTTCGCTATCAACGCCATGGATTCGTTTCCATTTTGATAACTCTGAAGTTCTGCAGTAGGTACACGATTTATTTTTAGATACCTACGCATTTTTGTACTGTGTAGTTTCAGAAGCACAAAATTAACTAGTCTGATAAAATTTTCATATTTTATTCACTTGAATTTTCATGGCGGAGCATCAAGTGCTCCGCGGAGCACACTTTGGGAAACTCGGCTTTACATTATAAAATAAAATATATTGAATTCATATTATGTACCTACATGTAGTAGTACATAGATTTTTAGTACATAGATTCGTATATAAAGTTGAAATAATTCCCTAAAACCGTTTACAACCCCTGAAAATGCATCTCTTATGACAAAATAGATATTTCATTGAAGGCGTTGATTTTAACATAAATTCCCTCTACCTACCACAACAAAATAAGCCGTAACACCGAACCACACTACGCTATGTTAAATTTATGCAAATTCAACTTCAATATCCGCACATTTTTCGTTCGTTCGAATTTACTCATAAAGTTCAACGGAATTTCTAATATATTTCTATGAATAAATTATCAGCGCTAAAGTTCGCTCCGGAAATGTCACAAGAAAAAAGAAAAATTATTCTTAAATAGATACAGAAAAGCGGATATTTTTCTATAAAAAACAAAAAACAATCTCCTTACAAAGCGGTGTCAAATATGATTCACCTAGATACAAAATATTCGCTAAAATTGTAAACCGCGATAAATATCAATGCCGCTTATCAATTTTTAACAGTCTTTGTGAAATCGAGAGCTTATGAGTCAGATTAGATACTCGTACTACGCTGCACTTCATAAACTTTCGATAGGCAGATGGTGGTGGTGTGAACAAAAATTACGTGTACCACCGACACCGACTTGTATCTGACTTATGCGTTCGGAATGCCCAAGTAGCTGATAAGTACGAAATAATATTTTTTGCACTCGTCTATTTATGGCTTACAGTTTTCTTGGAATGACCAAAGCATGGGATAGGTTGATTATGGTTTTTGGTTTTCATTTTGCGAATGTATGATGCATTATCTTGAAAAATGCTCCCTATTTTTGTAGAAGGAGGGAAAGTAGGCGCCTGCCGTCCTGTTGATTGTGATGAGTAATTAAAAAAAAAAAATTGTTACTCAGTTTTGGGATCCATTTTCGTTAAAACTTCTATCACAAAGTATCGTAAAGAATCACCTCAGAGTTAGGTACCTACTTCCCCCTCTAAATAAATTCTATATTAAATATTATTTAGCGTAGCTTTTCAAGGTTAAAATAATAATGAGCCAATAATTATTACGTTTACATAACAATTTTTGTTGGCAAGATTTGAATTTGTCTTTGAGAAATAATTCTCTTGTTACTACAAAGAGTCCAGACAAGATTTATTTAGAAAAGTTAAAAATATCTTGCAAATAGCCCTCCAGCAAATTAGCCATGTTGACAGACTGTCTGAGTGTATTAATGAGATTTATATCGATAAACTGAGCAGGCAGTTATAAAGCCTTTGGGTGATCAAGTCGTTAACGTTATACAAAGTGGCGCAAAAGTCACCCGTTGTTCTTTATCTGTAGTTTTTTGCATGAATGAAAAACTTTGATTCTCCTTTTGGATTATGTTTATTTTTGATGTCTTAAATTTGTTTCATTATCTAAGTCGAGAAAGTAATACCGGCTGAGTAGTCGCCGCTAGAATTGATGACCATTCGGGCCCAATTTATGTCATTTTCCATCACTATTGCCAAAACTTCCGGAGAGAGGTCCTCTCATTCTTGACGGATATTCACTTTGAGGGCTTTAAGAATCTGAGGCTTGTTGACATAGGCCCGTGACTTAAAAAAAATTCCACAAAAACAAATGAAAATGGGCATCATGGTCATTTTTGATGAAAATTTGTCTCCCTCATGGTTGAGATTCAGAATGGCTTGAGAGTAGGTTACTCGCGCTTGGCGGTCAACAGCTAACAGCTTATGCACCGTCTGCACTTTGTAAGGGCACATCCTATAGTCTTTCACCAACATTCTCTGTAAAGACTGCCAATTGTTGCCCAATTCAGCCCCAGCTCCGATATTCTCAGTAGAAGGGCTGCTTAAGGCCGGGCAGAAATCTGCGACGAAATTCACGCTGCGCCAACATCACCGACGAATTATTCCGAAAAAATCTAAACAATTATTCTGCGTTCTTTAGGAGGTATACCTAGTTATAGTCAAAGTAGAATTGACATTTGTCGCCATTATATAGCATCTTCCAATAGAGTGATGACTTTTGCGCCATCTTGTAGCTGAAATTTGCCTTTAGATACTTTATAATGTTCTTATAGTAAAAAAAAAATTTCCAAAACAACCGTTTTCATTCCACTTACTCTTCGATATTTTTTTGATTCCTGATATAATATTTGTTTTGTCTGTATGTATGTAATTTTAAGTGTCAAAAAATCAGCACAGTTTCTGAGCAGCATTTGACACTTCTTGACCTTTAGAAATCATTTACCATTGAAGTTGTGACATTGCCAGACACGAAAACATATTTGCCTACGATTCATTGTAGCATTGAACACAAAGTGGCGGTAATAATCACACCACGGTTGCCAACGTCGCTGCTTAAATAATTATCATCATCAGTTAATTGCATGATGTAGATACGTATACAGTATACCTACATCATTCTGCGACAGAAGCTGCTGTTTCGCGATGATGAACGCACCGACCGAAGCCGACGCAACTGCACTCTGTTGTTAGTTGTGGTTGCTGTTTTTTGATCTCCTTGGGCCAGATCACGTAAAATGAAGACGATCGAACGACATCGTTTCGACAATAGCAGCTCTGTTTATTGCCACAGATATGATAGAATTCTGGGGCGACGAATTGTCAATTGCCACACATTCTGTGATCATTTGTGTATATAAGTTGACAAAAAATGTCCTCTCTCAGAATTTAGAACTTTTCAATGGCCAGTGACATTTCGCTTGACACAAGTCATATGCATATCTGCCAGACGACGCGACGACACTAATCTTTCCCTACGTTAGGGTTACCTTTGGGATACCCTAGTGTTAATTAGACACCTTTTCGAACAATCGGACACCAGGACACCTCTTTTTAAAAATAGTCCAGTTTGGACACCTTTTAGGAACTTAGAAATTTAGGAACTTTTTTATACATAGGGAAAATGAGTAAAATGTAACTTGCCACTAAAAATGATATTTTTTTGTTTCATATTATAAGGACTGGCAAAAATATACCATATCATCCTAAAAAAAATACCCCAAACTAGAATCAGATAATCAGTCACAATTTTCTATCTAAGGTATTTTCGTTTTATTTAAATTTTGTATGGGATACTTTTTTTCCTCGCGGACACCTTTTATGACACACATTACAAAAATACAACTACAACTCTTCTGCCAAAATTCTGAGCACGAAAGCCTTCTTGTTTTACTGCCGATGTTGGTTCTACAACACCAAAATCTGATGTTGCTGCTTGTATATAATCTGTCAAAGTTCTTGCACGAAGATCTAAAGCTACTATTAAGGTGGGTTTCCACATGTCGGTTGATTGACAAAGTTTGATAGCTCTCGCGTTTATGTCATTGAACGACACCACCGTCAGTTTATTTCCACTTTTGTAAATTATTGGCAAAAAATCGTTTGTCAGTTCATTGACCAACTTATGAATTCGATGCCATTTAATTTTCACTGTCAATTATAAATAAAGTGATATTTTGTTTGACAATTCAGCTATTTCCACTTGTCCAGTGGTTTCTTTGTCAGTTATTGACAAACGCTGTTAGCCAATTCATTGACAAAATTTTTTTGCTATTTCCACTTGCCAATTTTGTAAGTAGCATAAAAATACGTCATTTGTCAATTTCAAATCGACAAGTGGAAACCCAGCATTAGATTCACATGTGAACAATCGTGTCAATTTTTGACATGCGACCGTCAATATGACGTCCGATATTGTCCTATAGTTGTGAGTTGTGATTGAGCAATTTGCTAGACACCCAAGGCCTAGCTTCTCGCAACCATTCGTTTTGTGTGAGTTTCTATTTTTGGAACGAATGGAGGGGACCTACAATTTTATGTCGAATCCAAACCGCTGAATTGAGAAGCTCTCGGATGTTTGTCAGACGTTCGCGAGAGGTGGCGCAGTAGAAAAAACCTTAAGATGTAGTTTGTGTTTTTCCGGGGATCGAACCTGGGATCCCTCCCACAGTAGTCCAGCACACTAACCACTGCGCTACTGCGCCCGATGTAGGTTAGGTTAGGTAAGGTGGCTGTCCCCAAAAGGGGGACACACTTAGACCATAGTTTGGTCCATTGTGATACCACGGGGGGGGGGGAGTTGGCCAGAATGGTTCTTTGTGCCTGGCATTACCTTGGGGAATTCTGTTGCTATTTGCGCCTTTGGGTGCTTCTACTTCGTTAGGAGGTTTTTGTTGGTGACTGAGGCAGTCGAATCCTATGTGAGTTTCATCACCTGGTTTCGGCTTAGTCTTCCGGTCAAGGTGGGGGGCGACCGCAGCAGTCTGGCCCTGCCTATTGCCTTTGACGCGGCCATCACTAGGGAGGGAGACTGGTGCGTGGCAGAGGTGGGTGATTGAATCAGTAGGCTTTGCTGCTTGACCAGGAGTCGGTGAATGTATCGTCTGTTGGAAAAAGGTTGGGGACAACCGTAGCAGTCTGCCTCCCGTTTGTTTCCTTTTGACGATCAGTTCGCCAGACATAGGCTGGTGCTGAGCAGAAAAGCTTGATTGAAGCACTCCCACCTGCTGCTTGGTACCGAAGGTGGATATCGTTATTTGTCATCGGTGATAGGGCGAGGGGTGACCGTAGAAGTCCAATCCCCCGTCTGTTGCCTCTGACGGGGTCTTCGTATTGTCGTGGTGAGGTGGTGAGGTGGTGAGGTTGGTTGGTGTAGTCAGCCCTTCTCTTTGTCGGTTAGTCTTCGGAAACGGACAGAGGGTGACCGAAGCATTCTAACCCCCCGCTGGTAGCCTCTGACAGTCCGTTAGTAAAGAGGGTGGCTGGTGCAGATTAGGGTAGGCTGCGGCAGGAGAGAGCGACGGAGGGTGTCCGAAACAGTCTAACCCTCCGCCTATCTCCTCTGACGGAGTCTGAAAGTTCTATGTGGACGTAGTCAACCCTTTCTATTGGCAGTCAGTCTTCGGAAAAACAGACAGAGGCCAGATGTAAACACATTTCGAAAATTGGGCCAGTCTTCATCCCATGGCACTGTGGCCGATTCGTTCTGTTCATTCTGAATTTGTGCCCCGGAAGTTACCTGCACTTTTGCCAAGCACTCGAGCCTAGGGTTTTATATACCGACCTGTTGACCCAAATAGCTAGAGATTATTGATTTGTATATTTATCTGCTTTATTTGGATGTCAACGTCTTCAGCAGCCTTATCCTACAAAAACAAATCCATTTATTAACATGTTTCTCTATATTTTTCTCATTTCAGGTAAGCCTTGAAAATGTTTTTTTCCACTCCAAAATGCCAGGCGAGTATATTGATACGTTGTAAACGAGCGGGAAGGAGAAAAAAAAAACTAAATTAAGAGACTCTGTCAACATTCTGTCAATAGATGAGTATCTTCGCTTCTATTAGTGTGAAGTCCATTAGCACTAATCCCAACACTCTTCTCGGTTCCTCCAACCGCAACGAAGGATAAGCATATCCTATACGGTTTGGATATACAATTTCCATTCTATCAGCAAACACAGAAATAAAACGGAGGAGTGTAAACTGAAACGGGCATGGACTTATCCTAGTGTCGCCCATATAATATATATATCTACATATCGATTATCGATATAGACTTCAATTATCATGTCCGTAATTCGATTATCCCCAATTCGCTTGCAAATCAATGGCTTTTCCAATCCGATAAAGGATACCATAAGACAGAGTTCGAATGAATATGTGTGTTTGCTTGTGGTCGATTTGGTCTGATTGGTTTGGAAAATTGTCCTGCCAGCATCATACGTGATACGTGTATACCCACACCAAATGAATTAAAATGATTTTATTTAAATGGTCAAGAATAATGTCGATTGGTAAAGGAGGTCAAATCTTCTGCATAGCAACACATATAGTCCATCTAAAGAAAACTGCACATTTATCGCAGTAAGAAATAATTTATTTTTCATTGATAAGGGGTACCCAACTTCAACATTCCATCGCAATGATCTCATCCCTTTGTTCTGTCGGGAACTATCTTTAAAATGTTTACTTTCGGCAGTTATAGATAAACAAATTCGTAATAACCTAGAGTACTGCGTAGTGCAATTAAATATTTTTATGGTGTCCTTATCTGGTGTGTAGTGACACAAACAGCGATCTCTGTTGTGATAGTGTGCATTCGCTTGCACCGAATGGAATGCAAATGCACAGTTCCAGTGGAAGGTGATAAATTAAATTGTAAAATGAAAATTAATTTTATTCTATAAATTCTCCACCCACTGGACAATCTGTTCTCGACACTGTGACCGAAATCAAACACCTGTCAAGGCAGTGTGTAATCAGATAAGGCAGACTTGACGAGGTTAAGTGGGTACATAAATACAAAGCTAAGATTACCTACCGACAAATATGGACTTTGCACCTGTGGTTGTCGTAGGGAATTTTTTGTATTTGCTGTATTATAATCTTGCAGCACTGGTTCACAGTGAGTCAAATTCGATGGAAATGTTGGTATCCCTCTGGGCATCGTTTGGATAATGACAAACACATGTCATTTGACAGATTTGAACGATTGAAGAATCAAACATGATTGACAAAAGCTCAGGCGCACTATAGTCACAGAGAGAATGTCACAGACCATGTATAGGTACCCCCCATATCTATACCACTATCACTGGGAAGTATCTCTGACATTTGATTTCAATTTTGGTTCATGGGCTAGTGACCAGGATGGATTGGTAAATTATTCGCAATTATATCTGATGGCCGAAATAGTTTTGTTAAACTGACATTTGCGATGAAAGTTTATAGATTATTTTGGTCATTATTAAAAATGATATATTGATACGTTTGACAGTTTGATATAGGGAGAAAAGATCAGACATCTTTAGAAACTTTGTCTGACTCAACTCGACGGGGGTGACAAGCTTCGACTCATATAGCTCACGATTGTTCATATAGAGGAATGTGCGCCTTCTATAATTGCAAGGCCACTGTCACTTGAGCTTATTAGTCCGCCGAATCGAAGTCGAGCACTCCTGATCAATCCTTGATGTGGTTGTGCAAACTGTTTTATATATAAACGAGCGGGCCCGGCAAACATTGTTTTGCCTGGCTCGTACATTTTCATTGTCTGTCAATTGTTTTGCGGCCGTTTTATTATTTGAAATTTTATTCATGAGCTTATTTTTGCTTTTTAAATTTTTTTTATTGTTGTGGTAATAATTTTAAATTTAAACCATCCTTAGACCCATTCAAACACACACACAAAATTTCATTAAAATGGCTCCAGCCGTTTAGGAGGAGTTCGGTTACAAACACGTACAGAAGAATCTATCTTCTATAGTCTCACTAAAACTCGAGAACGGCTAGACCGATTTGGCTAATTTTGGTCTTGAATTATTTGTGGAAGTCCAGGGAAGGTTTAAAAGGTGAGAAATTGGACAAAGGGGCTTGGTACCTCCCATAACATTCAAAATCTTATATCTCGAAAACCATTGAAGCGATTGAGTTCAAATTTACATACAATCTTAGGTATTGGCCCAGGAGTATTCCTGTGAAGATTGGTCAAAATTGGACAAAGGGGCGTGGCACCTCCCATACAAAAAAAAACATTCAAAATCTTATATCTCGAAAACCACTGAATCGATTGAGTTTGAATTTACATACAATCTTAGGTATCGGCCCAGGAGTATTCCAGTGAAGATTTATCAAAATTGGACAAAGGGGCGTGGTACCTCCCATACAAAAAAAAACATTAATCTTATATCTCGAAAACTGCCAAATCGATTGAGCTCAAATTTACAGATAATTAGGTATTGTTTCAGAAGTGCACCTGTTCTCATTTTTCGCATTTTACGATAGAACATTATTATCTAAGACCTAAGCAATACAACTTATGTTGTATTCGTTTTCCAAACTTTTTTGCCGCGAACGAAAACACCCTTGCCGCGAATTGTCAAAGTTCGGAATCCACATCAATAAGCCGAGTTTCACAAACTATAGCGAATAACATATTCCTTCGAATTTAACCTGAAATTAGAAATGCAGCCTGTTCTTTTTAAAATAGGATCGAAATTTGCTAAATTTTAAGGATTTCAGTCGGAAAATTCACCGATGTCGACCGTCCTTTTTCAAATCGAATCGAAACTCGCTAAATTTTAAGGAGTTCATGTGGAACCTTTGAAAATGCCGACTTGTAAGCATACTTTTCTAACATTTTGTTTAGACCTAATTTTTGAAAATTGCTCGTTGGTTTGCCGACTCTTGAAAAGCAAGGGTGGAAAAGTTGGCGAATTTAGCTTTGATGCGGATTGTCATAAAATCTTCTCCAACATGTCGATAGCTCAAAATTTCGTCATCGTGTACGACAATTGCATACCCAAATAAGCTCTGTCCCGGCTTTTGTCCGGCCAATCCCATGATATTTAATGGATGGCAATAGTGTCTGCTTTTTAGAAGTCGAGGGCTTTTACTAGTTAGCCACAATCTCTTTTTTAGCACTCGCTGAGCAGTACTGAAAAATCGTAACTGACATTAGCGCCAAATTTATGTCAGAGTAGCTCCCGTAAGTTATCTGTCACATTGACACAACACGACACAGTTGATTCAATCTAGTTAATTCATTCGCCTTATACGTTCGCCTTTTGGGGGGCTCATATTAGTCCTTTGAGTCTTCATTCAACAGCCAGGAAAGTCAATTCCGACAGAGCCTTATATTGGTAATTTGTTCGTAATTAACGATCGCGCTTAAAAGTTCAGCAAATTGAGAAGGGGTGGACAAAACCTACCAGTAAATCGTTTCTAAATGTCCGTTTCCAAAAGCCCGTATTTCAAAATCCCGTAAATCATATGCCCGTAAAAAGGCCCGTAAAACCAAAGACAGTCATTGTATTTGGAATGAGTGCAGCGCCCAAAATATACGGGCTTTTTGAAAATGTTCATTTACAGGCTTTTATTTTATGGACAACTTCGAAATGCTGTGTTTGCAATTACGGGCTCCTGGTGAATACGGCCTAAAGTTTTAGGGTCAAATGTATCGTTCCGATCGAGTGTATCCTCTTAGAAAATACTTTTCTCAAGAATGTTACACTTTTTCACTCTGCGATTGAAGTTACGGGGCACTACAAATAAAACCACCAGGTAGCCTAGCTGTAGAGTAAAGACTTCAATTGCAGAGACAAGAAATGAAACGAAATGTTTACTGTATATACAAAGGTTGCAAACAGACAGGCAAAACATTCATTAATCAATTTCATTACCTAGCACTGGTCAGTGGCACATAGGATGCCAGCAAGGTATACCGAGGTAGGTGGCCATATATGAATTCCACCACTTCTAGGGTGGTTTTTACAATTCCGACCTTTTTGTACGCCTCAGCAAAGTGTTTTTTCCTCATATACCTAACTATATATAACCTCAAAATCTAAGATGTATTGTCCACGCATCGACACGAGTATCTAAACATTTCCCAAATCAAGAAACGAACCATTTGTGCATGAACTATTAACTTTAGCCTTTAACCCGTATCAAAATCCAAATCAGCAATATCTCCCATCCTATCGCTGGCAAGAAGAACATTTCCCCAGAGGAAACAAACACAATGTGTCCTCACACTCACACCTTCATGCGAGGAGAGGCTTTGAAATCAATAAATACCTCCTATCTGGACCACAGCTTAGCTATATATACAGCAGATGGTTATTATTGTAAGTCCCTACACAAAAAGAAACTTAAGAAACAATTTCATCATATTAACCCTAAAATGTTTTCGATGACGCATGAATTTAGGTATTTTTTTTTTTTTTTTGAACAAGAAGTTTACCCAAAAATCCCTTTTTCTATTTTGTATGCGATACGCAATCAAAAGTTCGATCCATCTTTCCAACGCACTCAAGCAAGGATGGTAGGTATAACTTTTGGTATTTGGCGAACCGTCAATGTCGACCTAAAGAAGGGATTGAGATTTTGGAATTTTTAATTGCCTACTCAACCTGCACGAGGGCGGCTTCCTCTTGAATGCGATTCTTTTTTTTTTATTTGTGTCCCGCACCTCTATCTCTCAAAACACCAGAGGCTATAGAAACTGTCTGCTTGTCTGACATAATTCAGCATCAATTTAGAGATAATAGCCAGAGGGGACCTTAACCAGAAACCATTGTAACCAAGGTATACCTAAAACCATTATATATATACCATAGAGTAGGTCTTATTTTAAAGAGCACCAGCTGAAGAAAGAAAACCGGTGAAACGAATGAAAAAAAAAAAAAAAGTTTTAGAAGAACGAATGACGAAACATGAACGATGACTCCCCTGAGGCAACCTAAGGATGAATGTTCAACCAAAAAAATAAAAAAAAAAGCAACCAAAAAGTGAAACCAAAAGGGCAGCACCCCAAAAAGTGCCGGATTGAGGTTGTGCATATGTCCTAAAAATAGATCGATAGGTATAGCTGCTATGCACGAGAAAGGAGAGTTCCAAGGAATTCTAAGGAAAAACATTGAGATTACAGACTACAGTCGTCTGTCATTTTTTTTTTTTTTTTTTTCGTCTGCCTTTAAACAAAACGAAGAGACACCGAGTCTATAGTGAATGCACCAGAGATGAAGGACCAAGACCAACTGTGTCATTATTTATTTTTTTCCCCAGAACAGCATGAACTAGAGTGTCATCACAGCTATTTTTCTTCAAAATGTTGGGTAAAACTTGTCTTCTTGGCAATGGTCAAGTGCCAAAGGGCAATCGCAAATTTGATGCCGTTCCAGGAATATATTTTTATTTGCATTTTTGAATACGTTAAGCAACAAGCGGTACAAATGACATTGATATGGATTTTTTTATACCATAACCGACATGACATAGTTGAGCTCTGAAAATAGTTGCCATAAATGGCTATATCAGACCAAGTGAAAGCTTTCAGTGACACAGTTGAATTCATCTCTGTCAGATGTCAACTCTGAGATTTGTTGTTATGACATCTTTGACGCTGTAGATTATGACAGGCAGGCTTTTAAGGTTGACCTTTTGATAGAGTTGTGGAGTAAAGTCCATTTGAGAGACTGTCCAACTTAGTTAAAGTCTATTTATGGATCTAGTATCAATGTAGTTCAAGACTCCGTGAGTGATTCATATTATACTGGCGACATTTCTGACTGCATGCCTATTGGTATATTCGAAGGTGACTTCTAACCAGTGTTTTGAATGATACTCCATTTGAAAAGGCGCTGAAATTATTCCCAATTTGCTAATTGAACTAGTACGTTCATTTAGTTCAATGTAGTTCAAGACTTCATCATATTATAACGACGACAGTTCTGACTGAATACTTTTTGGTATATTCGAGGGTGACTTCTAACCAGTGTTTTGAATGATACTCTATTTGAAAAGGCACTGAAATTATTCCCAACTTACTATATTGAACTACGAAGTTCATTTAGTTCAATGTAGTTCACGACTCTTTACGTAAAGCGTGAGTCGTAATTTTTACGACCTACATTTAGAACAGCTGATTGTTGTTCTATTTGAGGTTGGCACGTGGTAGACCTATAGTAAATGCAGTATGTATAGGCAGAACTATAGTTCGTTTGCTTAGTTCAATATAATTCATGACTGAGAGAACCTTAAGAGCCATTTGTACGATCATGTCATGAAGAGATGCACGATTACATGGAATCAAAAACAAAGTTAAATCAGAAACCCCTCACATAAATATAAATATCTAGGAATGTATCTCGATAGGAAACTTAACTGAAAACCGAATGTCAATGAAAGAGCGAAGAAAGCAGTTAAGGCGGGCAAGGCGAACAATTTCAAGTCAAAAACAAAAAATACAAAGACTAGCATGTATAATAGGAACTGGTTGTTCCGCGCGATGAAAAACACACCTACAGCTGGACTGGAGGCAATTCTTAATCTGACTCCTCTAGAATTATATATGGATGCATCTCTTACAGAAAGTGCCTTAAGGATTAGCCAAACTAACACTTGGAACCAATGGAATTTAGGCCACGCACATATTCTAGAGAAATACGTTGGCAACGTTGTCACTACTGACTATACATATGTATCCCCATCTGAACTTAGACCATTCTCCTGCTCTTTTCCGAGTAGGGATGAATCAAACATAAATGAACCCACAAAGAGAAAATCGATATCCATCTGCACAGATGGATCAAAGATAGACTGTGCCTGTGCCGGTATAATATCGGAGGAATTAAATATACACTGCTTAAAATCAGCCTCCCTGATAGCATCAGGTTCCCGCAATCGCGGAAGCGGCCCGAAAGGTGTCATTGATGGAGATATTACCATTTTTATTGACAGCCAGGCGGCTATACCTAAAAGTAGCCTCTGCTACTGAAATAAAATCCAAGCCAGTTCATCGCTGCCGCGAGGATCTCAAGGTTATTTGCTCGCAGCACACCACGAATCTCTGCTAGGTCCCTGGGCACAGTGACAAAGCCGGCAAAATGAGGGCTGACGAACTGGCGAGAAAGGAGTCTGCAATGGATCAAGATATAGCACTACAGACCTCCACTCTGTAATCTCTGAGAACGAGTGGAGAACAAGATTCATATGAAAACCAACAACAAGTGGAAAGAACTAACGTAACGACCGGAGGCCGGACAATCAAACTTCCACATTACCGTCTAATCTGGTAGTGGCTGTAATGGGCCTTCACTTCCTAGGAAATGAAACTAAATTTCAAAGACGACGATATTATGTAGAGGCTGCAAGGACACACCTCACTTCCTCTGTCATTGGCCGAGTTTCTGTCACTTGAGGAACAGAACACTTGGAATTCATTAGCAGCTTCCATGACTTACAAGAACTTCCCGATGTTTCACTTTCGATCTTTACAGGTTTTTGAGGATATCAGAATGGCTGGATGGCTGGATAGCCGGCGTCGGGTAATCATAGAAAGGAGGGACATGATGGTAGCCATCTCTAACACCAACGGTTAACCCCTCTTTCCACCGCACATAAAAGGGCATCGTAATGAGTTCGCAAGGATCTAAGTGTGATATGGTTCACCCTGCCTATCAGCCCGTAAACCTAACCTAACCTAGTTCAGCAAATCAGATAATTTTATGCAAAACAAGCAAGTGAAGTTGTCGTAAGGGCATAGATTGAAGATTTGTAGACAGCTCATTGGTGAACTTCACAAGTCCGTTTGCTGCTACATGGGAGCACATTCATTACTATGCATTAAGCGTTAATTGAAGGTAACTTGGTGCCTTGAAAAAACGTCTGTAATTTTGTGAAATTTTTCTATTGTCGCTTCTACATATTTTCGACTTAGATAACGGTGCTTCGAGGTATACATAGTCTGGAATACGCAAACTCTTCTCCGTTTATAAAAAGATTGCATATATCTCAGCCTGAACAGATACAGATGGTAAAGTTGCACTTCTTACTGCAGGTATATGAGTCTTTCTAGGTTCTTCCAAATAGGTAGGTACTTACATCAAACGTGCAGAAACGCCCAAATTTGAATTGGTTTTTTGGGGCATTTTCGACTCTCTTTATTTTGGAAATGCCGACATAAATATTGGCTTTAGGTTTTATCGCCCAAGACCATAACGCCCAAATTAAGAAAATGACATAAAGCCCCAAAATATTGCTTGGCAATTTATTGCTGTAACATTCACACAAACTTTGGCGATGTGAGTTTGATTTTGGCAACAGGGACCCAAAGCATGGGGGTTGCAGAGAGGCAGCATGCCCCCATACGGATTAAACTGCAACTGCTTTTTGGACTTTATTTCCGTCTTGTCGTTTATTTTTAGGTGTTAACATTAAATCCACACTATACACTACATGCCTTGTTATTTACTAGACCTACGGTCATACTTTAGATGACTTTGAAGTCCAAAGCAGATCCATATCATGACGACAATAATCAATAATAAAATTCACTTACTTCCCATCAGGTATAACAATTACAAACATATTGCATTCCCTTCTGGGGTATAAGGTATTATCTCATATTACAAATTCCTAATTAAGTTGCAAAGTCTTAATATTATCCATCTTCGTGCCCTAGCTTTATCGAATTTATTACTAAGCTTAAGGCATTTTGACAAACAATACGATAGGCATGTCATTGGCGGTCTTTAATTACTCGTAGACATCCTAAAGGCAGATACAATCAGTTGAATCCAAAACGCTAGACCTCCATCTACTTGGTATGATAATTAGCGTAAATTTGTAGCAATTAGTTTGGAAATTTGTAATTTGTAAGATAATTAGTTACGGAACTTTGGCAATCAAATAAAAGATAGCAAGCAGGTCATAGTAATTATCTGTTTGTACAATTATTGGAGGTGAGATACAATTTGGAGCGAAAAAGAAAAGAAAATTTCCACTAACCTCTTTCAAAAGAAATTGTATGTATAGGTATATAGAATATAGGCATTGCAGGTAGAATGGTGTATAGAATGCGTTAGAGAAAATCTATATATATTTAGACCTATCCCACTAGGGTGACTTTGAGGTAAGTCATGCTAGGTTCTGGTATAATTTTGAGTGGCTAGACGATTGAAAAATGTTAAAAAGTCGTTTACTTTCGAAGAAAAGGCCAGGGGGGGCCTTGAGTTATAGGGTAGGCTTTGATTTCTGTTAATAGCGTTGTAAAATCTTCAAACGTCAACACCTAAAGTGCGGCGCACGCGAACATTGACGCGTTTTACTGCAGCCCACCAATAAGCACCTATAACCATAGATCGTTGAGTCGAAATGTTGAGGAAAATGAAATATTTTATATGAAAAAAGGTTATTAAAGACAAAAACAGTCACCATAGACATCCAGAGAAAGACTAACTAGTTGAAAGATTTTGGTCGCAATAGTAAGTAAGTCTTAGCTAGTCACAGAACGTGCCACTAGAGCCATGTGGGCAGTAGGCGTCTGTATGGCAGAACTTAAGGTCTAATTCCAAGAATGATACACTGGTTGTACATTATGGTAAGGCCCTTGTCTGGTGGCCGAAAATACTTGAACTGACAACGGCTAATAGGCTACAGAATCTACAGCGTATTACCTGTCTAGGTACAGCATTAGAAGCTATCATTGGGCTTTCAGCTCTACACATATTTATTAGGACTGTGGCAGCTAGAGTGCTATTCACGCTGCATCTAGAATATAAGTTTAAAACATCTGACCATGTAGGACACCTGAAAATACTTAACTCAATCCCAAACATTTGGGCATGTTCTGTTCCATCCCCGACATTATGGTTAGGGAATAAAGTTTTGGGAAATTATTTGATGTAGAAATACTGGACTGTACAAAATGGGCCAGCAGGGTCCCGACACTGGACCCACAAATTTTTGTTTGGTACACCGACGAATGATCGAAAATGGAATCTGGAGTTGGTGCTGGTGTCTTTGGACAATAACACCAAGGTCTCGATACCTATGGGAATGTGTCCCACGGTGTTTAAGGAAAGAAATCCATGCTATTGAGATTTGCGCCGTTTTAAACTCCAAAAGTGGAATCAAAGGCACCAAAATACAAATCTTCTCTGATAGTCTTTCAAGCTTTATCATCCAATACAATAGACTCTAAAACAATAAAGTGCTTTGGTACGACGCTTTGCAAGCCGTATCCATACACAACAAGGTCAAACTTCGATTGGTACCTGTTCATCAAGGTATTGCGGGAAACGAATCGGCGGACCAACTAACTAGGGCTGGATCCGAATCAGCGTTCTATGGACCAGAACGTTATTGCAGGGTCAATTGGGCTACTGCTTTGGGTGTAATTAACGATTGGGAACATTCATCAAAACCACTGGGAAAATGTTCCGGGGTTAAGACAATCCAAATTAAACCTTACTCCTACAAGGTAATCCTCAACCTAAATAAGGAAAATATTAGAAAGCTGGTTGGCTGAGATATCATCTTAACAGAATGCAGGTTCTGCCTTGAGAATGAAGAATCCTCCGAACACATTCTCTCTGAAAAAATATTAGCTAAAGTTACTGCTCATTCATTCATTCATTCTCGATAGCCCGCTTATCCATTAAGTGGGTCGCGGGTGAAGTTTGCTCAAGTGAACCCTCCATAGGTCTCGATTCTCCGCCTTCGACTCGAAATCATCAAGGGCAATCCCCACACGGGTAGAAGAGAGATTATGAACTTGCTCTAACCATCTCATCCTGGGTCTACCTAGAGGACGCCTGCCTCTGATTGTACGGAATCCATACAATCATCCTGGTCGGGGATATGCGTTTAACATGACCAAACTACTAGAAAAAAATCCTGTAGCCGAAGAAAATGCTGACTTTAACTGATTCCCAATGAAAAATTTCCCCACTCTATGTATAGAAATTATTCCACGAAATCCCTTGATAATCTCCATCAGCTGAGTAGGCTAAAACTAGGACAATATTGTATCGCCCTCAAGTTACATAAACAAAATATTGTATTAGCTAATCTACTTAATCCGGTTTCTTATACAAACGTTTCACAACTTTCAGCTATCTACGAAAACATCACCTGAAGGCTTTATCTCTCAAGTACCTACCTCACGTGAGTTGTGACAAACATGAACTGTGACCAATACCTTACACAACAATATAGACGTAGACAACATCCAGCTAGACGATCATAAAAAATAAGACGCACAATAATAATTCTAAATAAAAACATTGATATACCTACTAACAATATTGTGCAATAAAAAAGTCAATTGATAAAACCTATCAATAGGCCATAATAGACCTAAAAACGTATAGCTATCGACAATGGCCCAAAAATAAAAAAAAGTTACCCAACTCATATGTTCATGTAACGAGATAGCAAAACCTTAATCAGCTTCAGCACAGACCTACAAACCAAAGCGGGGGACACCATTCCGTCAGAGATACTTTTGAGTTATCTCCTTACAATGTAATCGCAGCCGCACTTGAGTGGGTCACAATGAAGTGGCAACCAAACAAAGAAGGGCACCAAACCGCACCACTACTATGTATAGTTTAATTATTAATAGTGTTGACAAACAGAAAATATATTACGACAAATTATTTGTGCTCTTTTTTATCTACCTTGTTTTTTTTTTTCTGTCCCACCCGCATAAAGATACATCTATCTATACTTTGTAAGCTACTTATTGGTGTGTATAGAATTTGAATGTTTTTTTTTTTTTTTTGTTGAGAGTATCTATGTCATTTTCGGTCGACCACAAGGGCATTTTTCTTGTCTCTTATACAATTTATTATTTTTTCTTTTATCGATAGAAGAATACAAATTGTATGTGCGACAGATAAACAAATTTATAGGCCCCCTCAATGTGTGTGGTGTGTGTGTGTATGTGTGTATCGGTTTTACTTCCTCATTTGAAGAGGGCAATCGATAAGGTAATATAGACAAACTTGAGCAGAGCACATCATTGATTGGCAAATATTTGCACAGCCTGAGGTTTGCTAAATAGAAAATTGAACAAACGAAAAAAAAAAATAATAATTCAGAAGCCAAATTCAGCCGCAGCCGATGTCAATATTAATTTATCTAATTCAATTGATTTTTCGATATGAACAGCGCAGCAGATGAACTGCAAAGGTAAAGATGAGATAAATTTAAAAAAAATATCTACATACTTACCTATTTTGAATAATTATACTATTCAAATTAAATTATGAATAAATTTAAGCGGATTCTGTTGATTTTATTATTTAGAATGGCAGATTTAGTGCAGTGAAAATGGTAGCTTAGAAAGAGCTATTGGAAAATAAACACAATTGACAGAATATCCAGGACCCGGAGTAGTGTTATTTATTTTTTTTTTATTTGTTTCAAACATTTTCTTTAGATAGGTTGGTATGATCTTGAGGGGGTTGTGATAATAATTTGGGGGCGGGTTTCCATTATGAACACTGAGCAATATTTTTTTTTTATTTTTTTTCTGGCTTAAAATGGCCTAAAAAACATAAATATAATATTTTTTTCCTGAGGAAAGTTACATAGCTCAATAAGTCTATACCAAAAACTGTCAGATAGGCGCCTGTAAGAAAGTCTAGTGTATTTAAACTATGGGGTGGGTGGATCGCTTCCCTCGCTAACAGGATTTTAACCTTTTTTTTTTGCGGGGTTTAGCCCGAAAATCACCGAATCGATTGCTCATCTAGGTTAGGTTAGGTTAGGTTAGAGGGAAGTGCACAGCTTTATGTGCTGTGCTACCACGGGGGCCTTTTGGTCCATTGTGATCCCTTAGTTTTTGGTCGTGGTTAAAATTTACATTTTATTGGACAACACAAAAAACATGCATAAACACTTTACCTGGTTTCTTGGAGTTGTTCCTTGGCGGGGTTGGTCTACTAAGTAAACCATCCCGTACTTTTAACAAACCTGATTGTGTCCATCAGTGGTACCTGCACTATGTCCTCTAGGTCTCCGAAAAGTCTGTCTCCCATGTAACGGAGTCAACTGGTTTGGAGGTTTGGGCATTCGCAGAGCAGGTGTTTGATGGTCTCCGTTTCTTCTATGTCTTGACAGCTCCTGCAGTAGTCTGGTGCGTTAATGCCCAGTCTTGTGGCCATGGTACCAATGGTGCAATGGCCTGTCAGTATACCCGTTAAGATTCGAATATCTCGTTTATTCATTCTCAGAATACATCGTGTTCTTTTTTCATAAATTTTTGGCGAAAGGCTACGGGATATAACACAGTCGTGTCTGTTAGACCAGGTGGTGTTAATTTTTTCCCTTGATTTTTGGTCGATATTTCTTTTTGCTACGCTAATTGGGATGTCTATTGATGCAATGATATTTACTGCGTCAAGCTCCGACCCAGTTCTTGCTAGCTCGTCTGCTTTTTCATTTCCATCAATGTCACTATGTCCGGGAACCCAGCAGAGAGTGACCTTGTGTTTCTCGCCGATTTTTTTTAGGGATCTTTGACAGTCCCTGACTGTCTTTGCTTTGATAGTTGCGCTGTCTACGAAGATTGTAATCTCAGAAGGATCGAGATTCTTTGTAGATATAGTACTTTCAGCTTGGAAGACGCTGCATTCATCTGGGAGTTTATACGAATCATTTATACATAAGGATTCGCAGAATACTCCGGCTCCTGTGCCTACTTCCATTTTTGACCCGTCAGTGTAGATTTGTATTTCTTGTACGCTTGCGTGCGCGTTAGTAATCCAATCCTGTCTTTGGGGTATGTTATGTAGGTAGAGTAGTTTTTGTTGAAGCTCTGGTACGGAATCATGTAGTCCGTTGTTCTAAAATTTTCGTCGCTCATCTAAAATTTTCAGAAAATCTAACTTATTTGCCCGGAAGTGTTCCTGTAAAGTTTGTTCAAAATTCGAAAAAGGGGCGTGGTACCCCCCATAGAAAAAAAATAATATTGCAAACGCTTCAAAAAGTAGTCGGTCATTGAGCTGAAACTTACACGATTATGAATTTGCTATGAAGTGAAAAGTTCACGTAACTCAATAGTTTTTCTATAGATGGCGCTGAATACCTATTCAAATCTTAAAATTTCACTATATACCTATTGACTTTTATAGATGACTTAGCCGAAAAATTTGGTAAATAGGCGTTTAAAAAACAGACAGGATAGTCGGACAGATATTGTACACATAAAGTAGGTAGCTTTTTTTATAGAACACTGCAAACGCTATTTCGTGCCACTCATATGGAAACTAAAGTTAAAAATTTGGAATATTTCGTCGCGACGCCCTGGGGCCTCGTAGCGCTATCCTTAGGGCGTCGCAAGTTTTATTTTTTCACTGCTGTAAAGACTCCGAACAAAGGAAAATCATTACGTCTCTCTTTACGAATACCAAGAGCAAGGTCGAAGCAAATCCAATAGTTACATTGCAGTCGAAGATTAAGCGAGTTTGTGTTTCCCGCATTTCCAGTCATCCTTGCTTGGTGGCTGGCACTCGTATATTTGCCTGGCACTCAAAATTAAATAAGGGTTTTTCAATTAGTACAAACTTAAATTATGTCTCCTTGATTTTGATCACGGTGAAAGTGAAGTTTCGCTCACCTAAATTGCGTAAATATTTCTAAGTTTTGGAAATTTTAACCCCCAGTTTCACAGTGGGAGTTTAAACTAAACTTTTAGTTTAAACTTTAGTTCAACAATTAATTCTGTTTCACAGGTTCGTTTAAACCTTGAACATGAACATAGTTCATTCTGTAGTTTAAGTTAAACTACAGTATTCTGCCGTTTAAACTTCAGATCAGCCGATTGTCAAAAACACAAATATTTGACGTTGTTTTGCGTATTCTTTGAAAGAAAAGACAAGGAACGAGTTTAGAAAAGTCGTATAAAAGATAAGTAGGTACTGTACAATACTATCAAATTCATTCATTAAATTTAGTTGATCTGAGTTCAATTGAACAGAAGTTCAGATTATATTGTGAAACCGGACGAGTTGAACTTCAAATTTAAACTCACGTTCAGGTTCAGTTTAACTTTAGTTTAAACTTCCAGTGTGAAACTGGGGGTAAGGGTTTTAAATTACTTGGAAAAAACCGCACTCAAATCCGTTCAGTATTTGAAGTATTTTGCGGTAGATACAAGATATAATGAAAATAAACTATAATTATACTAATGAAGGTTCATATTTGAACTTTTAAGTGGCCTATACTCCAAAATGCGTTTCTCTACGATGTAGTAAGTAGGCTCATCAGTAGACGACACATCTTCTACTGTAGACACACTTTCATCTCAATGGCAATCGAAACTTATGAATTTACAATCAGACTCTGACAGTGAATCACAAATCTAATACGAATCTTTGGGTAGTGACGTTATGAAAAATCGCCTTCTCTTTGACTGCCATTATATTAATTAAGTGAGATTTCCTTAAAAACGTTTTCAAGACCACCCACCATCAATATCAATGCTTCGCAACCTAATTCCATCAAAATGTCACTCCATTTCAATAAATTCTTCTACCAATTCACAGAAGTGGGACTTATTCAAACTATTCAAACGCCATGCCCAACGAACGTCATAAAAGAAGATGTAGGTAGTGAGTATCAATTTCAATTTGGTCTTATGTCATTTTCATAAAATTCAAATTAGACAGCACTGTGCCTCATCCGGTTTTCCACTTTTGACAGTTGCTATCTCATTAGTTCTTCCATGTCAAGTGCTTTAAAACGTATATCCTGCCACTATTCAAATACGAAGGAGTAATAATTTTTCATGCAATTAGGAGACGGGCTGTAAATTTTCGCGCGAAAGAAAACGAACGCACGGAATTTCTCTAATTACTCGCCTCATTACGTTAATTATACATTCATTACAAAGAGCAAAGGAGTTGGTTCCAGTTTCGAATAAAAACTGGGAACTTACTTCCTTTTTCCATCTCAAGTTCAGGTGATGTGCTCTCCCATATTAGTGAGGCGGAAACTATAAAACGTCGTTCACACACATGTGAAAGACGTCTCCCGTTCTCAGTGTGGAATTTTCTCACCAACTTTATGAATTGCCCCTGCTGCACCTTGCGATGTATTTCAGAGCAGAGGGTGGTAGAAATGATTACTGAAAACTGAAGCCATGTATAGCGCATGCTGTCTCCTTGCTTATAGATATAGTATCTCCTATACTTAGTCTGATGGATTCTTTTATTGGACTTCTTGGGAAGCACGGCGGCGTTGGCAGCAGGCGGTATATTGTTCAACAAGATGTGCCTGGTAAATTATTCCAAACGATGCGATATACTTTGTCAAATAAAAACGACTAGCAGATAAATTGAATAGGTCAGGAGGGTGGTAAGGGGGGTGGCGATGTGATGTGATTTTACAATTTTAATCGCATATAATGTGTCAAGTGAGTGTCGTACTCATTAATCAGTTTGTCGCGCTGATGAATGGCAACGACGCGATGGCGACAACGATGTGATGTAGTCGACAAAAGATGACGATAAAGTTGATGATGAGGGTCAGAATGATGAAGAAGTGCCACAGCTAAAGATGTGGTAGTGGTAGATCGAATGGACTGAAATAAAATTGTAATGGAACGAAGCAATGAATTATGTAGAGAAATTGGAAGATGATGTTATGCCTGCATTAGTGCGAGGATATCCGGGGTAGTTGGGATATAATTGATGAGCCATTTGGTTTTTATCAGAGCATCATTATTTCGAGGGACTATAACTAGACCTACAAATGATGTCGTTTATACTACAATAGTAGTTTTATCCACACTACTGTACTAACTTTGAAGTAATTTGTACCTATTACCCAAGTGGACCGATTCTACTTCCAAAAATGCTGTTTCCTCCCAGAATGATCTAGTAAAAATGGAGGCTTGGAAGTTGTTACCAAACTGTGTAATGGTGTAGTCGATACTTCGTGGAAGAGCCCTGAAAGTGTTCAGCATTAAGGCATGACCAGATGTATTGCTGGTGTAGTTGCTTTCAGGCGAACGGCTGCAGAGGCACAGGATGTCAGTTAGTACGGAGAGCTCAGTTGATGCATAAACAATCTTGAAGTTTGCTTAGCTTATCGCGATTTATCGCTTTGTCCAAATAAGTCCATCAGCCTACCACACCGTACGTAAGTATAGGTCTTATGACCGTGTTGGAAAAGCCAGTGAGTGAAGTGAATTTGTAGACCCCATTTGTTTCTTATGCCTTTTGCGGAATACAAAATTCCCACAGTACCTTTTTTAAGTCTTTCTTGTATGCTAGGCTTCCAGGTCAACTTTCTATCCAAAATAAAATGCAAGTATTTAACTTCATTTGAGAGGTTAACGCCCAACGTCCGTTTGGCAATTTTACTAGTCTGTTATATTGTAGGGGTTCTTTTAAAATATTTTTCCTAATACGGCAATAGCAATGTCATTCACATAGACATAGACATAGACAATCACATTGCAACCCTCCGCTTCCAGGCATGTCAGCAGTTCATTGACCACCAAGTTCCCAAGAATGGGACTTATTACGCCACATAGTGGGGTTCCTCTACAGATATCTCACCAGACTAGAGTTGATAATCCGGCTATTGAGCAACAGTTTAATCAGTTCTCCAGTCAAGGTATCTACGTTCAGTCATGCCAGTGCATTATAGCCGATGAGTCGACGTTGTTCGAAGTGCCTTATTTGTCTAGGAATGCAACCATTGCATACTCCTTATGATGATGAGAATCCTCTATGGAACACGTTAACTTATGTAAAGCCATTTCTTGTCAATGCTTAATATTAAATGGATTTCAATCACTCCGTTTATGGATTTGGAAATATTTTTGAAGTTTTACAACACTCACCGCCTTAATGGGACACTTTCTGGGTCCTCTTTCGAATTGGTCGAATATAGCTTGAAAAATGTACGGACATCGTTTCTTCAGCTGCACCTTTTATAAATTTGTAGCCATCGACTTTGACTTCACTAGGTATTATAATATACTTATAGCTACCAGGGACTACATTTATAGTCGTTTCTGATGAACTGTCCACCATAAAATAACAGTAACGCCCGGACTGTTCAACGAGATTGAATAAGTCACATGATAGCACATCTCCTCGACAATGTCCAGTCTCTGTCTATTGCTATAGATTATGATGACACAAGCTTTCGTGAAAACGTTATCGTTAGATTTAAGCGATCCGGCCCCTGGGTACGTGTAGATTGGTATATTGTGAACCGTCTGAGGTGTTCACACAGTATACTTTCTAGGATCTTATAGTCGACATTAAGCAGGAATTTACTGCGATATTTTTATGATTACTGCTTTCGCAAGCTCTCACTCTTTGGAATCCTGTTGTTTTATTTGACCTATTCTGCCAGGACCAAGCCTTGGCGTCAACCCCGTTCATATGAGTAGGATTGCTTTCTGCTCCAGCCTATAAAATAAGTATAAAGACTACAAAATTGTTAAGATAGTCTTGAGTCATATATATAAATGAACTTGTACCCTGATCCAAAAGTTAGTGCTTCTTTTGGATCCGACGTGTCATACACATACAGCCTTATAGAAAGAGCAAATCACAAACAAAGCTACTCAATACTCGCTGATGGAGGTGGAACTTATTTTTCATTGACTAGACAGGGCTTCTTCGTCAACTAAATAACTCGAAGTGCCTTCAGCACCTGCTATGAATGTTGCTATTCCCTCAGTTCCTTCGAACCCTAAGCCAAGCTTTTAACAACCTATTGGTTCTTATTTTTAGAACGAATGGACGTCCGATATCGGCTTCATTCTATATTTTTGTACTGATTAAAAATTATTTAAGAAATGGTCATTAAAGGCAGTGAAGTCAGAAAAAATATATATAATGGGTAAAAGGCTACAAAAAAATTATGCGTGGCAATGAACAATAAATTCTAAAGCCTTCTCTAAGTCTTAAGGGATATTTCAAAGCCACTTTCATCGATATTGGTTCAGTGGTTTTCACGTCAATTGCGGACATACGTAAATGCTCCGACAGTTTTATTTCAGGGTAATCGAAATGTCAAACTGCGCTTTCCAATGCTATCCGATGACAAAATAGAAATGTCAAAACTTCTCTAGACACAATCATGTTGACAGAAATACATGTCAACTTAGCAGTAAGTTGAGAAATTCTTAACTTGATTTTTCGGCATTTGCGGACAACGTCAACAACATCAACTGAGAAAACAGTTCACGTGACCAGTTCGGCCGAATAAAACTCAGAAACATGAAGACTTACTAAACTAGACTCTTAAGATGAAGATACTGCTGAATCTTCAAATGTGTACCTAGCAAAGAATTTTTCATTCAAAAATGGCGCATCTTTGAATTATACAACTGCAATAGATACGTGCGTCTTGAGATACTTGTTGATAAAAATCCTTGGTTTCGCTCTCATCTGGGAATCAATTTCATAATGGCGTCGCATGAGAATAATAAATTTACAATCTATCTACTCATTGCTGTAAGGACTCCTTTCAATTTGGATGTTAGATTCTAAGGCCAATAGTGTATAACTTACATTTCAATCAAATGGGATAGGAAACTCCTTAATTAATAACATTGCAACCAGTTTATAGTTTTAGTATAGAACATTTTAAGTGATCATTCTATATAACAAAAAAAACCTCCTCCAATTGACTGGCTATCCCCATCGGTTTCTCGATTTCTGTACGATATCTCCGTAGGCTTCCAAGAGAAGCAAAAACTTTCTTTCCTCGTTGAACTTGGCATGCAAGCCGAACCTTGCCTCCGGCACATATGGTGGGAATTGTTCGGCATCAATTGTCAATTCGTTGAATACATAATGAAAGTCCTAAATAAGTACTTATTACATTGATCCATTCTTTAATTTTATTATAAATGAATGCTTACCTTATCAATGGGACATTTTTCAGGAAGTTTACCAAATTTCAGAAAAGCCTCTTTAAAGATTTTTACCAAGGTCTGTGCAGAATTTGTATTTGCATCCAAAAGCGAACATGCATCGATGTCTGTTGAATTGAATAGTGTGAATTTTTCATTGTTTTTCCGAACCAGAAATACATCCAGCGATAGATATACTTCGTTCAATTGATGATGAGATTGTATATCGATGAAAGCCTTTGGACGAGGAGGAGTCTTATCGATGTGACAGAGACATCGTTGAAAATAGATCTGATTAGACGTACAGTTGCAGTAGTCTAAGACTATTTCAAAATTTCGCTATAACGATAAAAATTATGGTTAAAAATAAAGGCGAATCCACGAATTATTGAAGCCTACCTTGGCATAAGCGTTTGAATACACAACCACGAGCAATAGCTGCGAATAAAAGACGATCTTCCGTGCGGTCATGGCGCTGTGCCTGTGGAATGGGTACACTGATGAGATCAGTCGACGGTAGCTCTTATTAACTTTTAAACGAACTCTATCAGAGGGGTTGTATCTAATGCAATCATTGAAGCATGTGAGTAGCTTTTTCATTAAGTTAACATTATAATCTATTCGAGGTATTGCGCGTACATAGAGATTGACATCTGTCACAAAAACTAGACATCAACGTGTAAGCTGCAAATAAACAGATGAATGTTAATAGTTACATTAATTATGTGTTTTACCAATTAAAAACATTTTATATTTTTTTATAATCATCCTATTTAAAAGAGTTAAGAGCGCTCCTGACATCCCTTCTCTATCAATACGTTAGACTGTCTCAGATGATTTCTAGTCACTGGGGTAAGATCAAGAGTTAGGGACGGTATCTACCTAGGGACGGTACACTAATACTTCGGTATCCTAAACCTGTGACAGTTTTAATAGATAGAAGATACGTTCACGTTGTGACCAGATCAATGAATTTTAAAAACGCTTATCCATTCGCGTGGTTTGGGAAATATAGCTCAGCAATTTTGACAGCTGTCAAATTAGAATGCAGTCCAACTTGTGATTTGTTCAGTTAAAAATTTCGAATAGAAGATACGTTGTGACCAGATCTATGCATTTTAAAAACGCTTATCCATTCGCGTGGTTCGGGAAATATAGCTCAGCAATTTTGACAGCTGGCAAATTTGAATGCAGTCCAACTTGTGATTTGTCCAGTTCAAGATATCGAATAGAAGATACGTTGTGACGAGATCTATGAATTTTAAAAAGGCTTATCCATTAATGTGGTTCGGAAAATATTGCTCTGTAATTTTGACAGCTGTCAAACTTGAATGCAGTCCAACTTGTGATTTGTTCAGTTCAAAATTTCGAACAGAAGATACGTTGTGACGAGATTTATGAATTTTTAAAACGCTTATCCATTGGCGTGGTTCGGAAAATATTGCTCTGTAATTTTGACAGCTGTCAAATTTGAATGCCGTCCAACTTGTGATTTGTTCAGTTAAACATTTCGACTAGACGGATGTAGTACGGCTTGACATGTGCATCATCGAAGTGAAGACCCATATTTATCAAGTCCTCGGTTTTCTCAGACTATGGCGTGTCCTTATAAAAGTCAACTCACTCAACAATAGAAGCCTGCTGAGCATGGAATGCGTCTAACATACACCCGATTGTCTTTTGATTTTTAGAACAAAATCTTCTTTAGGAGATGGAACTCATTTCGATATTGCTCAACGGATTATGTGAGTAAATTGCTGTACATGGGGGCCTAAAAACCAACAAGTGATTGAGGAGAAGGTGTGTGTACGCTGTGGTCTTGTGGTATTATTAGCAATGGAATTTTTTTGTGGGACATTTTTACGTGCAGAATCTTTAAACTATTAAGCAGTTGAACCCCAAAATTGATACCCTTTTAGCACTCACGGTTTATTTCATCAAAAAAAGTGCCCCACCACGCGGGGTATACGATATACAATACCCTATCTTTTATTCCCTACTACGAGTCTGTCGCATTCGTTCATCGGACATGTCTTAATCTGCCCAACTGCCCAAGTTGCATCTCCTTGTCTTTCATACTCTCTTCCTGTTATTTTTTCGTTTCATCAGAGTTTGCACTACCCAACAACTTCTTCCTTTTCTGTTCAACCAATTTCCGAATTACTGTCCGATGAGGGCGACGAAATGTCTCTTTTTTGTTTCATCAGAGTCCGAAATGGATGCCTATCAAAAAACGCTTCATTTTCATTTCATCCGCATTCGAATTTACTGCTCAGCTACTTCTCTTTTCTTTTGATCGAAGTGGTTATTCGCAGTGTTGCCACTAAAAAAAAGTCAATCCGGTCAAATCTGACCGGATGACCGGATTTTTATTTTCTAAATCCGGTCAAAAATTCCGGTCAAAAGTTAAAATGAGAATTTTTTACCTGAAATCCGGTCAAAAAGAGAAAATACCTATACCTACCTATACAATTTACGACTTTTTATGTTATGTTATGTTTAGAAAACGTTTTTATAATATGTGAATCTTGAGTTTGTGAACTTGTTTTCTATTTCGTTTGTTTAAAATTTACTGAAACTAATTTTTCATTTTATATGACACAGGTAGATTTTGAGTGAGTAAAGGAGAAAGGTATATAGCATAGAAAATCTACTTTCAGAAATAATTCTGGCACGTTCTTTTTCGCGCCATTGTGCTTTCGATACAAATCTTTATTTGATATTTGCGTTGATAGAGTGAGGACGTCAAAAACGGGCGTCCGCTTCGGCTTAACCATAGAAATTGTTTGTGTTTTCAATTTCACTATTCTTTTACCAGCCAAATTTTATTTCATTGCAATGACGCCTGGTTTTTGTGTGTAGCCAAATTGTTAATGGAAATGAAAGTCATGGGAGGACGTGTATGGCCAGGCAGGCCATGTACTAAGGCCGTGTGTCAATTGGGCTAAGTAATTATTCTCGAATAATTTTCTGACACTTGAAAAGAGTAGTTCACCAATCTGAGATTTATCGAATTTCACACTTTAATTAATTGAAATTCAATATTTAATTTCCTCTTCAAAATTCTAGCAAAAGAAAACGTCAAAAAATTAGCCTATAAGATAATTTATTATCCTGCTCCCTGAGCAGAATTTGTTTGAACTTGGGAGCATGTTCGTAATGTATGGCAAAGTTATATTCAAATTATAGAAATCTATCTTTATTTATAGTCAGTAGGGAAATTTTATTTTTCCGGTCAAAAAAGGGTTTTCCGGTTAAAAACATTTTTCGTTCCGGTCAAAAAACGGTTAGGCCGGATTTCAAAATTTTCTCCGGTCAGAGTAAACAGATTCCGGTCAGATATGACCGGAATCCGGTCAGAATGGCATCACTGGTTATTCGTTTCATCAGAATTTGGAATTACTGCCCGAAAACCCGTCTCTTTATCGTTTCTTTGGGATCCGACTTCTTTGAAGTGATATTTTTGGTTTCATCAGGGTTTGGAAAGACTACCCAAGTTCATTTTTCGTTTCAATACATTTCCAAATTATTGTCCGACGACGCGACGGCGGTGATCTGTCCATTTTTCGTTTCATCCAAATCGGGAATTTTTACCCAACGACCTGTCTTATTTTCATTACTTCAAAATTTCTGCATCACGACCTGTTACTTTTCGTTTCATCAGCATTCGAAATTACTGCTCAATTACCACACTTTTCATCGAAGTAGTTTTTCAATTCATTGGAGTCCCCATACTCTTTTTGGGTCTCTTTTTTCGTTTCTCTAAATTGCTATTTCGTTCGTTCGGAATTACTGCTCGAAAACCTGTTTTTCTGTCTGTTTTTCTTTTATTTGGATTTCGGTATTATACTGCCCAACGACCTGTGTCTTTTTCGTTTCATTGAAGTGCTATTTTGTTTCGTCGGAATTTGAAATTACTTCCCATCAATGACCAGTCCCTTCTTCGTTTCAGCAGTGATTTTTCTTGTCGACGTTGTTCGGAAATGTTGCCCGAAAACCTGTCAGTTTTACCATCTACGTTTCAGGAGTGCATTTTTTTGTCATCGTAGTTCGGACATATTGCCCGAAAATATGTTAGTTTTCATTTCATTGGAGTTCGGAATTACTCCCCATCAATGACCTGTCCCATTTTCGTTTCAGGAGTGCATTTTTCTTGTCAACCTTGTTCGGAAATATTGCCCGAAAACCTGTCCATTTTTCCTTTCGCCGAAGTTTGGAACTACTTCCCATCAATGACCTGTCCCTTTTTTCGTTTCAGGAGTGCTTTTTCTTGTCATCTTAATTCGGAAATATTGCCCATAAGCCTGTCTGTTTTTCGTTTCCTTGGAGTTCGGAATTATTGCCCGAAAACCTGTCCGTTTTTTTGTTCCATTGTTAGTGCTATTTCATAATTTCTGCGCAACGAGCCATAAGAAGTTCCACATTTTCCGCGATTTTTTAACGATTTCTAGATTTTTTCAATTAGCTTACTCGTATAATAATCACGTATAGATGACAGTAATGTCATATGATTAAAATTAACTACACGATGCTAATCGACTTATATGATTTATTTTTAATTACCAAACAGCAATGGCATTTATAACTATCATGCTCTATTCAACCTAATTGCCGAACTATTTATGTCAAATGTATCTAACAACAAGCAGATAAATTCAATAAAAAATGCAACTTTAAATAGAGTGAAACAGTTTAATTGAATCCATTCATAAAATTTCATCAGTGGAACTGTCATGTTCGCTTTTACATTTAAATTATTTTTCTACCTATTCGCTATTGTCTACCTATCCGATTGTTCAAAAGTACGTATTTTCTGCACCCTTTCACGATGAGCATCGTCAACAAAACATAATAATTCTAGCGACCGTTTTATATCAATTTAAAAAATGTCACCTGTACTCATAATTCGGATATTATTAATTTCAATTGTGGCATGTCAACATTTGAAGGCAAATCCGTACTCAATTATGAATTATATTCGATCAAGGCTATCGATGCAATTCATGCAGTGGCTATCGTTGATATTAACAAGAACCAGGACCAGGACGATATCATGCGACTATTGGAGATACATCAAGATGGATGTGACTTTCTAGAAAGCGGATCCAGGCTAAATTATGTGGTATTTGTTAGGAAATTGTTTGACGAATTTGGTGTATTTCCAAAAAAATGTCCTATCGCTCCGGTAAGTGCAAGTTGTTGTCACTATTGTTGGTTTTTTTTCCAATTTGTTTTGCTTTTACAGGATCACAACTACTGTCTAAAAAATGTATATATTAATGCTGAATATCTTCCAGTCTTTCTCCCAGAGATAGTAATTACTGTAACACTCACTTTATCGACTAGAGGAACCGTGTTTCTGATAACCACAATATGTAGCGAAGTTGTACATAAAAAGCAATACAATAAATGGATTGGTTAATAATATTATGGTATTGGACTTGGGTAGGTATAGTGGGTCTAGTTTAAAGCGAACCTTACAGTCGGTTAAAATATTTCCGTGAAAAGATTTGGATAATAAAATTATGTTGTATTCGTAACTGTGGATAACTACCGCAAGGTGCTATATAATTTTTGCAAATGGCGGCAAATATCAATTCTACTTTGACATTTTTGAAGTAAATAAATACAAAATACCTACACGTCAACAAGACATGATTTGAATAGCTATACTCTTAAGGAACGCGGAATAATTGTCTCTATTTTTTGAGAAATAATATGTCGGTGGTTTTGGCACACATTTCGGAGCAGATTTTCCGGTCCTCCGACACCAACTGGGCAAACACTATGACGTTTAGCTGATCGCCTCTTTACAAAAAATTTTAATGAAGACTGTAAGATGTTCCCTTACAAAGTGCAGACAGTGCATTAGCTGTTAGTTGTTGACCGACAAGTGATACGCTCAGGCCATTCCTGAATCTCAACCACGAGGTCATCATCATCATCATGAGCGACCAGTTCCATTTCTATCTATGTGGATATGTGTTTTGAAGTCAAGAGTCTATGTCAAAAAAAAAAGACTCTTGAAGCCCTCAGAGAGAATATCTATCCGTCAAAAATGCGAAATCCTCGGAAATATTGCTCGTCCTGACCTGTCCATTTTTCGTTTCACTGTAGTTTGGAACTACTTCCCATCAATGACCAGTCCCTTCTTCGTTTCAGGAGTGCTTTTTCTTGTCATTGTAGTTCGGAATTATTGCCCAAAAACCTGTCTGTTTTTCGTTTCCTGTCCGTTTTTCGTTCCAGTGAAGTGCAATTTCAAAATTTCTGCGCAACGAGCCATAAGAAGTTCCACATTTGCATGAATCGCGACAACGAGGTTATCATCATCATGATCAACCAGTCCTATTTCTATCTCTGTGGACATGTGTTTTGAAGTCAAGGGGCGTATCGAGTGGGGGCAAAGAGTCAAAGGCTTTTCAAGAGTCGACAAATCAAGGAAGCTACATTTATTAACTTGCGCAACTAAAAAAACAAAATCCGCAAAAACGAGCAATTTTCAAAAATTAGCTCATAATAAAATGTTAAAAAATAAGAAGTAAGTTTGGATTTTCATTTGGTATAGGTTTTGAAACTTGTAAATGTATACAAGTCGGCATTTTCAAATTTTTTAGTTTCGATTTTAAAAAGGACGGCAGGCATCGGTGAATTTGCCGACTGAACCTGAACTCCTTAAAATTTAGCGAGTTTCGATTCGATTTTAAAAACGACGGTCGGCATCGTTATCCATACAAAAACATTAACCTCGAAGACTATCAACTCGACTGAGCTCAAATGGTCTTAGGTATTGACAAAAGGGGCGTGGCATCTCCCATACAAAAAACATCTTCAATGGGGTGAAACTCGATGACGTTATAATTCGATACCCGCTGGGCCGATTTTCCTGATTTCTATGCAGTCGGCAAGTTCCTATAATAAGTCGACATTTCAATGAAAGAACTTTCCTTTTCAATGGCTTCATCAACTTCATCTAAGAAAGCTGTAAGGCTCGACAAATTCCTCTTGACAGCTTCTGTTCATGTGCACTTCGTTAGCCATGTTTAGGTTAACCTAGCCAAGCCATATTGTTACAAGAGGAAATCAGCTGCATGAGGGGCATCATCCCATCTTAAAGTGATGGCAAAAGTTACCATGGTTTTGGAAATACGTCATTCTTGCATTTTTGACGTCATTTTGGCTTGTCTATACCTACATGTTTTCACTTGTAATACTCTTTTCCGTCCCTTATACGGAACGGAATACTCCTCGCAAGCTCGCAAATTTAGCCTAATCTACCACCTTATCTATCGCTTAGCTTGGGTCCCAATTTTTAACAAACTATTCACCTGCCGAGTAGTAGGTACTGTGTATAAAAATGAACCAAGAAATTTCAAGGCTGACCTCTGAATGCAAGAGAGCCTGACTATGCATTTCCTTCAATAGCTGCGTGTCCTTTCCACCTGGGTCAACATCAGCGTGTTCAGTCACACTCCAATGACAGGTATTAGTTAATGTTCGTCGTTACCGGTCCGGTACCGGTGGTTCAAAAATATACTTCGCTTTGTACCTTAACCTTTCCGGGCCTTCTGATAAAAAATTCAGCGCAAGTAGCAAAGCTTAGTGCTACGTACTTATCAAGGTAATGCGCCCTGTGTCGAAATCAATTAGTCTACAGCAGTTATCTGCGGAAGCTATACTTAACAACCTAACCCAAAGAAGACGTTTTTCATTTCGACTTTTTCGTTGAAGTGCTCGAGGACAGCTTTCACATTATATGTAGGTACTTTGAATATAAAGCAGGAGGGGCTACATAGCTTCTTCAGACTCTTCGATATTGACGTGTTCCCATATAAAGTTAACGTCTTGCTGTCTTGATATCTTGATGTCTTGATGTCTTCATGTTTTGATGTCTTGATGTCTCGATGTCTTGATGTCTCAATGTCTTGCCGTCTTGATGTCTTATAATGTCTTGATGTCTTGATTCCGTTGCAAAGATGAAAAAAAACAGACCCCTTGCGGAAATTGTTTATTTTATTTTATCTCGAAAAGAAGGCCTTTGATACCGTGGATCACATTAATTTGTGCAATAAATTATTAACGCTATTTGGTTTCTCAATTTCAGCAGTTACCCTAATATCTTCATACCTACAGTCTCGAAAACAAGCAGTCTCTGTGGGTCATCATACGTCCGATTTCCTTTATAATTGTAGAGGGGTGCCACAGGGCTCGATTCTTGGACCTCTCCTTTTCTCGCTATATGTAAATGAGATTCCCTCACTAATAACATCATCATCATCAGTCCATATGTATGCTGATGATGTCCAGCTGTATCAAAGTTGCCCTCTTGGGATGATAGAAGACTGTGTAAACTCAGTCAATATTGACCTTGGGAGGATAGCCACCTGGTCAGAGAAAAACGGGCTTTTTCTTAACCCCATAAAATCCAAATGCGTTGTCATTAGTAAAAAACCATTAGATCTTTCTTACTTTCCTGACGTAATGCTTAGTGGTTCAAAAATCGAATACGTCGACACGGCCAGAAATCTGGGAGTGCTTTTTAATAGGAAATTGACATGGGATACTCACATTAATGTGGCTGTTGGCAAAGTGTATGGTATTTTACGTCAGCTGTGGATGTCACACTATTACACTCCCCTGAAAACACGTATGTTGCTAGCAAAAACACTCATTACTCCAATTCTTAGTTATGGTTGCGAACTTTTTTGTAATTGTGATGCTACTAGCAGGAGAAGGCTTAATGTTGCATTTAACAATACCGCGCGTTACGTTTTTAACCTTAAACGATTTGATCGTATCTCCAGCTATACGAAATTACTTTATAACATGTCCTTTGACCACCTACTTCGTTACAGATCCCTAATTTTGCTTTCTAATGTGATTCAGACTAATCAGCCTAGCTATCTCTTTGACAAATTGCGTTTTAGTACGTCAAACAGATCCTCTCAACTTATACATCCACGGTTTTCTTGCCTTACATCCGAACGTCAGTTTTTTGTAAACTCCATCCGCTTATGGAACTCCTTGCCACGGCATGTTCGAAGGGCAGGCGGCACTCGGCGGTTCCGGACTGAGCTTAGGACTTTTTTCCTTAACAATTTCGACTAGTAATTTTTTATTTTTTTTTGTGTATCTTGTATCGAACTTAATGGAGTTGTATGATTAAGGTTAATTGTAAAATTCTTTTCTTTTTTATTTGCTCACCCTTTTCTCTCTTTATTTTATTTTTTCTTCTCATAAATACGTTTATTCTTTAGCTTGTTCAAAATTGTAATTGAAATAATTGTAATCTTCACTAGTTTATAAGACTCTTTTGTCTTAAAGTGTAAGTTTTCTATGAAATAAATCTAAAATCTAATCTAAATCTAAAAGATAGTTCCAAGACATGTCTCAAAGTGCGAATGTACTAACTTTTATTTTATAATGCCCGACCAAGAAAATAAATCAAACCAACCCCGTAGCTGAGTTAACCCCATCGTCTCTTCTGTACAACATTGCCAAAGGTTTCCATAACCACAACAAATTCATTCTGTATAGACAAATTGAACCATGAATAAAATCTGGTCTCCGGCACATATGGTGGAAATTGTTCCGGATCTATTGGCGACAATTTTAATACAAAATAAAAGTTCTGAAAAAGAGACTGATTAAAATACATAAAGCAATAAAAAATGTTAACCTACCTTATCAATGGGACATTTTTCGGGTAGCTCTCCGGCGTTTAGCACAAGTTCCCTAAATATCTTCATCATATTTAGCTGTGATTTTGGTTTGGTGGTAAAAAACGAACAGAAATCATTGCCAGCCGAATCGAATAGTGTATATGTGGTGTCCTTTCTTAAAGCGTTCACTTTAAATGCGAAAGTTGCCTTAGTTATTGCGTAATGCATACGTAAATTGAAATAACACACTGGAGGATCTACTGTCTTGTCGACATGACAGTCACATGGTTCGGCAAATTTTAAATTGCTTGTACAATTGCAGGAGTCCCAACGTATTTCAAAGTTCCGCTATGAAAATTTATAAATAATTACAACATTATGTAAGTATCTGTACTGTGTATCTAGAATTTACCTTTCCATGAGCCTTGGATAAAACTGCAAGCAACAGGATGTAGAACAATTGTATCTTCACTGTGTTCATATTTGGTATGTCTGGTATGATGAATAATGGAGGTAGTACTGACAAATTCAGTCTACTTAAATAAACCACAAGTCATTTGATATGATCTTTAAATCAATCGCGTGTCAACAAATCACTGCATTTAACAGAACCGATCAATTTTTGGCAAACATTTTAATGCATCACTTATTTTTTGTGTCTGCACGATATCCTGTCTCACTTTAATCGGTCAATGAAACTTTAAATCAAAAGTGAGTTTGTAATTACTAATACTTAATTTTTAGTTAGAGGCGAGAGGGGCTAATCTGTGTGTTTAGGTTTCGGTTGTCCAAATCGAAGGCAACCGAAGGTGTGGACGGCACAGTCCTCAAGACAGAAACACGAGGCCAGGGTTCCGTTGGCACCCAGGAACCTTTTCACACTTTCTGTTTTTCTGCTATCTTTTCTGGGCTTAAGTCCGTTTCATCGTTACTAGCTACTTCATCACTTTTTATCAACTTTTTTTTCGTCTTTTTTCCTTTTTCATTTTTCCACTGATACCTATTGATTTGTAGAAGTCCTGGTGTCGACTTGTCGACAGTACAATTCACAATTTTGCTGGACTACGCATTAATTGTACACTTGACACTGCGGTTAGATTAGATTAGATTAGATTAATAAAGTCGGGAGAGCCATTATCGGCCCTGGCACTACGGCCTCTCTAGAGGAGCCTATTGTACCTTCCCTGGTAGGGTCCTAGAGCCATCTCTTGACTCCGGAGACAGTCAGGAAGACGAGAATCTTCTCTGGCGGTAATTCAGTAAGTTTTGCTGTAGTGACGATTTCTTCGCCAAGGACTTTCTTTCTGAGACGGAAGAGAGCCGGACATTCCATGAGGATGTGGAGAGAGGATTCATCACTCTCAAGGCACAGTCTGCATGTGGGGTCCGGTGAGATTCCAATTCGGTGAAGGTGTTTATTCATAAGACCATGTCCAGTAATAATTCCTGTCAGGATTCTTAGGCTGTTTTTGTCCAGATTAGTAAGAAAATAGGATTTTCTGGGGGAGAGTCTTGGGAAGAACTGTTTGGTGCAGTTCTGCCCAGGTGTGTTAAGCCAGAGTTCATTAGATTTGGTATGAGCTAAGCTCCTAATGTATTCTCTAAAGCATCCCTTACTGACACCACAGAAGGGCTCAGGTCCGACAAGTGGCGTTGTCGCACCGATTTTAGCCAGTGAGTCAGCTGTTTCGTTTCCAGTAAAGCCCTTGTGGACTGGAATCCAGTGTAGGATGACTAGATTTTTCTGTGCAAGTTCATGGATGACCATGTAGGTTTCCAAGACTAGTTTCGATTTTATAACAGATGAGTCAAGAGCTTTGAGAGCAGCCTGACTATCTGAGAAGATAAATATGGTTTTGCCACGAGGATTAGAACTTAAATTTATTCTAGCGCAGTGGTTAATGGCAAGGACTTCAGCTTGGAATATGGAAGAGTGCTTGCCTAGGCTGACTGAAAAGTTCGGTCGAGGCGCTTCTCCATAGATTCCAGATCCAGTCCCTGAGTCCATCTTGGACACTGCGGTTAGGATTATATTGAAATTCCGCTGTAAAATAAGAACAAAAAAGTCGAATTGATTGGAACAGTACTATCGTAATGAAGCTGGAGATTACTAAAGTTCTCGTTCAGGATATAGAGAGGTTAGAAAAATGAAGATAATCGGTTGTACGAAGTTCGTCATTGCAATTAAGACTGAGAGGTATGAAACTCGAAACAGAAATTCAACCTTGAATTTGCAGCAATTTTCTATGAGATCATTTCACTCTCGGATCGGAAATTGGACTATAATTTAATTATAGTTATAGAACGGTTTTAGCAACAATACGAATTTAAAAACAAGTGTTCGTGATGGCTATAATAGTTGTCAGAGTTGGATTTGATTAAGTTCGTTGGTTGTACCCGTGGGCAACTGGACCTTGTGGAGTCTCGTTCATTTATTTGCTATTTGAAATTTTGTTTTCAGAATAAGCGCCAATTAGGGTCAGAGAGATTTTTAAAGACAGATGCCACAAATATGCACATCACCAGCGTAGATTATTTCTGGGCCAACTTTTAATCAGGTGACATTATGTCAGAAGTTAACCTGAACCTCAATCAAGTTAGAGTTGGTTAACTGTCTTCAGTTGGGCACGCCAAGACGGAATTAAGGCTGTGGCAGCCAAAAAACCCTATTTATTCCTTTACTGCATTGACTGGACGACTCTTCAGACGGGCGAGCATTGCTACCAATAATAATAATAATTCTAAAAATTAGCCTATAGATATGCAACACTTTATTTTGTTTCCTTCTATTTTACGCGTACTAGCCTATTTATATGTGGGCTCAGTGGTTAGTGTACTGGACTACTGTGCTAGGGGTCCCAGCTTCGATCCCCGGAAAAACACAAATTATACCCTAAGGTTTTTTCCACTGATCCACCTCTCGAGAACGTCTGTCAAACATACGAGAGTAAAACTGTCCTGAAAAGACGTCTCAATTCAGCCGTTCGGACTCGGCATAAAATTGTAGGTCCCTTACATTCGTCTCAAAAATAAAAACTCACACAAACGAATGGTTGTGAGAAGCTAGGCCTAGGGTGTCTATGCGCCTGTTGCGCTATTTTTTTTTTTTTTTTTAGCCTATCTATTAATATGCAATGTTTAGTTTATATATTTATTAACTATTTATTTTTAAATGGAAAATCAACAATAAATCCGAAAAACCATCTAGGAAAGTTCACCTTTTATTTGGTGCATATTTTCAAAAAAACACCTCCGTAATCAGTTCGACAAAAGAACGTTCCATAGCGAGCAGCTATCGTTCTTCTCTGCGATGCCCATTTTTAGGTGAAATGTCTTACTGTAGGTATGTACAAGAGTTTATTAGAGGTGGTCTTTTGCAACCTAAAACGTTACAGAGCTTACAGAGTTTGCCATAGATACCACTGGTTCTAGTCACTGCTTAAGTTATATTCCCGACAAATTGAGGAAGACACGATTGGCAAAGGTTCGACTGCAGCCGTTCAATGTCATATCTTTTCACAGTATATCTCTGTTGTCGTTGTCGTAGCGTCTGAGTTATCCGTATTTGGACCTCGTTAAAACAAGGTAATCGTTATTCTTAATACATCTTCAAAGTGTGTCATAATCTCTGACCCTGTTTTCCTGTATGAATTTTTTTATGTTTATTTGGGGATTGAAATGTTTAACATTTTAGATTACAATTTGGGCCAATTTTATGTCATTTTTCATGATTTTCTTCAGAACTTCGGACTATCTGTATATGCGCTCATCTTCTTGATAGATATTCTCCCTGAGCTCTTGGCTTGTTCATATAAACCCATGACTTCAAATATGAAAGTCATATAAAGTCATAGAAAGAAATCGTGTGGTCTCTTGATCACTATGGGCCAGTGCAAATCGCCAAAATTCGATATCAGACGAAACGCCTGCTTCAGAATGTCGGTTGTGGGATCACCTGCGCTATTGGTTTGTGCTGCAGTCCAAATTCATATAATTTTGGAACGTAATATTCATAGATATTGACAGATATTGAATACGTCCTCTTCAGGCACGGCAGACAAATATTCTCGACTGAGCACGAGCTACGAGGCCTGCCAGAAAAAGCACATCGCGCCAAAATCACTGTCGAATTGTTCATCAAAATTAGGATAACGATTACTCCGCGCTCTTCAAGACTACTTCTTGCTTTCCATTGCTTATTCATACAAATTTCATATCTATGAATTGACATTCGACGCCATTTGTAAAATTTATCGCATTTTCTATCTCATTATGGATGGCACCACCACTACCTTGTACATTGGTTCAAATCTCCGCTAATAGATATCAGCGATGCTACATTTGACAGTTTCACATAATTATTCCTTCACATTTGAAAATGATGCCAGCGTTTTAGGCCTAAAAAAATTTACGTTTGACAGTTTGACATTTCGATTGCTCTGACGTATAGACCACCAATCAGAAACTCGGAACCCAAGAGAAAAAAAAATACAATTGTCAATAAGTGACATACCGACAATTCAGGTAAATTTGAATTCAGAAAATTGAAATCGACTTACGATGAGATTCTTGAAGGGGGAGCCTATTGGCGAATTGTCAATTCATATTTGCAACATAGTTCTTTTCAACTCAACTGATATCAGTTAAAATTAAATTTAAGTTCTTGCGGTTTAGTTGGTGATATGTTGCTAAAAATGTTGATAAAATTTGGATTCTTTACTTACTTACTTTTGGTGGCGATTACAGTCCGGGGTGGACCACGGCCTCAACCAACAAGCCCCTCCAGCCAGCTCGGTTCCTCGCTAGCTGCCTCTAGTTGCGCACACCAAGTTGGTTGAGGTCGTTATCCAATTGTGCGCGCCACCTAAGGTGGGTTCTTCCTCTGCTGCGTTGTCCCTCAGGGGTTGTTTCGAAAACTCGTCGGGCTGGTGCATTGTTGTCCATACGCTTCACGTGTCCCAGCCATCTTAGCAGTTGGATTCACAAAAAAAAATTATTGTTCCCATGTCTGATCCCAGACTGATGGATTTAGTGTAATTGTTATTTTTTTTTTTTCGTTTTCTTAATAGCTTATGTAAAATCAGACAGAAATTGGAGATAAATCGTTTTAAATTATAGCAATTTTGCTAATTTTGTTATGAGCTCATAATTGAGTTACGACGGTATATACACAACGCGATGATGAGGCAACCGACACAAGCGTATAATGGATGTAATTTTTTAATATACAACCATTCAGTAGAGCGACACTAATTGACAATACTAAAAATAGGTTTAATGCGTATCTTTAACTATGTTTGATGAAGTCAATTCAACCTAGAGCTATTTGTAACAAACCTATCATTCAATAAGAGACGAAAAGTTAGCACTTGTTCCTACTGACACCACAAAAAGGTCGATTTTTAGTCAGAAGTTGAAAATAGAAGAGTTTTTATCATAAATCTATTTTAGGGCTATTTTTAAAAAGCGACGAATTGACGTCGGTAAACATAGACTATGCATAAGTTCAAAATAAGCACCATCTTCAAGAACATCTACAGGCGCATAATTTGTTTTTATAGCTCCCTGCCCAATTGACTGACACTGCGTCCTAAAAAGATCTATTGTAACGAGACACAGACACATCATACTGAATTGAAAAAACAGTCTGTCTAATTTTAAATACGCTTACGATCTTTATTTTGCTTCTTATAGACAATGCTGCCTAAAGTAGTTAAACGCCAAAAGCTTGTTTTTCCGTCCTTAAAATTTATTGAGACTTTGAAATTAGTTTCGGGCACAAATTTAGGTAGATAACTAGAGTCCAGTGTAATATTTATAAAATGATAATGAAAATCCTTGAAGAAAAATACAAAATTTTGTGAACAATCTTAGAATTTATAGCCTTTCAATTTTGGTACTTACAGCTGGAATAGGGCATTTCTCGGGCCAAGTGCCAACTTTCATCGTTAATTCCTTGTACATCTTTAACAAGGGTTGTGTAACATTTGCGGTTAGTAAATCGCAAGCATTTAAATCGGTCCCACGATACAGTGAGATAATTTCTCTTTTAGGTCGTTCCAAGTCCACAAAGAAATCAAATCGAAACAACGTTACTTTTTTTATCATTTGCGCGTCTACACTAGCGCTGTGGACGGTTGTAGTATTATCAATCGTACAGGACACATGGGAGATATATTCTGGATTGATGTTGCACTTGATGTCTGTTAGAATTAGAATATAGTTTCGCTGTAAATTATATGTAAAACGAATAACAATATTTAGCTGTAAATTTATGAAAATCGTTTCAATTATGCTCACCCATGCCAAGGAGTTGCGCACGAGTAGTGTTGTCCAGACAGTTATAACAAAGGCCAGCTGAAGGGAATGCATTCTTGTTGCAATTTAAGTTTAGACTAAAAATTTTACAAAAATTATTTGCCTGTCTTGTAGATACATTTTGGGTTAATCTGTTTTTAATAACATGAATCGTATTGGGCTAATTAGATTGTAATGACATGATAAAGGGTAGCAGAAGGTCAATGGCTTATCATATAGAGATTAGGGCATGGAAAGATTTATCTTGATGCGATTTTAACTTTTGTGATATTAGCGTAGTTAATCTGTCAAAATTTCAAAGCTGATTTAAGCAAAAATGTTGCTTGCTAAGTGTGGGTAAGGTCTGATGGAGCAGAATCACAATTTAGTCATTTAGGAGTTAATTTCACTCACATGAATTAGGCCACACTAATGGCAATTGATCATCTAAAAGAGTCATTTGGGTCAGCTATTTTAATGCAATATCAAACAATTTTAAATCAGTTTTGGATACCATACTACTAAATTTACTATATTGTTGACAATATTTGTTGTAATTACTTTGAAAATGGTAAAAAAATTGTCAACTTTCTGATAAATCGAAGTACTTAGGTACAGATGACTAAATTTATCAGATATACTATCAGGAAAAATATATTAATACATCTAACATTTGTCGTTACATGACGTTGTTGTGGCATTATTATGGGATCCCTACGTTATCCCCTTTTCCAGAAACCCTTATTGGACATAAACTAACATTTTTCGTCTTCTCCTTTTCTAAAATCTCCCAGGACGAATTCCCCTATGTCAAAATCTCCAACAAGCAAACTAAGCTTTGCACCTACTCCAAATCCTAAAGTGACCCCAAACAGGGGTCCTCCCCGCCATACGTATCCCACTTTTTAACACCATTTTTAGGTGTCAAGGCGACAGAATTAATAACACCAAATCTAAAAATTATGGATTTTGTTCCTTGAGATTTTGAAAGGGGGATTTTTGAAGAGGGATTTTGGAAAAGGACATTTCATCACCAACCCGACGTTATTACATAAAAAAACGTGTCAATTAACACAACCTGTAAAGAAAGGGGCTTTAAGACTTTATGGGTGAGAAATATCAGACGGAACCTCATATACTGTGCCCAAAAGACTGACAGAGCACCGTATGCGTACTAGGAATAGGTTCAATTCAAATAAAAATATTTGAAATCCATTACCTAACTCCCAGAAAGACTTCATCTCATCATATACCAACTCTTGAGTCAGAAAAAGTACCTATTCTCATCTGAGCTTGAAGTGACAGATGCGATTGGTGCCTACATTTGATTGAGTCAGACAAGAGAGCTTTATGAATACTATTTTTAGCTTTTATCAGCATTTATCTGCGGCTTCGCTCCAGTTACAAAAATACCTATAGATCCCCGCGCAAATTAGCCCCTTTTTCCATCCCTGATAACTGGGGCTCCAGGCAAAATTTCCAAAATCAGAAAAACTGATTTTCTTTACTTCTTATAGAATATAAAAACCGAGTTTGAGGTCGATTGGATGAAAAATACGAATTTTTCCATACAAACCTTGACCCCCCTTTTACCCCTTTTAAGTTCGAATTTCCCTAAATTTCTTCTAAGTGCTCACTTTGACCATGAAAGGAAATTTATATTAAATCCTATCTCTTGCCGTTTCATCTGGGTGTTGATAACCAAGCCAAAATTGTCCCACACAAAGTTTGACCCCCCTTTTCCCCCCTTTTAGAGTTCGAGTTCCCTCAAATCTCTTCTAAGTACTCACATTGGCCATAAAAGGAAATTTTTGTTTCAACATGTCAGCTTCGTACCGTTTGGGTTGGGCGTTGATCACCATTAAGTCAGGACAAACTGTTGTATGTATGAGACTAGCTGTACCCGCCCGGCTTTGCCCGTGCACAAGAATTGTATTGCTTAGGTTTTAGATAATAATGGTCTTTCGTAAAATGCGAAAAATGAGAATATCTCGATTTTCTGGAATTTTCTTTCTACCTAAAGGTGAATACGAACAAAACAAAAAAAGAATCGTGAAAATCGGTCCAGCTGTTATCGAGTTAGCCACGCCCCTTTGACAAATTTTGATAAATCTTCACAAGTGCACTTCTAGGCCAATACCTACCTAAGATTATCTGTAAATTTGAGCTCAATCGAGTTGGTGGTTTTCAAATTTTAAGCGGCCGAACAAAAATCACGATCCATTTTTATAAAGATAGAGCTAAAACCCCAAAGAATGCGCAGTCTTTAGGTATCAACCATGGGCCGCATAAACTGCACATAAATTTTGACTTATAGAAGAAACTAAAACGACAGTAGATGCTATTATGGGTAGACCCTAGGATCAATGAATGACCAAAAATCGCATCAATGGAAAATATTCTGACACGCGCGACGTATGGTGCAATTTACAAATGGAAGTCAAAAGGCCCATCACAATCTCGGGAGCTTAGTAATATTACATATTTTTTTGTCAATAGGCCAATGTCATACTCGTCGCACTCCATAAATGAAGGTAGATTATTATACTAAAAAAGAGTCGAATTGTTCCCAAGAGCACCCGTGTCTAAAAAGTTGTCAAGGTGTACAACACTAAAGTTTTATCAAATTTCTACATATACCTACTAATAGAAGGGGCGGAAAAGCAGTTTGTAGAATTTTTGTCTCTCATAGGCTTATAGCACGCAGTGGCAGTGAGTTTTGAAAACCCCACAGTACACAGTCCTACGTTTTTCATTTGACTCTCATTTTGGACAAAAATCTCCACAACTTGAAATCCCTGCTGAAATGTTATAAAAAGTAGGTACACAAAAATAAAACAAAACATCTAGCTAGAGCTCGAAAAATTACAAAATGTCGCCCCCTTAACAGTAAACACACTCACTGTTTGCTACGCATTTAAAAACTATTTGTAAACATTCACTTATGACGTCAGTGAAATCAGGTGGGAAAGATGCGGCGCAATTTACGAGGCCAGCAAGCATGTGTACCAAGAGTGAGAGTGAAAACAACCACTGAAGATTTCAAGAAGATGTTTTGCAAAAACAAAAAATATCATCCATCTAAGACAATCCATTCAAATAAACGCGCTACAACGATAATGAAGAGATAAATCGAAAATAAATTTAATCCGAAGAAAGATGTGTTTGTGAATGGGGGAATAGGTATCCCGCTACCCGACAATTTCGTCCTCTGAATTGGTATGTTTTTTTTTGCAGCGAATGCGGTTAAAAATAAAGACAAAAACAGCCACTTGATGGGGAATTTATATTGAAATAGATTTTTACAGGTTAGATAGAGATAGAGTATCTTTTTTTTGGCATTTATTTTTCAGGTGCAAATGAACTGTCAGTAGATATCGACCCAAGGACAAGATTGTTTTTTTGGCAGATTTTCATATTATTTTAATTTTTCTGTTTTAATGATTTTTTTTATTTTTTAATGAATTTATTTTCGCTATAGAACGCAATTAAATTTGAGAAAATTAAAAAGGAATACTGATGTCATTTTCTTTTGGTGGACTTTCTTTTAGTTTGTTTACATTTTCAAAAATACCAAAACAGTAAATATATAGATAGATACGTTTGATTATAAATGTCCCACGATCAGTACTTGAAGGTGTACATTCTGAGAAGAGTATTGTGAGAGGAAAAACAAACACCCACCAATAAAGTCAAAGGGAAGCAACTAAACACACACATGGACAAGTAAACAGACTTAATTGTGTTTACAGACGAAATATTCTCTGAAATTGACGAAACAAACAAAGGGCAAGATCGGGAGGGCCAGTTGTGTTTAAATAAACTCGAATTGGATTTTGTTGTCAGATAGTTAGCCGTGTGTCAATAGCAATTAAGAGATGGACTTTCAACTGTCAAATGATGAGGTATATGTTAACATAACACCTTTAAGTTGTCAAAAAAAAAAATGTAAGAAAATGAAAATCAAAGAGAACTAAGGTAACATTTGGTTAGCGATGCGGACTTGTGCTCAATTTATGCACTCATCTGGTGTTTACTTTTTGCATTTCCCTCTTTTCCAGAGAATTTAGCCGATCAATGGAGCAATTCCAAATTGATATCGTTGTTACTGGCTTACTTTTGAAGTTCGAAGTTAAAAGGTAGACGCCTAATATAAGAGTAAAAGTTACATCTTGGACAGTTTCGACTTTGCGACGAAAAATAGGTACTAAAATCGTTAGAAACTTTTAGACAGTTCTACTGCGTCATTTCAGCCTGCCTTAAAATGGGGCGGACTTAACAGGAGCTTTAAATGGTCGTTATACTTTCTTTGCGTTATAGAAGCAGTATGAAATGTATGAAATTTTCACTCAGAAGCCATTGAGGTCCATTGTGATTACCTTTTTTATACCTAGTACATAATAGGACATGCAACTTACAAAACCATTCGGATCTGTTGATAAAATTTCTTAAATCTGGCAGAGGTATTGTTGCTACATCTTCCAAGACGTCAAAGAACCGTGCTCCCATAAAAGAGCATCGGCGGGATGGGCAGTGACATATTTCCTATTCGTACCTGCAACTTCTGAAGAAGTTACTTGTAAAGATACCCAGTCTTTTGGCTCGACGATCACTCGGATTTGGTTTCTATCAAGAGATGTTAGAATCTCAGAACTTTTAGTATCAATTGCGGGCTATAAGCTGCTAATTTTGGTACAACCGGAAGTGTTGTTCCATCGTTATTTAGCTAGGTTTAATGTGACATTGGTCGCACTTGTGTGTCAGCTATTGGTATGTCCATTTTAGAGCCGCATCTATAGCCCGATTATCTGCTGCCTCGTTCCCATCCCCACCAACATGTCCCAGGAAACCAGCAAAGCAGCAATGTGTAACGGTTTATTGCTCTCAATGCCGAGAGGCACTGCCTCACATATTTCGAGTTTACCAGATTATAGTTAGTCACTTTAAGTACTACTGCTTGACCGTCCACACAGAAGATAATTTCCATTGCTGCTAATTCCCTCGCTAAGACAGTTTGAGCCGCTTTCTTAACCCCATAGACCCCTGCCTGGAAAACGGTGCACTGATTTGTCAGTCGGTATGAATAGCTAGTACTTCTTCTGAGAAAACTCCTGCTTCCGTTCCGTTCTCCGTCTTTGAGTCATCTGTGAAGATGGGTATACATTTTATGACAGTAGGTATTCGGAGAGAGCCAATCCTGTCTGTCCGGTATACAGACTTTCAATTTCTGGTCAAAGTCATACCTTCGTTTCTTGTATAGTCCGTGAGTGGCACGAGTCCTCTCTGATCAAAAATGTGAAAGTATGTGGGAGTGACCGTACGATTCGGCCTTCCAAATTTTGTTCTCCCTCTTAATCTGATAGTACCTTTGGCTGCCACGTTCTTAGTATACAGCTCGATGGGTTGTAGGTTCAGCAACGTTTCTAGGCAATTTCTAGGCGTTTCTTAAGCAATTCTTTGTACCTTGTTCAGATTCTAGAAGCAAGATTTAGTGTTATTAGCCTCACAGGCCTATTACATTAAGAGAGTTAAGTTGTTGGCTGATGCGCTATCAGCGGAAAACAGAAAAGGTTTAAACGAGCCAGAAATGACTGCAATGTTTTGCCCACATAAAGCGTGTCAAATTCTCATATGAACAAAATGTTGAGACAGAAAAATACAATGTCCCAAGGGTAGTAAAATCTTTTGGTAATTTGAAAAAAATATTAAAAATTCAACTTCACTATCTATCCCAACGCTGACGCTGCAGCTGTCAGCTCTTTCGACAAAGCTAAAATGTTCGCTGTATATTTCGCTGTCAGCTCGATGGCATCTGTAGGTACTGGAGAGTGTTGAATTTACCATGAAACAAATCCATTTTCGCACTAGTACAGTCGCGAGAGTACTTCATGAACTCAACATAAATAAATCCGCAGGTCCAGACTGTGTAGGAGTTTTTTTCTGTAGAGGAGTTTTTCTAGCATTTTCATCTGTCTTAATTTTCTGATTTTTTTCCAAGTAGGTGGAATCCAGCAATTGCCCAGTCTTACGTCCATTCTTTCTAAGGTCTTAAAAACGCTGATAAATCGTCAGCTTATGAAATATCCTGAATCACGGAAACTCCTTAATGACCCAGCTATACAGTGTTCGTGGCAACATATCCACTCGTGACTTAATGAAATAAAATGATGGCTTATCTCACCGAGAAGTGGACCAAACTGTCGATCCTTCCGGTGAAACGAAGATTGTTCCGCTTGATATTTCAAAGACATTTTTTTACAGAGATTGACATCAAGCTCTTTTGTTGAAAATTCATGCTTATGGGATCCATGTGTCACCGTTCAATTCACCATTTTGCATGGTTTCATGCCTGAAATTCACCATATAAACGCTGGTGCTCCTCAAGGCTCTGTTTTGTCTCCGACTTTTTTTCTAATTTACATAAATGATCAACCTCTAATGCAATTCATTCCTTCGCTGATGACAGCACCCTCAGCTTTTCATATTCATTCCAGGTTCCAGGACTCATGTCCCTGCCCTTCGGCCGTAGAAATGGAACAATCTTCATAACAAGGACCATCATACTCGAAGTCGCCAAGAATGAACCTACTAAGAGTCAAATGGTTTTATTTTGGGGTTGACCATTCCCGTATGTCCGACTGTACTTTTCGGCTATGTTGTCTGGAGTGATGACCAATATTTCTGTCCAGTTCTCCTCTTTCGGATTCCCATCAGCTGCAGGCTAAGAAGGTATGCTGCGCGTCGCCTTCTTGGGAGTTCCCGTTCTGGCAGACTGTCCGTTGAGTAACTGTGTGACGTAATAGTTAACCTCACCGTGTTTTCGGTCGTTCCCCTCAGTCACATTCATGATAGTCTCGCTGTGCATCTTCCTCTGCTTTCCGAGCTCCAGCGCTCTTGCCACTTCTGTTTCATGAGCTCTTTAGCCTCTTCTGTTGCCGTTTCCAGTCCAACTTCCAACTCTCTTTCGTAGACGTATTTCTTTTCCCCCGCTAGCTAGAAGGTCTATTGGTGTCACTCCTGCGACAACAAGGGCAGCTGATTCCGACACCACGCCACGCAAAGAGTTCCACGTCTCTGCACAGCTGCCATCTGCTTTCTGTACTTTTTCTGTCGAAGAGCGTTTGCTAGAAATCTCACATCCATAAAGACGAGGATGGCATGCGATATCGACATCAGGAGCCTTCGCTTGCTGGCCTTTGGACCGCCTACGTTTTCCATCAGCATGCTCAGTAAGGGTGTCACTTTCGACGTTCGTTCTTTGTCTGTTGCCTGAAGGTAATGTCGTTTTCGATTGGTAATCCAGAAGCGTCCGGAAGAACTCTCCGCGATTCTGAATTCAAATCCAGAAGCAAATTTCTCTTCTTTTCAGTAGAAGAACTGACAGTTGAGTGCCAATCGAACGCTTTCAGAAGCGTTCGGATTGCTTCCGGACGGTTCTGGATTACCAATCGAAAACGACATAAGTTTGATGTTGATGGTCACACCCACATACTTGGCGGGGTCTTTGCTTCTTATTACCTTCTGACCGATTTGGAAGTCGATTAATATCGGGATCCTTTTTTCTGTCAGAAGGACTATCTCGGTTTTTTCTGTACCCAAACTGAGACCCTGTTCACCCCATCCATGAGCTTAATCGTTACCTGTTTTAGCTTCCTTTCCCCAACAAGTTGCACACTGCCCCATATTAAAAATCAAAATTGTCCAAATTGTTATTCATACTACGCCTCAGGTGACGTGTCGAATGTAGAGATACATTTATTGCTTGCTCAAGGAATTTCGCGAAAAAAATAAACTATTTTCTCTTTTTGCTTAGAAAAACTTGTTTTCCATTTCACATGTGTATTTGTTGGATGATGATTTTTCTGTCAACAATTTTCCTCTGTTCTAGCGCCAATTCGAAACAATTTGAAAAATTCGAGGCAAACAAAAATTTAGAAAAATGTTTACTCTTTGACGGCGATGGTGGTTCCATTTCGGATATGGTTTTGATATTTTGTCAAAATTGGAATTTTTATTCGTTTAAACAAATTATTTCACTGCCTTTCATACCTTTATGTGTGTGTGTGTTCTCTTTGAAAGGTGTTTTTATTAAAACTCTCATGTAACTGATGCTGGCGGATGATTATTTTGTCTTTCTTCAGTTATAGCCATGTTATGCCATCGCCCCAAGGATGCAATTTTGTTTGGATTTTTGTAAACTCTTTTTTTTTGGTTCAATGTGAAATCAATGTTGAAATTGAAATCCCTTTTAGCTTGCTCTTGGCATTTGTTTGTTTATTTATATTATTGTGTTGTTGTTTATTTTATTGCAGGTGATCTTCGATGGGAGGGTAATTAAGACTGAGGTTGAAAATTTATAGATGATGGTGATGGAGATGATGATTTAGACTCTATAGAGTTTTCAACTGCTTGTTATACAGTATTTTGAAATTGATGAGATTTAATGGAAGTTTATTTTTATTGCTGGATTGATATGATTTTTGTGTTTGTTTTGTTATTGGATTAAATTGAGTGAAGTAGCTCATCATAGGTGGGCTTAAATTTCGTTGACAATATTTTTAGACTTTGCAAGAAACCAATTACGTTGCTGATAATTTATTTTTATTTATTTTTTCTGTTCCAGGTATGTACGAAGATGTGTAGACATTATTATATATTTGTGAGTATCTATTGCATAATTTAATAATTACATTTTTATAAAAACAAAAAAACTAGTAGCCGCGACAATGCTATACGGAATAGAAAACTTATTTTTCTACAACTTTAGTATGAACCATTTTTTATCTACTATCGATATTTTTATGGGGGAAAATGATAAATCCATGAGACCACTTACAAAAATTGCCACAATCAGTGCTGTCAGTATTTTGTCATAAGAACTCCAGAACGCAAGTGCCAAAAAATTCATTTTTCCCTCGCCTGGCTCGAACAAGTAGGATTTTCCCAGAAATATTTTACAAAAACAAAGCAGAAAATTAACGAAACAAAAAAAAACTCTCTCAATAACTATGGGAGGTAAAAACTCAAGTGTATTCCAGCAAAGCTCCACGGCCACGCCATTTATGAATACGCCAATCACATCCAAAAAATTAGCACCAAGGGCGTTCACATTCTATATTATATTCCCGGAATATACAGCTATAAAGGCATTTAGCTCACCTATTATTGACTCCAAATCCGTATTACACAGTTTCACCACATTTTAAAGTCTACCTCTCGGGAAAAGAACCAAATTGATGGTGGGTTCCTGGGTTCCTGTCCATGAGGGCATTGAAGGAAACGAAAAAACCGACGAATTGGCCAGAAATGCCGAAGAAAATCTTTTCAAGGGACGATCTTTCTGCTATACCCCAAAGTCGGCTATCAACTTAGACTAACCCTTCTATCAATTATAGCTTTTTATACCTTCCCATCAACCACAAGGTCTGGCCAGACCTGCACACATCTATATATGTACAGTGAGCGTCAGAAGTAAGTCAACACCATATTTTCATTAGCCTTTGGAGTTTGTTAACAATTTCTTTTAAAATATTTGTAAAGTATTTTTTTCTGTCAAATTAAAATATGTTTTATTATTGTTATTTCGTTATCAAAGTTTTTACAGATTGTATATTTTTAAGAGCTGTTTCCAGACCTTAAAGAAAACTCAAAACCGCATCGGTGTTCACTCACTTTTGACGCTCACTTTATATAAAAAAAATTGTATTGTGTTTGTAATAAATGTTCTCTTTAATGCGTGAACCGATTTTGATTCTGGAAATTACCCAAGAAAGGTGACGTTAATACCATGGTTTATAAGTGTATACGGTTTTTGAATGTGTATTGGTTTATGAGTTTTAGGGGCTTGGCACCTCCCATACAAAAAATACATTCAAAATCTTATATCTCGAAAACCACCGAATCGATTGAGTTCAAATTTACATACAATCTTTGGTCTTGGCGGAGGAGTATATTTCTCTGAAGATTGGTCAAATTTAGACAAAAGAGCATGGGCGTGGCACAGGCAATACAAAAAAAAAACATTCAACATCTTAATCTCGAAAACCACTGAATCGATTGAGTTTAAATTTACAGACAATCTTCAATATTGGCCCGGGAATGTTTTAAAGAAAACTCGCATCAAAAGTTAGAAAGGTCTGGCCAGACCTCATAGTTGACAGAAGGGTTAAAAAGTTGGGAACATACAAAATGTATCTCATATTGGGAGAATATCCCAGGTTAAAGACAGGCCAATAGCAGGCATGATATCAGAAACCTATTTGGATTCCTCACAGGATATCATGGTATATGATAATACCTAAGTAAAATGAATCTAGCCAACTCAACGGAATGAAGACTATATTATATTGAAGAATACGAAACAAAACCCCGAAAAGATGAAAAAATCATCTGCAGCCGTATCATAGACTTAATAAAAAAATGCGGAGAACCTCCTAGCCTAAACCCTCTTTCTATAACGCATGGTACAATAGAAAATAGATCTTAATCAGGTCGACCTGCCGCTTATATCGACTTTGTCAGTCAGTCTTTATTAGTTATTGCAAAAAACAGGTCTTCTTTCTTTTTGCGGCAATAATACAAGCGCCTGCTTGTTCATGGGCGCATTCAGGTGTATAAAATAAATGGGCTCGCTCAATAAAATATATAGCTTATAGCTAAAGAAATTGTTTTCCTGAAGTCGAACAAGAAAATTAAAGTAAAGTTTCAAAGAAACAAATTTGGACTTATTTTATTTTAGTCGATGGATTTTTTTTTTTTTTTTTTGATAATTTCGCTACAAATTTAGTTAAAAAAAAAAACGTAAAATGGCTTAAAGGAATGCCTTAACTAAGGCGGAAAAAGGACAAATTAATAGCTAAGAAAATCGAGAGGAGTCGACACGTTATATCCACATTTTTAAGTAATCAGTCTAAATATGGAAAAAAAATTGAAAAAGGCGACTTATATTAGGGAAAGCGTCAAATTCTCACGACTCTTTGGCAAAAATTAGGGAAAAATGTGATTTCAAGGCAAGTCTCATAGCTATGCGTTATGTTATTTCGAATACTTAGTATACAAAAAGACTAATAATCCAGAAGAAACCCCCCCTTAACTTGGTTCGAAAAGCGCAGTGCTTGAGTTTTTTGTCGCGCACACGTAAGCTTCACTTCGGAGTGGCACCGCGTGGTCTTCTCAGATGAAACAAAAACAAAATTTGGAAAACCCCGATGGCTATAGCTACTATTTTCATGACCTCCGATTTTCATGGAACCCATCATTTTATCCAGCTCCATAGCAGGGTGTAGGGTAGAGGGCCGTTCCGTATTATGGCACCTGCATATTATAATTTTCGTCAACGCGTTATCTTACAATACCTAGTGTATTAAAAGAGGCCTTTCCATACTTTCAGAACCTTTTTGAACCTCTGACGTGGATTTATCAAATAATGCGTCAATACATATGTGTCAATGTACAGTGATCCCCGGATAAGTGACCCTCGCTTAATTGCGTTCCTCGTTTAATTCAGCCGAAAACTGATCAAATAAAGCATTCCATAACAAATGTGCCTAACTTTTCCCGCTTAAATGCGTTACCCGGTTAATTGCGCTACCAAAAGTAATGCTTCTCGTAAAACTTCATACAAAATCTCCCGGTTAAATGAACACACAAAAAAAAAGCATGGACAACTTTTTGTACTTACAGCTTTAATAAAATCCAAGACACTTGTCAAATCAATTGCCATATTGACATGCCATGGAGAAGGCTCCTCTGCTGATGTAGGAGGTGCCGAAGATTTTCATACAGATGTTCTCTCCAATTTAATTGAAAATTATGCACCCAAAGACATTTTCAAAGCCTTGTCGACATCACCTCTTAATCGAAAAGGACATCAAATAAGTTATTTACAACTAGCGAACCCCCTACACTATACACACCTCGTAGTGCAAAATAGAAAAACGCCTCTTTGCCTAATTTTTCCGATATTCACAGGAATACTCCCGGGCCAATACCTATGATTTTCTGTAATTTTGAACTTGTCGATTCGGGGGTTCTCGAGATATCAGATTTGCCTTTATCTAATTTTGACTAAACTTCACAATAACCATCTCGGTCCAATATTAAAGGTTTGAGCTGAATCGGAGCAAAACTTTTTGAGTTTTTGAAGCGTACACAAACGAAAATTGTTCGTGTTCTTCAGTTTTTAGTTTGAACATGCTAATAAAAACGCTTGATTGCGTTTTCGAGGGTTTCTTTATTGCGTCGACAATGCACTTAAGCGGGATTCTCATAAGTGCGTTCATCGGATAAATGCGTTAAAAATTTTACATTTTCCCCGACGCAACAATCCGGGGACTACTGTATATCATCGAAAATGTTTGGGGATGGTTGACATGTCGTATATAATATCGATTAGGACAAATCTGAACTAACCCAAGCCATCGAATTAGCTTGGAGCTCGATTTCACCAATTTTTTTTCCAATTTGTATGCAAGTTTTAGAGCAGAATGGCAAAAAATGCCCAAAAAAATTATGCATGAAGATCCAAAATTGAATGTGAGATCACCCAAAAAGTCAGAATGAAAGATCGTACAAAAAAATAATTGGCGCTGATTAACATAATAAAAGAAAATGAAAAAATAAAAAAATAATTTGGGCGATTTTTCATCATGTGAAGGCGATTTTCCGTTTTTAATTTTTGGGCAATTTTTCATTTCACAAAAAAACACAGAGTGACAGAAAAATTGGGCGATTTTTCAATTTTTGTTTCGGGCAATTTTTCATCGGCATTTAGGCATTTATTCATTTTTCTTGGGCTTTTTTTCATTATTACTTTTCAGTTTTGGTTTAATTTTTTTGAGCAATCCATCATAAGTCGAAAATTATCGATTTGGGTGAACTTTGATTTTTGACATTTTGTGCGGATGAAAAATCAGCCAAACATTAGAAAATGAAAATTCGCCCAAAGTGAATGACAAATCCCCCAGATTTATTTTTTAGCGGTTCTTCATTTCTTGGTTTTAGGTGCGATTTTTCGAATAGTAAACACAAGCAGAAAGCTGTTCAGCTAAACTTGACCAGAATGAGATTAGTATCAACTTTTATAGTTCCTCAACCTACGATGGGTTGCTGTCACTGTCAAAACTCCTATTGACACTCAAAAATGCTGATGGACATGCCAACTAGAGGCCTTTAGCCAAAGTAACTAAAAAACTATTCTACTTTCTATTGTAGGTTCTATCAAATACTTTAGCTCGAAACTATAAAGAAAAATCTGACGCTCCTGCCGTCAGAGTCACATAGCTATCAGCCTTTATAGCGTCTTAACCTATCTCCATTCGATTAACCTAGCAAGACAATAGACGCAAGCTCATCAAATGAAAGAAACTGCGATGGGCTATATCGAATGCCTTTTGCTCCGTTCAAAGCGCCAGGCCGTGATAAGGATGCTATTACCAGCCAGTTAATGTTTCTAAAAGCTTCAGATAAGGTTACATTTTGTATACATTTGTCGCACTTTGTATACCTATGATATAGAGGGAAGTTCGAGTGGTAGTAAAACCAGGCCATTTTCTTTCTAGAAAATCTTTTACTATAGGCACTCCCCAGTGTTGTTGTCGCATAGACACTAGACAATATTCTTAATGGACTTAGTAAGGCAATTTAAATTTCACTGATGCTTATGCAGATGGTGTGGCGACCTAGATAGATACATTAAGCGATATAATAGAACCAGCGCTTAATAATCTCAGTAAATGGACTGAACTTTATGGACTTCGATAGCGTGGGACCTAATCTCCCTCTCGCACCATGACTTTGTAACAGCTACTTTTGACTTTCTACGACTAGCATCATCGATTTCATGTCCACTGCACTCAAAGCCTTCGAAAGCGTCATTGCAACTGATTTCAGTCATCTTGATAAGATAAAAAATAAATAAATAGGCGGCGCGACAGGCGGTGGACACCCAAGGCCTAGCTTCTCGCAACCATTCGTTTTGTGTGAGTTTCTATTTTTGGAACGAATGGAAGGGACCTACCTATGCCGAGTCCGAACGGCTGAATTGAGAAGCTTTTTCAGGACAGTCATACTCTCGGATGTTTGTCAGACGTTCGCGAGAGGTGGCGCAGTAGAAAAAAACTTAAGATGTAATTTGTGTTTTTTCCGGGGATCGAGCCTGGGATCCCTCGCACAGTAGTCCAGCATAAGATACATATAAATGAATCCAACGATGTTGCTGAAATGGATATCTTCTTACGACGCGACGCTCCTTATAGAGTCCTACGGTCTTTATAGTGTTCACTGACAGTCATTTAGGTTCCCATCTCTTCATCTTATCCTAACTAAAAACGATCCTAAAAAGGTCACTAAGCATTCCACCCTCTCTTTCTCTACACTGCGATGATAGAAGATTTTTCAAAAACCTACAACTCTACATCATAAGATAAAAGATCTAGAAAGTTCTTTCACCTCTGGTGGCTCCAAAATTACCTATAGATCTCAATCCTAATAGTTAAATTGGCCCTATAGGGATCGCCATGGGCCCGCTATGGTGCCCTCCGCTTTGTTATAGCCCTTCATTAAGAAAGTGTATTAGGACCATACAATGCTAAAGCATTAATTCAAGCAAAAGATACAAATCTGCACAATCGATTTGAAAAGAATTTCTAAGTTCGCCTTGAAAAGCAATCATTAATCAAATCATGATGCAAAGCATCTGAAACGCAATTCGTTCTCTGGCATCAATTAATCAAACTTACCAGCATGCGATGGCGGCGCGTTCACTTCAAATGAGAAAAGCGAAATAAAAACTCAACTGTAAAAGTCTGATTTAAATAAAAAGTGAAACGTTAGCACTTCGCAGCGTCACAGTTCGCACCTAATCTCATGCATACACTTCCACCTTTCCTACTGACTTGCTGGCTCTTCCGTGACAAAGCGACTGCTTGAACTTTGCACTCGAAATAATTGCGATAATTACATAAATACCGACATTATTTGTGAATAATGAGTTGTTTGTAACTCTATAATCTACCTATACCACCGCTTGCCGCACCTCGAAAGCGATTTAGCGCACATTGCATTCGAAACCAAAAAATGTATCGCGTTACTCTTTCTCCATTCTGTGGTTGCGGCTCGAGCAGAAAAAGACTATAAACCGTTCCAAATAATGCCACAATATTGTAATTGGAGATATTATAGACTCGTATCTATGTATCTGCAGCCTAGGTTATTGTTCCAGATACCTAGTTGTACACAATCCCCGGCCAGTTAAACGTCATAGCAATTTATTCCAACAAAAAAAGTGCATATTAGCGTTCGCAGCGTGAGTTTACGCGTTCAACTAAACGAAAATTAAATTGAAAAAAATATCTGCGCACAAATCGAATACAAATCGGCAAAAAATTGCAATTCGCAGAACCCCGTGTTCATGTTTAGTTTAGCCGCGTGCATTGCACTTTGCGCTGGCACACTTTGGTGGTGCGCAAGTTCAAAGCCACTTCGATGAGGCTTGCAAAAAGATACATACTCATAGATACGAGTACCTACTCATACTCATGTTGTCCGCGATTTGGTGCAATCAACCGCACTTTGTTGTTATTCAATTGCAATCGACTATGATGGGTGTGCGCTAATTGAGCTATTATATTAACGTATCTATAGATGAGATTCAAGTTGGTGAATAGTGGGTGTGTTGTGTAGTGCAGCATCGAAATTCTAAAGTATCTACAAAAGCGGAAGAGAATCTCAAAATTCCATGTCCGTTGAGGGCCTACGGCAATCAGTGAAGACTTAAGTTCTACTCAGCTATCATGGCTTTTGTGCTGCCGCTTTACATCTTTTATGGCTTGACTCCAGTTTTAACTGTTTTTTTTTTTCAGCATTAAACCACAGAAGGTTCTGCAAGCTTGTGATAGATGATTTTCCATTCGATATCTCAGGCAAACAAAAGTAATCGGAGGAGTGTGTAGTGTATGCGGTTTTTCGGTGAGGTAAATATTTGTAGTAGTTGCTCTTGTTGAGGGCCAGCCTTTCATCATAGCGCCAAATGGATCGGTATTTGTCCATTAGCTATATGGTTATATTGTGTGCCGGCGTTGCTTAACATTTATCTTCATGTCATGCCGAGTAATGCCAGTGGATGGTTGCACATTGTGGGATTCGTTGGGAATCAGCTATGTGCGGTTGTGTTACGTTTTGATTAGGAGGTAAAACGATATCTCGAACAGAAGCGCACACATCCTGTGATAAGTCAACAATGGGTTTCATTAATCTAATGGCATTGTGCATTAGGTGCCTGTTGTTTGTGGGTATAGCTTATCTGAATGGAGATGCTAAGCTCTCGATTACGTCGAAATCAATGTCGGCGAATATAGATAATGGCAAAACAAAGTCTTTGGCCGGTTGAAGTTGAAGTTTCATCGAATCCATAGCTTGGTATAGGTTGTTGTCAGTTATCTATTGTGATGCAGACATAAAATTGAAGGAGAATTTAGAAGAGAAATACTGGTTGTAGGTTGCCTCCTATTGGCTCCTTGTGGGGTAGGTATTTCCATATCAAAGTCGATAGATGAGGAGGTTGCATACAGAATATGCAGTTGGGCTCTTTCTCTTAGCTACAGCTCATTAGTATGAGGGTTACTAAAAGTACTTTTGTGGATATCCACATAATCCTCTAAACGGTTGGAGGGTTATACCAATGTATGGCCGTTGTTTGGCCCTAAATAAAAACTCGTAGCCATGAGATGTAATAGTTGAAACAGAACGTTTCTCTCTTCTCTCTTTCTCTCTTAAACAGAGCTTGAAGAATGGTCGAAGGAATAGCTATTTGTCGAATTTCGTTGCAATCAATTTCCCCAAAATGAAACCAGGATAAAGTGCAGCAGACCTGGATTTGAAAGCAACCCTTCTATATATCATTGCATGGAAACGTCGATCTTTTGGAGACGAAGAGATATTTTCGGAGTCTGATTGACGCGCCATATAATATGATGATTACACTGATCAAAAGATCCTTGAGAGCGATCCGGAAAGACACGAGTTACAACTTAATGTTTTTTCGACTACGAAACGTCTGAAATCATCCAAGAACCTCAAGTCTAACTGCCCGGAAAAAGTTTCTCAATACATTCAGACTCGTCAAAAAATAGTAGGTCGCTTCTATTCGTAAAAAAATAAGAACTCTCTTCAAAGCGGGCCTAGCTATTATATTAAACGGATCTGTTGCCTCATTTATTTTTTAGCTTATTATATAATTTTTCCTCTTTTAGGGTATGGCTTTTCAGAGCTCCCATAGATTAAAGTTAAGTCTATAGAGCACTGAAAAATTAAATTAAAAAATTTATAGCCTAAACAGGGGTTCCCATGTTCCCAATCTTTTCCATATAGCGACTCCTTATACAGGTTATAATATTTTTGTGACGGCCCTCATAAAAGCATACAATGGAACAAACCAAAGATAGAAGCTGAGCCTACTGAAGATTCACTAAAGGGGTTTTCAATAAGGCTGATGGGTCAACATTGCAATGCAATAAAACAAGCTATGTGCTAGGTATTAACGAAATCATTTCTTTTTTCTGAAAGGCCCATGTATGCCATTATTGTATGGACTATAACACCAAATCCAAATGTCCGTCGAAGCTTCTCACGATCGCACGAATCCGAGTGGTCCAATCTGCCGCATAGATCCCGTTGAATTTGTGCAATGGTATTGGTTATGTTCAAATAGTCTAGCGGGGTTAAATATTATGGTCTTGGTGGCCAATTCACGTCACCTCTGCTAGAGATAATCATACCCTCAAATAGTTCATGCATAATGTCCATCGTGGCGTCTGCTGTGTAAAACGTAGCGACGTCTTTGCAGCAACCAAATGTCGTCTACCTCCATATCGTTCAATCTGGGCCAACAAAAAATCGGTGAGCATAGTTCTCTAGCGCTCATCTCACCAAAGTCATTTTTAAGTAAAAGTACTCAGCAATGACGCCGCGCGCCGCCGCGCCGGTCTAAAATCTGCACCAAACAGTTCTTTATATGTGAATATTGCCGGTTACGGTTTTGTTTAGGGTACCTAATTAACACTAACTTTGAGCTCCTGGGTCAGCTGGATCTTGAACGAGTATAGGCCCAAGTCCCGACGCAAAATTCACCAATTTGATGTCTGAAAAAAGCCAACTTATTGTGCACGGCAAGGAAATGACTGTCTCGGGTTCTCCTTTGTAGTACGGGTTGATTGCTTACCGAACCGGTTGTCTCCAATTTGGCCACCAAACTTTGGAGAGTCGACTTTGAAGAGCCACCGCGTCTGTCGTAAAAAAGGGCGCAACGCGGGCAACTTTTACACAGACCAACACTCATTTTAAATTGTGTAACTTGCCATAGTAGTGGTTTCGCATAAGTGATAGATGTAAAGGTAAGCCACCAGATTAGACAGACGCCACCAAAACAAAATGGCAGCCACAATCTGCCAACATCTACCCGACTTAAAATTTATTTTTTTCAAATAGAGTTCAAAACTGATGGAACCTCGTATGTGTACCGTCTTGCCACGCCCCTAGGATAGCCCCACGATGCTATTCTATTCTAAAAATAAAAATTAATTGGTATTTTGTTGGTGACGCCATAACTTAAAAACGGCTGGACCGATTTGACTAATTTGATTTTTTTTTTTTCAAACGTTAGCAATAGTTCAAGGAAGATTCCTACGAAAAAAAACGGAAAAAATGGTGTGGCACTTCCCATACAAAAAAAAAATTCAAAATCTTTATTTCGAAAACCAATCTTAGGTATTGGTCAGGAAGTTTTCCTGCGAAGATTGGTGAAAATTGGACAAAGGGGCGTGGAAATTTTCATATAAAAAAAACCATATCCTTCGACAGTCATGAGAGACAATATTTGTCAAAAATGTTTGTATGCATTGTACTGACATAAATTTATCTACTAGGCCCACAATTCCTGGACACAAGCATAGCCGGGTGGGTATGGGTACAGCTAATACATTCTAAAACTGTATGAATTTTATTTGTTACCTCAAAGCGTGAAGAAAAGTGGATAAATTTCAATGAAACTTTTTTTGAAATGTTTCTTAAGACTGCGAGATGGTTTTAGACTACATATGTCGTTCCTTATGCCATGTCATTTGACTAAAATGTATTCTTTTCAGAATTAAAAAAAAAAAAAAAAAATAAGTGGCGCAACAGATGGTAGACACCCAAGGCCTAGCTTGCTTCTCGCAACCATTCGTTTTGTGTGAGTTTCTATTTTTGGGACGAATGGAAGGGACCTACAATTTTATGTCGAGTCCCAACGGCTGAATTGAGAAGCTTTTTCAGGACAGACATACTCTCGGATGTTTGTCAGACGTTCGCGAGAGGTGGCGCAGTATAAAAAACCTTAAGATGTAAATTGTGTTTTTCCGGGGATCGAACCTGTGATCCCTCGCACAGTAGTCCAGCACACTAACCACTGCGCTACTGCACCCTTTTCAGAATTTACTGCCTTTAAATTGCCTTTTCTCAAACAAATCGTATTCAATAAAAATACTTAAGGGAGCCAACACTTCAATAAACTATATTAAGCTCCCAACAAGCTTTCTGCTTCATCTAGACGCTGAACTACCTGTCAAAATTTGTCAAAATCAAATTAAATTTATTATAACACATCGGAAAATATCATGAATGATCATCCTTCGTCCTTTGGTTTAGTTCAAGCTCATCAAAAGCAGATTCTTTTGTCCAGGCGCTGTGAAGTTTTCTCTGAGAAACGAAAGAGAAGCATGGCATGCGATGTGATGAGACGATATATGAGACACCTGGACGAATTGTGGTGTGAATACAAGTTGAGTGTGTTTCCCCAGGGTTTCAAAAGATCCACCAGCCTGTTAGTAAAAACTTCTTCCTTTAAACCCTTAATTTGGCAGAATTCCTTACAAAAAGAGGCTGCTGACTAGACTATCAGCCGTCAGAGTGCTAACCATCAACCACCACCAACAACAATCCTTGAAGCAATTTCAATATTTAACTATAAAGTATTTCGGAGTCCATGTATCCTCACTATAGGGTGTAAAGTATGTACAAATCGATGAAACCACCCTTATTACCTTTCCTACATCATTTCACCACAAAAATTTCATTCGGAAAGACAACATAACAAATAAATTAGGTCGTCAGTTTGATCACTTTGACCATCAGTCAAATATCGTTAGACTCTTAAACAATATATTATAAAACATCTGACACTATTCAAGTTTCAATCAATTGATACCAATCACGAGGGTATACCTCAATAGAGACCGACATTTATTTGGGTCAGCCAGCATTTCTGAGAGCAACATATTATGCCCTCAAGCTGTGTTCGATTTCTGTATACTATGTCGCATCGTAACCCCCCCCCCCCCCCCCACCTGTCAGAATGTAATAAACCGAATTACAAGTCGTTCATGTAGTATGCCGTAGCTGGACCAAACTCAATGATGCATCGTGTCGGTAGAGAAAAGTTAAACATTTGTATACACAGAGCAACTACACTGCTGTAATGCTGACCACTAACACCAGAGATGACTGGTTAAATAGGTACCATGCACTCCATCACCAGCTGTTTCATGATGCAGCCGCATACAACCCACACCCGATATCATACTGAGATTGTACACAGAGATACGGATACCTAACTTCGGTTTTGTAAAGACGCTTCCTGAAACGTTTCTCCACACTCATAAACATAGTTTAAGATGACACATGTTCTGCATTTTGAATTTCTAAGATTGTGCAGATACGTGTACGTACGGCGCGTATCCTAGCAGAATGACACGAATGCAAAAGTATCCATGAAATGTTTGCCATCCACTTTCGACCACTCACTGTGTCACTCACACGGAAAGTTGCCTAACGTTTGTTTGGTTCCTATCCTCTGTCGAAAAGGTTCATCGTCATCGTCGTAGTCGTCGGTCGTCGGGAATATCTCGCCATATCGTGTATCCATGTAATTGGTATTTGGAAGCAATTTGTCAGAGACAAGAACGACGGCAGCCGGCGGGACTAACAGCGAAACAAAAATTACCCAGATACATGAGGGCAATTATGGTCATTGTACGGTATCTGATTTCAAAGGGGCATTGCTGGGTTTGGCTAGCTCACTGAATTTGGTACCTATCTGTGTGGATCTCATTGTGAGCGCGGCTGTATGGATGTACAATTATCTGATGCTAACGTAAATAATTGCACTACGGCTCGGTGGTGACACAGAATGAGTCCGCGATTTGTGATCTCTAGTTGCAGTTACATAATAGTGTGCATGTGCATAGAAAGGTATATTAATCATGAAGGGTATGAAGGGGGCGGAGGCGAATGAAGAGGAGTTCTTGTTGCCAACGACTGGTGGTCATTCGAAGGGGCCAACAGAAGCTTTGATGGCGTGGGCTTGGCAATTTGAATTAACCACTTCCGTCGATGCTTTTGACAAACAGGTCTTTCGATAAACACTCACCGATTACCGGACTATGGGGAGTTTGATTTATTGGGTCTGTAAATGCTGTTGCGATGACTGCCTGATTGTTTCCATAGAAACGGATTGATGACAATCGTTTGATAAAATACTATAAGGAAGGGTCACATCTGCTGTAGCTGTAGGTAGGAGGACAACAATTAAAAGCATCGCTTTCAGTTTGGTACAGTACAAGTGAGTATTGTTGGGACTGCGATGCAATTCTAGATTGAGCTGACCACTCCGGAGAGAAGAATCCTTTTGGTGGATTGCACCTACGTGCATTTTGTAGCTTAGTCTCAATTACCTCGAAAGACCTCATGAATTAGTTCCCTATACCTGGAAATATGATTATTCCAAAATACAAAGTCTTTCGGCTGGTTATTTAGACAGCATCATCTGTAGTTGTATAGGGCTGTAGCCAATATTGGATACAGACAATTTCATCAGAAGCGGCGGACAAATGTTGACGAGTATGACAATTCTGACAAGTATCACAATCTGCACCAGCCACCCTCCTTAGTAACGGACTGTCAGAGGATACCAGCGGGGGGTTAGACTGTTTCGGTCACCCTCTGCCTGTTCTCTGAAGACTAACCGCCAAATGGAGGAGCTGATCACACCAACCAATCTCATCTCGATAGTTAGAGGACCCCGTCAGAGGCAATAGGCAGGGGGCAGACCGTTACGGCTGCCCTCCACCTTGACCCGAAGACCAAGCCGTAACCAGGTGATGCAAAATTTCAAAAGTTCCGACTGCCTCAGTCACTACCAAAAACCTCTCAACGTGGTAGGACACCCAAATTCGCAAGTAGCAAAAGAATTCCCAGGGTAACGCCCGTTCTGGCCGCTTCCCTCCCCCCCCCCCCTTCTGTGGTATCACAACGGACCAAAATTATGGTCTAAGTGTGTCCCCTTTGGGACAGCCACCTTACCTAACCTAACCTAACCTATCACAATTGAGACGAGGATAACAATTCGAACGAGGATAACAATTCTGACCCAAAATCCGATGTCGATTGTTTTACATAGGAAACAATAATTATTCGTAATTCGTTTCGTATTGCACTAATTTTGCAGTTTCTGTCGAAATTCCTTTCAAAAATTTTGGGTCTAATATAGGCTTTCAAAAAATTATTAAGTTTTCCTTAAAAAACTGATCGAACAGAGGCCAGAAGAATGAGACCAATTGCACAGCTGTCAAGAATAATTCAAACAATTTGGAACAAAATTCAGAAATGACAAGAAAAAGGTCAAATTTGAAAGATTTTTCTTACTAAGAAATTCCTCCAACAATTTCGAACTAAGTCCACAAAAATCGTCTACAGAAACTAAAAAAAAAGTGTTAATTTTAGCTGCTATTTTGATATTGAACATCTTTAAGAAAATGTCAAAATTGTGGCGAAAGTTGAAGTTTCTGAACAGATTTTAGGGAACTTAAGCCTCAGTTCAACATACCGCTCAGACCAAATTTAAGTCAGCACAAAATGTTTTCAATCTTCATACTCTAAATTCCAATTGCTCAAAATTAAGTGGAAGGAAAAGCCAAAAAGTTAGACAAATTGAAGTAAATTTGACCATGTCAGACAGCTGACTTTGGAACATGTATATTCAAAAATTAACGAACGCGATTATAATAGCAACCTTTGAATAAATTTGAAGATCTAAACTCTCATTTATTTCGACGGAAGCCAAGCCACATTTGAAAGATCGTCCGAAAATAAGCCTGCTCCTCGACAAGTTTCTTTTAAACAATTAATTTCATTTGACCTACCCAGTAGTGAGTTGCAAATTCTGACGATCCAGGCTTCCGATGTTAAATAAATAAATAAATAAATAGGCGGCGCAACAGGCGGTAGACACCCAAGGCCTAGCTTCTCGCAACCATTCGTTTTGTGTGAGTTTCTATTTTTGGAACGAATGGAAGGGACCTACAATTTTATGCCGAGTCCGAACGGCTGAATTGGGAAGCTTTTTCAGGACAGTCATACTCTCGGATGTTTGTCAGACGTTCGCGAGAGGTAGCGCAGTAGGAAAAACCTTAAGATGTAATTTGTGTTTCTCCGGGGATCGAACCTAGGATCCCTCGCACAGTAGTCCAGCACACTAACCACTGCGCTACTGCGCCCACTTCCGATGTTATATACCAAAAAATATAATAATGCATAAATAAGTTCTCACCTAAATTGTTAAGAACTTTGAATGTTTCTTAACAATTTAGGCGAATGATTATCCTAGTCCAATATGACCGGGAAAGATGATTGATTCTGTTTTGCAACCATTTTTCAAATCCTGACTTCAGTCTTGAGGTAGGAACAATAAAAATCGCAATTAAGATTCCGAGAATTTCACATTCTAGAACAAATTTAGACCCTTTTCAGAATTCAGGACAATAGAGCACAACAACAACTGACATTCCTTGTCACATTGAGTGCTGTCGAAATGATTGACCATCTTTTTGAAAGATCTTTTTGCAATTGCGCGAGTTAAGTATCCATAGCAAAACATATTGAGAAAAAAGATAACATTATTTGTATTCAATGATATCTTTAGCCTCTAGTACAGTCTTGCACACAACGCTACAATGATAACATATGTACAAGAGATAATATCGTTTGTATACAATGTTGGAATATTATCTCTTCTTCATTATCAAGCAAGACGATTGTACGCTTGGGTCTCCTTGTAGATAGATAAGAAAAATATATAAATACGACTGTATGATGAATTTATCGATAGTCTTATTGTAACTACATAGTAGCCTTAAGCTCCTTTTAGAATTAGTAAAAAGTATTTCAATAATAAAGGACATAGTTCCAAATAAATATTGTTTAATTTTAAAAGTAAGAAACAAGTGTTTTAATTGGCGATCCTGCCAGGAGGTTAAATATACTTTTTAACTTCAATCGAGCGGACCTCGGGAACAAGTAGTGAAATCTAGTATAAACAGAACACTCGCGTTACCGGTTACAAGAATTACCTAGCATAGCAGGTACAAATATAGCTTCTTCATACGAAGCAGCTAAGCAATTCAGTGAAAGTGTATATGTGGAGGAAAAAAACACACAAATTCGACGACAACAGACACGAGTTCAAAATGGAACAACTCGCAGTATTAATGGCAAGATTAGAAGCTTTAGAAACCAGGTGCAACACAGTAACACAAACCCTAGAGCACACACGCACAGAGAATGCAAGGTTAGCAGCAATAATAACTAACCAAAATCAAATAAACACTAATTTAGAAACAAAACTAAATGAAGTAAAATCTGGATTAGGCATAGTACCAAACATACCTGTGCTAGAGGAAATAAGAACCACATATACAGATGGTAGTGAAATACAGTTAGACGCATTTAAAAGCCTACCTATTTTCAACGGCGATCAATCAAATTATCGGTCGTGGCGCGAAGAAGCATCCAGATTAATGGACAGCATTAAAAACTTCAAAACACACAGTAAGTACGCAGCAGCATTGACTATAGTGAAAAGTAAAATACAGGGTGCAGCCGCGAATGTGTTAACTAATTATAACACAATTTTTAATTTTGAGGCGATACGTAACAGATTAGATTATACGTACTCTAATCAAGAACCTCTATACGTGCTACAAGACATGATGAAAGCCATCACGCAAAAAAGAAGCACACTGTCTGAATACCACGACGAGATAAATAAAAATCTCAATTTAATAATATCAAAAATCACTATGTCAGGTGATCCGCCGAATATAATCGACAGACTAATTAAAAATGCTAACGACGACGCAGTTCGTATATTCATTGATGGTATGAGTGACAACTTTACAAGAGGATCATTATATTCAGCTACAATAAATGATCTAGAACACGCATTCGCAATTGCTCGCAGAATAGAACATGATAATGTGCACAGGCATTTACATCTCACTCAAGATAAGCACCACAAAAATATGCCACATGAACGCAGAAACGAAAGAAGACCAAATTATTCGAGCCAAACAACGAATTATCAACCCCAGAAGCAATACGATAATATGCAGCAACACAATCAAGGACCACAGCCGATGGAGATAAACTCGAGACAAATTGTACATGCACAGCGACAAAATTGGAATCAATGCAAACCCGATGTATATAATCCACCAGCGAAACGTGAACACAGCGGGAGTTTCAACACACACAACAGACCGCAACGATCTTATCAGCAGAACTTCAAGCAGCAGAGAGTAAATAACTCCCGACAACAACGCAGAGACGATGTCAGCAGTACATATGCAGAAGCAGATGAAACGGAATGTATGGTAAATAATAACATAAGAATAGATCATTTAAACTAGTAGACGGGTTGCCCTGCTTAAATTTAACTAGTACTATTCATAAGAAAATTTACAAAATTCTTATTGATACTGGTGCAACCCATAATTACATTAATAGAAAATGCGATTCTAGCGAAAAAATTAAAATTAAACCTATAAAAATAAAAACAATGCATGGTTATTCTATGGTAGATACAAAGAAAGTAGTTAGGATATTAAAGAAAAATATAACATTTTTTGAATTAGAGGATATTCAGTCTTTTGATATGATATTAGGATATGAAGGACTTAAAGTTCTAAACGCGGAAATAAATTTCAGTAATATGACTCTAACTACCATAAGCAGTGTCGAATCTATTCAGAAAATTAATTACATAATTGGGGAAAATAATATTTATAAAGCAGACATAGATAGACTGATGAAGATTAATAACAGCATAGGACCGTTACCCTTTACAGATACTATAGAAGCAAGCATTAGGACGACCAATGATAATCCGGTTTATGTTAAACAATATCCATATCCCATAGCAGATAACGAATTCGTAAACAAAGAAATACAGAAACTCTTACATGACGATATAATAGAAAAAAGCCATAGTCCTTATAACAGTCCCATATGGACAGTACCTAAAAAAGGTTTGGACGAAAAAGGAAAACCAAAACGGCGCATGGTTGTTGATTTCCAAAAACTTAACGCTCACACTGTAACAGACAGATACCCCATTCCGGATGTCAACATGACAATTCAAAATTTAGGTAAAGCCAAGTACTTTACAACGTTAGATTTGGAGTCAGGTTTCCACCAAATTAAAATCAAAACAGATGATAAAGAAAAAACAGCTTTTGCTATAAATGGCGCAAAATATCAATTTAAACGAATGCCTTTCGGGCTCAAAAATGCACCAAGCATATTTCAGAGATGCGTGGACGACATTTTGAGAGACTTTGTAGGTAAATTCGTACACGTTTACATTGATGACGTATTGATATATTCTTCATCTGAGGAAGAACATATACAGCACATAAGTCAAGTATTCGACGTACTCAATAAAGCCACATTAAAAATATCTGATGAGAAAAGTAAGTTTTTTCAAGAAGAAGTAGAATACTTAGGTCACATAATCAGACATGGTAGAATCACTACGAACCCTGAGAAAATAGCAGCTATAGAAAATTTTCCAGTCCCACAAACGGTAAAGGATTTGAGAGGATTTTTAGGTCTTACAGGTTACTATCGTAAGTTTATAAAGGGATACGCAAGCATAGCCAAGCCCCTGACATTATATTTACGAGGAGATAACGGTAAAGTAAACAAAAAACAAAGTAAAAATATTAAGTTAAATCTGAATGATTCAGCATTAGAAGCGATTAGAATTTTAAAAAATTATTTGAAAGAACAAGTCGAACTTTTTCAACCGGATTATAGTAAACCATTCGAGCTTACTACTGATGCATCCAACATAGCTATTGGAGCCGTACTAAGTCAGAATAAGCAACCTATACACTTCTTGTCAAGAACACTGAGTAAGACAGAAGAGAACTATAGCACAAACGAGAAAGAGCTATTAGCGATCATATGGTCCTTACAAAAACTCAGAAACTACATATATGGTATAGCAGACTTAACCATATATACCGATCACCAGAGCCTTATATATTCTGTATCAGAAAAAAATCCCAACACAAAGCTGAAACGTTGGAAGGGAATCATTGAAGACTTTGGAGCAAAATTAGTTTATAAACCAGGAAACCTAAATCTTGTAGCTGACGCATTATCACGTCAACGCATAAATACTTCTACCATAGAAACAGCACATTCAGCTGAAAGTTCTTCTAATGATATAATAAAAACTGTGAATCAGCCTTTTAATGCATACACTGCACAGTTCGAACTTATTGAAGATATAACAAATAATATCGAAACACAAATCTATTTTGGTAACAAAATAAGACTCATAATAAAGTTTAAGGACAAAGACTCTTTACTAAGGCAGATGAAAGAAGTTATACAACCCCAAAAGATTGTAGCTTTGCATACGAAATTTGAAAACATATACAAATATGGTGAAAACATAAAAAAAGAATTCCCACTAGTAAGATTTATATTCACACCAAGAAAACTTCAAGACGTGACAAATTTGGAGGAACAACTAAAACTTGTAAGGGTAACTCATGAAAGAGCACACCGAGGGTTACGTAACAATATACAAGAAATCTCAGAGAAATATTACTGGCCCGATCTAAATAAACAAGCAAAGAGTTTCAACAAAAAATGCATAGCATGTCTATTTGGAAAATATGAAAGAAAACCTATCAGAGAACCTCTGAATAATTCAGAAATACCAACACATGTGGGAACACACATTCATATGGACATATACTTCAACGACAAGTATACTTTCCTTGTAACAGTAGATAAGTATTCTAAATATACAATCCTTCGGGAAATCGAAACTCGAAACAGACTGTACGACGTTATGGAAGAGGTCTTATCTAATTATTTCCCAAAATGTGAACGACTCATGACAGATAACGAGAAGGGATTCAAAACAGAAATGGTGAACCAAATGTGTTTGAAATACAACATAACTAAAGTAGAAACTCCAGTATACAGATCGACAGCTAACGGTCAGGTAGAACGTGTAAACGGTACAATAACTGAACTGTCTAGAATATTCACAATTCAGAATAAAACAAGACTTATCGAAGAAATATTTAGAACAGTGCGTGAATTAAATAATTCTATACACTCAGTTACCGGTTTGAAACCTAGAGACATTTTCTTTAATCAAAATAAATATAGAAATAGTGAAATTATAATAAATAAACTAAACTCAGCATCCAAAAAAGTGATCGAACGTCTAAATAAAGGAACTCGACACAGAGAGTATAAAAAAGGAGATAAGATAATGGTAAGAATCACAGGTCTTAGAAAGAAATCTAACGCTAGATACATAACAAGAATAGTAGAAGAAGATAAAGGAGACACGGTAATCTCTAAAGAAGGAATAAAAATTCACAAGGATAACATAAAGAATTATCATTTTTCAGATGACGAAAATATTAATATTCCTAACATTACTAGGAATTGTACAGAGTCAAGAAGGGCAAGGAAACGTTCAAATAACTGAGATACTAAACAAGAAGTTTATACTTACGCAAACAGATGACGTGTATTTATTCAAAGAACAAACTTATTTGTTACATGCCACCAACCTGACTTCGATATTTCAACCTTACGTAAATATCGTAACTAGTAAATATCAACCTACACAGGAAGAAAAAATTTGGTTAAGTAAAATTAAGAATTTAGCAGACCAATTACAAGAACATACTAGGCATACTAGATCAATTAACTTTTTAGGAACAGCTTTCAAATATGTGTTTGGTAATCCTGACCATTATGACTTAGTTAACATAGAAACGAGTATAAATAATCTCATAGAAAACAATAATAAACAAAAAACTATAAATTCTAGATTTGAACAAATTTTGCAACAATTCGAAGGTCAGAGCCTTAAAGAACATTTAGTAATAGAACAAGTGTACGAACAATTATTATTATTGACCAGAACAATTAATGCAGCAAAAAATAATGAATATTTATCAGAAAGCCTAGACTTAGATGACATTAAAAATATTATTCAACATGAAATAATTCAAGTACCCATAATAAATATACTTGAGTACTCTAAAATATTTTTAGCTAGAACTGATGAATTCTTCATCACAATATATAAATATCCAGTTCTAATTAAATCATGTAAATTGTATAAAGTAACACCTTTAAATTCAAAACATGGAAAAATCATTACAGATAAAACAATTGCCTTATGTAACCAAACTTATTTAAGAACAAGAAATTGTCAAAATCATCTAAGTAAAAACATTTGTGAAATTAACTTTGAAGAAGAAAATTGTCTTATTCCACTTTTAAAGAATATAACTTCAAAATGCAACATTAAACAAGAATACGATTACGACTTAGAAATTGAATCCGGTGTTATGTTATTAAGCGGTAAGCATAAGTTAAATAATCAAACAATTAATGGTATAAACTTAGTTACTTATGAAAATACTATAAATCTAGACGATAAAATATACAAAAACATGCATAAGCAAATTAAAGAAGTTATATTAAGAAATCATAATTCAGAGTCTTACATCGACCAAATAATTAAAGAAGATACAATGTACAAATTCGATAACATAGATACTTTAAAAAAACTAATTATTCCTTTTGAAGAAAAACCGATATTATCAACTATATACACAATTGTAACACTGATTGTTATTCTAGCATTTACGTACGTAATGATAAAAACTATACAATGTATAACAGATCGTCAAAAACAAAAAAAGATTGACGCATATAACAAAACTTATGAAAGAGAAATGTTAAAAATAGCGTCGAAAAATCGGGACGATTTCGTTTAACAAGGGGGGGAGTTAAGTATCCATAGCAAAACATATTGAGAAAAAAGATAACATTATTTGTATTCAATGATATCTTTAGCCTCTAGTACAGTCTTGCACACAACGCTACAATGATAACATATGTACAAGAGATAATATCGTTTGTATACAATGTTGGAATATTATCTCTTCTTCATTATCAAGCAAGACGATTGTACGCTTGGGTCTCCTTGTAGATAGATAAGAAAAATATATAAATACGACTGTATGATGAATTTATCGATAGTCTTATTGTAACTACATAGTAGCCTTAAGCTCCTTTTAGAATTAGTAAAAAGTATTTCAATAATAAAGGACATAGTTCCAAATAAATATTGTTTAATTTTAAAAGTAAGAAACAAGTGTTTTAATTCGCGCTCAATCGTTATACACAAAGCCACAATAAATGCATACTTATTCTGGCAGTAAAGCGAAAATTTAGTACTTACCTACCTACGTAAAATTTATCATAAAATCTAACTACAGTCAGAGTACCGTGAAAGAAAAAATAAACATTTAGGAAGACACTCCTACCACATTGTCAACAATTTTGATCAAAGTTCAAAAATGTTCTTGGAAGTAGCAAATTAAAACAACTGTAGCCCTACAGTCAGAGTACCGTGGAAGAAAAAAGAAAAATTTAGGAAGACCCTTAGCACGTTGTCAACATTTTTGATCAAAGTTCAAAAATGCAAATTAAAACGACGATAGCCCCAAAGATAAAGTTAGTGATATAGCGTCGAAAATTGGCAAAAACAAATTAATAATTCATTTTAATTTTTAAATCAGTAAAAAATGAAACCTCCCTTGCAAGTTCAACATATTCGACAGAAAATTTTGAACAGACTCAAAACAGATTCGAACAGTTTTCGAAATGCAAACAAAGAGCGAATAGAGCAGGGCTGTGGCTTTTACTTGCACACTTTTTGACTAAGGTATCTGAAGTTGAAAACTCTTAGGTTATACAAAATCATTTTATCAATTTGGAACAAAGTTCAAAAATGTCAGAGTATTGCATATGACACAGGAACCACAATAAATCGAAAGCTGAAATTATATATTGATATTGATACTGCTGAAACAGCAATATTTGAAATGACGCCCGAAAATGTAAAATCAATGGCAGATCCAAAATTTGATAGAAATATGGTAAAAATATTTACTGATCCAGCAATAGACGTAATCAAGGCAAAATCTAAGCGAACACCTTGATGGGAACCAGAATTTTTCCAACAATTTGGAACTAGACTCAAAAATGTCCGCAAAGACAATATATAGACTTTTAATATTTTGTTCCAGAGATGCCAGAGATGCCAGAGATGCCACTTCAAAATTATTGAAAATATAGCTTAATATTGGTTGAAACCAGTAGTGACAATGATGGTGATCTTGTGGAAGGTTCAAAAACCAGCTTTTATGAGAAAACGTGCTCGCAATTTGAACGCATCTTCAAAACCGATGCCTAAGTTCAACTTTCTGATTACTCTAGACAACGAAAAAAGTCAAGGAGTTCCAATAAAATTCCTACAGTGAGCTTTAACTCACCGCAAAGGCCCAAAGTGGCGCCCTCATCTACAGCCACAATTTTAAAATTGATACCGCTACATATTAATGGCTCTACCTCCTTACCATGGAGCTCTTGAATACCTATTAGTACCTATCGCTCCATCTGCAATCCTCAATTAAGATAGATTTCAATCTTCTCGATCAACTACATATATAAGTGGATACATTCACAACCATTAGTCTAATTGCAAATTCGATCGTGCAATTTAATTCAAATACCAATTTGCTGTCATAACACCATGACCTAGGACAAAAAATTCAAGAAATCTTCGCCGAAACCGATCCTACACCATTCCGCACGATCTTCGACAAAATTGCTACATAAATGATCTTCACACACACACATAAATACATTAATTGATGCTCCATCAGAACGCGGCGCTCAGAACAACTTGTGCTGATGTACAACTTGTTATGGCTCGCATATCATGTCCTCGTTAAGTATTTTACGCGCCACTTTGTTGTAAAATTGCGCAGCAAATTTTACCACACTCTTTGTGATCGTGTGGTGTCGAAAATCGGTACCTTGTGGAATAATAAAAGGAGAAAAGGAGAAAGCCCCGCACCGCAGCACACCACTACAAAACTACACCAACGAAGCACAGATACAATCAAAGTCAAACGATCTGTTGCGCTACTTTAAATATGAAACAAAGATCAATTTATCGCTTCAATCTTTTGATCTTCAAACCGCCAAAGTCAGGGCAGAAAATGAACAAAAAAAAAAGTATCTACTCCATCACGATCTGCGATCACGATCTTAATGCTAGTACCATGACTATACACGAACATGGTGTGTTGAGTTGAGGATATAAAATCTTCACCAGCCGGCCGGCGCGCGGAGGGTGAACGGATACAGTCGATCTTCGCAAAGAATAAAAAAAAAAAAAAAACGGCCAGACAAACAAAATGTGTTGACACGATGTTGAAGAAGTCGCGATCAGAAGCTCCAACCAAAGCGTAGGGGATTAAGAGATTTGATGTTTGACATGCTGCTGACAGTGAAGATCTATAACATGGCTCTTGCCATCTTGCTGTGATCTTCGAAATTAAATAGGCAGTCAATTAATGTTGGAGTGATAAGCAAGAGTGTCTGAAGCTTTGACAAGTCAGCGATGGACCACACACGCATTTTGATACTTTCATCTTCATCTACAAAGTTAGATGCAACCAATGACAGATGCAATCGCAGTGGTATTTGGTGAGGCTATTAACATTAATGAATAAAGACTTATTCCACGTGTGTTGTTCTAATCCTATCTAGACTGATTTTGAAATCTATAGATATTTTATTTATTTTAAATTGATCGACTCAACGATCAGATTGATGGACGGCGACCTTAAGACCCGATTATGGGTTTTCATATGGAATGGAGTCCACCCAGATAGTACTTAAGTACTTAAGTAACCTACTAGCGATCTAATTTTGATATGCACTAAATCGAAATCTCTGGAATTTTACAAATTGTTGACACTCGAAAAAGAGTAGTCCACTTTTAAGGCAATCTTTCGATAAGATTTTATTGACGAAAATATCAACAGGCAATCAAAATATTGGTTTATCTTTAGGTTGAAGCTTGATTCCTTCATTAGTACCTATACAGTCGAATCTACAACCGTTGGTGCACAGAAGACGAATCGCTGACCTATGCTTGTTTTATAGGTACTTCCATGGTAGATGTTCCGAGGTACTCAAAGACATTATCCCTCGAAATGCAACTTTTGGGCGTCCCACAAGACAGGCTGCTAATGCTCATGACCATACAGTACACTTGACAACCGCGAGGACATCAACTTTCCAAACTTTAGAACTCGCTTCCTGGAGATATATTTCCAGAAGTATACAATTTGCAGCAATTTAAGTGCAGAACTAACACACATCTGCAAGCATCTCGGGGCGCTGTTGAAGCGTTATAGGTTCGCCTTTCCCGGGAGAAGTATTTAAAAAAAAAAAAATGGTTCATATATAAATTTTAAGGAGGAACAGTAGTTTAGTTTAGTTTAGTTTATTAATTTAGCAGTTCTTCTGCTATTTAGAATTTCAATTTATAAATAGTTGCATTCTTGTACTTAATACATATAATGACTTTAATTACTATAGGGAAAATTACATTGAATAAATTTAACAGACTTTCTTTTAAATATTACAAAATTTGTTTCCGCTTTTATTTCACGGGGAAGGGAATTAAACAATTGACAACCTTTATATACAATACTGTTTTGAGTAGAATTTGCAAGATAGTTAGGCAAACGAACATCATCGCGATTTCTTAATTCATATGGCTGTGCATCACAAACATAAATCAAGTGCTTTTTTAAATAATTAGGTAGGAGGTCATTTTTAATTTTAAACACAAAACACAAGACATTAACAAGAATTTTCTGTTTTACACTCAGCCATCTTAACATTATCTCACATTAAATCGATTGAGGTGAATCTTTTACATTTCAATATTGATCTCATCGCCTTATTTTGCAAGCGTTGTAATCTAAGTAATTTAAAATCGCTACACATATAAAACTGAAGAACAGTATTCAAAATGCGGTTTTATTATTACATTATAAATGTTAATTGCACTTAAAACTGACAACCTGTTTTTTATTCTTTTTAAAAAATACACCTTTTTTGAAATTTTCTTCACAATAGGCGTATTTTTTTGAGAATCTATAGCTAGCTCACTTTTACTTTTACATGCAAAACTGGTATACTCACTTTTGGTTTTGTTATATTCACTTTTGGTTTTACATGCAAAACGGTTATACTCACTTTTGGTTTTGTTATACTCACTTCCCAAAAAAATACGCCTAATATAATCTATATGAAGATCAAACTTTAACTTCGCATCAATAACTACACCTAGATATTTTATATGATCAACTTGTTTAATAATTTCATTATTTACACTTAGATTTATATCGTGAATATGCTTAAAAATCATACATTTCGACTTACTGACGTTCAACTTAAGTTTATTTGATTGTAGCCAGGTGCTCATAAGTGATAAGTCCTCTTGAAGCTTCTGCACGCACTCAATATTCTTCCCGATTATATATACGAGCGCATCATCCGCAAAGAGAGCCAGTTCTGAATTTTTGAGCATGTATTTCATGTCGTTTATATAAATGACAAACAACAATGCTCCCAACACTGATCCTTGTGGCACACCCAACGTAATTTTTATACTCTCCGACATTTCACCATTCACTTTTGTTCTTTGAGATCTTTTATTCAGATACGACTTGAACCAGCTTAGTTCATTGTTTTTGATACCATATCCGCTCAGTTTCGACAGCAATATGCTTCTATCAATTGTCTCGAAAGCGCGCTTTAAATCGAGAAATACGGCAATCACTATATTTTTTTTTTCCAAATTCTTCCTTCCAGCTTACTATGACGTTATTTAATGCTGACTCGCACCAATGATTTTTTCTAAACCCTGATTGACTTTCAATGAACAACTTGTTATTTTCGAAGTAGTCAATAACTTGATTTTGTAAAATTTTTTCCATAACTTTTTCATAAATAGGAAGCGCGTTCACTGGTCGAAAGTCTTCACACTTAATGGATTTCTGAATTTTCGCAATTGGGGTTATTACAGATTCCTTCCACGAGTCAGGAAAAATTCCTGTGCTAAACGATAGATTTACCAATTGCACTAACACTGGCGCGATCATATCAAAAGCATCTGACAAAATTTCAGCACTCACATAGTTAAAATCTTTTTTTTTGTTTAAAAGTTTCAAGGTATTTTTAATATCCATTAAATTAACATTTTTGAAATTAAAGGACACATCGATATTTATTAGACTTGCACTGTACGGAATATAAGGGATGGGCTCATTTATTTCAGTTATACTTTTCACAAAAAACTTGTTAAATTCTTCAGCTATTTTTTTATTGTCTTTAATGCATACTCCATTAAAAGATATATCTTTAATCGTTTGCTCGTTTTTATTTAATACATATGATTTTATAGCTCTCCACATCGACTTTTGGTCACGAGCGTTATTAATTATATTTTGTATGTACACGTTCTTGGCTCTACATACCGCAGCTTTATATCGGTTTCTATAATCACTGTACCTTGCCCAACTTTCGTTACTATTAGAAAACCGGAACTCTTGATATTTATTAATCTTCTCTTGTTTCATACGTCTAAGATTATCATTGAACCATTTGTTAGATCTGCTATTAACACTTTTTTTGTGTACAAACGACTTATTATTATTATTCTTATAATTTCATTTTGAAACACATTTGCGATTACGGATGGGTCAGCACAGTCTTGTAAGCTCACTATTGCACTTCTTCTGATTTGGTTTAAAAAATCCACTTTATTATAAGATAAATTTTATTGCTTTTTAAATGCATATCTATTGACATAGACTCGTGATCACTGATTTTTAGTTGCGTTTCTTGATTAGCTACCACATTCACTGAATTTGTTATTACATAGTCTATTAATGTTTTCGTAGTGTTAGTAACACGAGTAAGAACATTTATTAAATGCCGGCACATATTATTAACTTCAATTATAATTTTTATGGAATTAGAATATGTATTTGATTCATCTAGCCAATCAATATTAACATCACCGGCAACTACAAATTGAATATTATAACTCACTATATCTTCAATCCATTCATTAAATTTATCACAGTTAGGCGATCTATAAACTGAAGCAATATGAATCACTTTGTTCGCATTTATTGTTACTTTTACAACAAGCCACCATATTTGTTTATTCACCACCACTTTGTTAATTATTTCTGCTTTAAAAGGTTCTTTTACATAAATACACAGACCTCCCGTATGTCTTGAATGACTATCACATCGAAATATCTCATAACCATCTAGTGGTATTTCACTGTCTTTTATATTTACTGTCAAATGAGTTTCAGCTAATATTATAAAATCAAATTTGGTTTCAAACGTGTATTCGATTTCAGACAAATTCCCAGTTAATCCCTGGATATTACAATACAACAGTAACACTCTATAATGTGGGGAAATTGTTTTGAAAAAAGCAGGAACTCGTTGGTTCGAAAACTTGCCAAGATCAGGGGGAGACACTGAAAATCTGCTTAAAATTATTGGGTTTCAATACGAATATTGGCCTTGAGTTACAAAATCGTTGGGGGTTTATTTACTTCAAACATTTCCTCGAGATATGCCCAAACGAAGCGGTCTCTTAAATCTGTTGAGTGTGGAGGCCAAAAGCTGCAAATCGGCATCCGGCAAGTGATCCTCAAAAGTAAAAGGTATTTGCAGTGGTTCTCACTCTGCTTTAACCACAATTCTAGATCTAGATTATTCTTTAAAAGTACAAGAAACTAAATCAGTTTGGGGCTAACCAAATTACCGCGTGAAAGCTATATAATTTTAGGCAACCAAAGGCAATGGAATTATATATTTTTAAAACCCTTAAGACCGAAAAGAATGATGGATGCGTTCAAAGTTAGGACCATGAATGTAGCCGAGTGCAGATGGTCAATAAATGGTAGCCCTAGACTGGCTTAAATCTGTTTTCACCGTCACCCAGGAAGTGCTTTGCCTTCGAATAATCGAAGATTAACAACTTTTGACATTTAGTGCAAAGAACAGACGAAGCGTCTATAGTTGGGTAAGGCAGACTAAAGTAAGAAATCTTGAGCTTTTGAAACGCTAGTGTCCTAGTGAACGCCTAATAACAATCTCGGCTAAAATCGTTAATTTCACCTTAATATGAGTTCAAGAAGACTGTTTATTGACAAAACTTAAGAGCAATGTCTAAAGACATTGCGTCTTTAATGTCAGAATTACAAACGGATAGTATCTTTGGTTAAACAGTCGGAAAGCACTGTCTGAATATCTGCAATTCCTTCAACGGAGAAAGATTAATCGACGTTGCGGTGGGACAAAACGTCATCCCTGCTGGCACACGATTCCCACTTCCCACAGCTCTATATTATGGATGGGTACTTGAAAAGTGATTACATAAAGTGATTATGCTTCGATGCATGGCACACATCTCTTGGATATCATATCATTCCAAATGGCCAATACAGATGCGGGCCACTAAAAAAGTACAAATGCAACGGCATCTCCTTTAACCTGTCACCAAACACATAACCAGCAGTAAAAACAGCTTTCTGATAGGACACATAGAGATTTTAAATTCCACATTTATGTAGAACTTATATCGTTGTGAGTCGTATCAATAAATGGACTTAAGTGTCATCACCTCACCGATATGCTGGGTTTCAGTAGGCGACCATAACGCAAAATCTGGTTCCACGAGGAGCGCTGGCTGGAATTTGCAGCCAAGAACGAGACCTATCAACCAACGTTACGGATCAAAACCAGAGTTACCGAGAGAGCTACCCGCTTCCTAAAGAGAGGGGACCTCGATGACCCAGAAAGAAAAAAGGCCAAGAGAAGTGGTCGGTTCAGACTTACTACTGCTGAATCAGCGACAAACTTTATGGGCTATACAGAGACGTAGACCGGGTAAAAAAGGTAAATTTTAACGGCTGCTAGACTCAGGATATGTAGAGTGTATGGCAAACAACGCACCATTCTAATTTGTGTTAAATTCTCGCATCGCCAAATCTGAAATCCGGTACGTAGAAAAAGATGGATTAAAAGAGGCTATATCCTCAATGTTGTGGTTACCGCGAACGTTAAAGCCTCCCATTAAATCTACTGTCAGATTTTCTCTAAATTTGTCTTCAGTATCCTTAAGGGTCTTTAACACAACGCGACAAGTACTTGTAGACCAAGTGAATTCCTACAAACTGTTACATATTTCTGTTACACAAAGTTACAATTTCAACTCTGATGTTATGATCACGTGTGGACAAATTCAACAGGCACTTGTAAGACTTGTCGGGGATCATGACGTTAACTAGAACGACTAAAATCTAGAATGGTCAAAATCTCGAAAATAGTAGACCCGACTTGTCGATATGTCGCGTTGTTATAGGCCCCTGGTTATTCCGATACTCAATTAACCAACATGCCCCTCCAGTTAGCCCGATCTTTGGCTAATCACCTCCAGTTGTTCACCCCAAGTTGGTTGAGGTCCCCACTCCCCACTTGTGGTCACCACAGCTAAAGCGAGGTCTCTAGTGCGTTGTCGCTCCGGGTTGGAATGGAAAACTCTTCGGGCCGGAACGTGGGTATTAAATTTCCCTTCACGTCCATCAATTTCCATCATATAGTTCGCTGCTAAATATCTTCTTCCAAATACCGTCAACGCAAAAGGGACAAAAAAATCACTCTTAGAATTTTGCGAATTTTTCCTCTTAGTGTCTTTTGCAGTTAGGGATTTCAGCAGGATTTTGGAAAAGGAGATTTCATCACCGACTCAAGTTCTATATGCGCCTTTGTTAACCTCCTGCTCCCTGCTTCTGCGCCATAGAGCTCAGTCTAGTCCTCACCTCAGAAGATGATAAGTGTTTCTTATAGAGTCCCTTTATTGTTTCTTGACAATGCCTTTCTAGTCAGTTGCCTTCTCAAAGGCCAAAGAAATAGCGCCAGCGGTTGGCAAGTATAATTCTTCGCTTGATTTCTGATGTGATGACATTTTCAGAGTTAATAGCGGAGCCGAGGTAGACAAAGTCTCGAACTACTTCAAATTTATAGCTGTCTATTGTGACATTCTGACAGATTCGTTGACAGCGTGTATTTTGTTTTGCCCTCATTCACCACTAAACCCATTTTTGCTGCGTTCGTTCTGTGCTAATACTTGCAAACGCACCAGTGACACTGACAGCTCGCTGCGTTCTACTAATGATGTCAATGTCGTCAGCGTGACAGACTTTTGGAAAATTGTTCTTCTGCTGTTGGCTTGAGAGGTTTCCCTATAATTCGGACAAGTTTTACTTGAATCTGGTTCTTAAAAAAATAAGCAGACCTTTCTAAACTAATCCCAACACTAACTAACATCCACAAAAAAACTGCATCGTCATTGACGGAACTCTTCAAATTCACTTCATAGATCATTATGCTAAATCAAATTCAATAAATCATCTTTAAAGCCAGTTCAATGCCAAAGCCAAGTCATATTCCATCATCAATTTTCAAGCTAAAACTATTTTTATTTTACTATATTATTTTTTTTATTTTCTAATTATACTACATGTCGCGTTTTGTACTGAAACTTCCCCACCTATTTGTTGTCTGCAATTTTACGGCTAAGTACTGGCTTTATAATCGCTCTGTCCGACAATTAATCAAAATTAGAAAAAAAAAAGATTGCGCCAAAACAAACACTTGACACGAGAATGACGTTATGTACTTGTAATTATGTCATTTTGCGAGCACTACGCTTCAACACTTTCAATTTTTCAATTATATCTCGATACTATGAAGTCACGGATACCGCTGCTCGCAGTCACAGCATCATTATCTTCTCCGGGTCGGCACTCCTTGTGTTACTGTATTGCAAATTGCATGAAATGGTTAATAATATTGAATTTCTAATCATTTTTAATTAAGTGCACACACGGTAATTTTGAACTCCGCCTTAGCACTAATGACAGCCCGCCTCTGCAAGGAGAAACCAAGACAGACAAAAGGAGTAGGTATGTACGAGTAATATCTAACGACGATGACAATTTAACGCTTCATCAACACCATATTTTAGCGGCGCCTTTTAATTTGCTGAAAAAAAAAAAATAAAAATAAATAATGTCTAATCCCTCACTCCTGTGGCACACCAAAAGCGCATAACATACTCAATCTCGATCCTATATGCCAACTCCCAATAGCAGTTTTGGTAGTGCTTTCCGCTCGCTTAGGCACAAATGTATGTTGGCTGCAGGATTTATGGACCACTGGCTAAATAAGTGTACGTTAGGTATACACGCGAATGGCATTCACAACCGTCGCTAGATGGAGCAAAGTGCCATGTTGCATGCTGTTCGCAATTTAGTTGGGTGCACGTTAATGATTCGATGGACAGAGTTGCCTACTTTTTCTAGTCGTCCGGAGTGCTACAGCTACTGTATGCAGGCTGTATAATACTGTGGGGATACAACCAACCTGTGTTTGGAGGTTATGTACTCGCAAACGCACACAAAAATGGGCTGTTGACATTTTTTTACCATGCTACTGGAAATGGATTGCATGTTGTTTTTTCAATCTGCATGCTTTTGAAAGTGCCGTTTTTGAAAGGTAATAATAAGTGAATTTTAGTGGAGATAGGTATTTACAGTGAGCTTCAAAAGTAAGTGAACACCAGACAAGTGTTTCCATTCGTCTTTGGAATTTGAAAGTTTTTCTTAAATTTAGGCTGTCAAAATGAAATACGTTTTGTTATTTCAATATTAAACTTATGCGTATTGTTGGTTTTTAAAACCTCTTTCAAGACTCTGAAGAAATTTAAAGAGCACCGGTGTTCATTTACTTTTGATGACCCACTGTATGTTTACGAGAAATGGCGTTTAGGTCTCTTGCGCCCTACTTCTATAGGCAACGTTCCAATTTGTTTTCGTTTCAATAATTTCAAATGTATATCCCAAATCAAGGGCCAAGTATCGAGGAATTGAGTCAAAAACTTGGGTCATGCACCGCCTTCAATTTATCTTATTTACAGGGTTCTTCATTTCGATGGTAGGACTTCACATCCCTGAAATGGTTTGCGTTTTCATCGATAAGGCCGATTTTTATGTCGGCGGTTACACTGTGAAGGCTGCGATAAACAACTCATCTTAGGCCCGAAACACACATGCGATTTCAATTGCGCGACTGTTTAGTCGCAAAAAATGAAGCACACACATTTCAATATGAATGCGCGCACATAAAATCCAAAATTATTTAAGTTGGTTTTCCACTGAACGTGGCTTATATTCCAGGGTTTACAACGGCCTCAATTGTTAGTCCGCTCCAGCCAGATTAATGGTCACTAGCTATCTGCCTTCAGTTACGGATACAAATATGGTTGATTTATGTCGGTCGTCAATTTTGCACACCACCTAAGATGTGGATGCGTTTAAGCTGTTTTCTAGTGAGACATAAATTTGAAGGCTGACACATACCGCTGTACTAATAATAATTTTTAGTCTCCAGGCTAACTTTTAAGAGCTCACAATGGCGAAAATTTCCGTATAAAATTATCTATTGTGACTGTCAAAGTATTTAAGTTGAAGGTTAAAAAGTCCGGTTAAGAAGTACGTAGTCCTTAATTTGATTGGTGAGTCATCAAGATGTATATCCGAGAAGCACAAATCTAGGACAATCATCAAGTTCATATACTCGTAGTTTCGCGTAACTCGATCTCACCTTCGTTGTATTAGGTTAGGTCAGGTGGCTGTACTAAACAGGGGCCGAATCGTCTCATCCGTGAACGAGCAATACGTGACGGAATTTGTTTTTTCTTCATGTGTAAAATCGGTTGATTCCGTGAACGTATAGCTCGTTCACGGATGCGGCGATTCGACCTCAGGTCATACCTAGATCAAATTTGTAGGTCCATTTTGATACCACAAGAGGGAGAAAAGTGGCTAGAAAATAATGTCCCGGACACTGAATTTCTTTTAAAGGGGTATCTCCGTCTATCATACATCGTTAGGAGGTCATAATGATGACTGAAACAGTCAACTCAATTGGTTAAGAAATGTTTGAATTTAGTATCTTCTGGTGGCGGTTTGTCTTCGGGTATTGACGGAGGGTGACCGTAGCAGCCTACCCCTAGTCTATTGCCTCTGACAGTCCACTACTGAGGAGAAAGAGACTGATACATGGCAGAAATGGGTGGTTGAATCAATCTGTTCTTCTGCTTGATCAAAAGTCAGTGGATGCATTGACTACTGGAAGAAAAGGATGGAGGGTAATCGTAGCACTCTGCCCCCCGTTTATTTCCTTTGAAATCCCGTCCACGAGACAAAGACTGGTGTTGGCCAGAAGAGCTTGATTGAAGCAAACCACCATACTGCTTGGTACCAAAAACAGGGTTAGAGTTTCTCCTTCAGGGAAAGCAAAGACGAATGGTGACCGAAACAGTTTAACTATCTATTGCCTCTGACGAAATGTTTAGAGTGTCGAAATGAAGTTGACTGATGTAGTCAGCTCCTACAGGTGGCGGTTAGTCTTCGATGATGGCGAAGAAGACACTTAATGAAGGTGACAAATTATTTCATCTCAGTGTTTTATAAAGACTAATACAATTTTTTTTTGTTATTTTAGTGTTTTGTAATAAAAACGTTGGTATATGTGTTTATTTATATATCAAATTAGCTTATTTGAAAATTTAAAAACTCCCGCTCGAAATAGTGAACAATTTCGATATAGTGAACAGGCCTGGTTTTTATTAGTTCACTATATCGAGTGTCTACTGTATTAAGAATCCACTTTTAATCTAATGAAGTATCTATGCTATTATAGGTCAGAGATACTCCATATGACAAAACTGGATATTCGATGCGTGTAGTATACGCACTATCTACAGATACATCTTACACAAATTAAGGTCTTACAATATGCATCGTATGGGTTGGGTCCGATTAGTAGATATTTAATATATCGACTGTAAATTCGATCACAATGCCGACAAAAAAAAAGTCGATCGGGAAAAATATCAACTTGCAAAATGTTTATTGAATATTTGTCGATTTTTTAAAACGTCGATTTTTAAAATGTCGAAATAAGACCAAAATGAGATACGTATGGGGGGACATGCTGCCCCCCTGCTTGGGGTCACTGTAGGATTTGGAGTGGTTGCAAGGTTGGGTATATATGCAAAGTTTAAATTATGTTGTTTGCTAAATTTTCTGGGTGTCGAGCACCAGTCTACATTTTCGCCGACACTTTGTGTATGTTTATTTCGTTCGACCTTTCGCCAACAGCATTTCAAATTGTCGGTAAAACTTGAGTCGACATTTTAATAAGCGACAAGCAATGGCAAAATCGACATTTGTTATAGCCGACATTTTTTTTTCGGCTATTCGTACGCTTCCCGCATTGTATATTTCTACCTCTATCTACTATCAGATAATAATCCATCTAGTACGATAAAAGGATAGGTATTTCTACTCTCATTTTCAGTGCTGACACTGACACCATCAAAATGATATCATCGTCTTCTTCCCATAAAAGCAAAAAAAAAAAAAAAACCGTCATCAACCCAATGACCATTTATACCTAAACCATTTGAACAATAACTTCACACCATAATACTCCTTTGTAAAGTTGATAATGCCGTATTAATGAATTCGTTTCACCGAAAGTCAATTAAAAAATAAAAAATATTATTCTTCCGCAGCAAAACCATGATAAACCTATAACCTTGAACGCAGTCCACGAATCGGTGGAAAATCGAAAACTGATTGAAAGCATAAAGCGAATCTAATTGAATGACAATTCAAAATTTATTATATCACAATCTTGGTCTTGGTGCTTATACCTGGTGCTATACCGGCTCGTTGCATATGGGCCTATATAAAGCTGAAAGCGTCTAAATGGATACACAGATAATCCATTTGCTTCGTTGGCACAATGAGCGTTACCTGAAATTGTATTATGTATCTCTGAATCTCTGAATCATTCTCAGAATAATATCAACAAATAGCTGCGGGTGTCTATAGTAACTACCGATACCGAGACCGACGCGACGTCCTCATGGTGAGTTTCAAATTCAATGCCATGATATCATGTCACTCGTGTCAAGCACACTTTCGATTATGACATCATTCGCACTTAGAAAAGTTGCATTTCTGAAATGAAAAGTGGTCATTGTCGTAATCCACTCGAATTGTGGTGTGGTTTATTTTTATTTTATCGATTGGTCATTGGTCATTGACCAAATTTCGTTCCCCCGCGCTTTGAAATGTGTAGGTCCAACAACACTCTTGACATTGACACTGGGACTGGATTAGAAGCTATTTTTCTTATTCTTTTTTTTTTTTTGCGTTGTCCAAGTCCCCTGCCCTCACCGTCTATTGTTAAAGCCTCAATGTAACCAAGTGTCGCACAATTGTATCTGCTAGTGCGACATACCGCACATATTCGCATGAAGTGTGACATTTGAATGGAATTAAAGTTCGAGCACAACAAAAACTGTGCATCTATCTGGTCGTTTTGGCGCTGTCGCTATGTTGTGTTTGTGTTAGCTCCAGCAGAGGACGAATGAAAACTTTTACCACTTTGTTGTTGTTTCCACACGAGTCTCTGAATGTGCCATAATGAACTTACGTATACAGTATACGTTCTTGAATATGCAATAGGGCTAGATGCACATGGGGAATTCTGTTCTGTATATATTATTATGCAACTTTGAGATGTGGATTCTTTGTATGCCATGGGAACACGTCGAGTGCGTATGTGTCTGTTTACAGGGATACATTCAACAGTCGTTAGAGAGACTGCACATTGTTTGAAATGCGAATTAAAGTCATTCTCTTGGAAGTGTTATGACGCGTGAAATGCACAAAGAAGTACATTGTAAATGATTGGATGTACGTTGGTATGCACTTGGGTGTACCTACTGCAAGTTGTGTGATAATTGACGCAGGAAAAGTTGGAAAAGGATTTCATAAATGGCTCAACAAACATTCCATTGTTATGAGGGGTTTGCTGAAGTGGTAAATAATAGTAGAGAGGTAGTCGCGTCACAAGAAAATATACGTTGTAGGTGGGTAGATACATGTGTAAAGGCCGTAATGCACGTCATGTAGAAAGCTACATACGTATGTAGCACTGGCGTCATTTTTACGTCATCATATGGTTCCAATGGCTACCTACTTGACTTTGTGACACTCAGATATTATGGTACGCATTCGTATGTACGATATGTGGCACTATCTGTTGACGCCAAAGCTGCATACGTACTTAGAGACCTAAAAAAGGACATAGGCAAATCCTGGAAAAGATCAACGAATTTCAAGTCGAAACCTACCACCTATTCATCGACTTCAAAGCCGCGTATGATAGCATACATCGTCAGGAGCTATAAATGGCGATGGCCGAATTCGGAATCCCGGCAAAACTGATTCAGCTGTGTTGCGTGACGCTGGAAAACACGCGCTGCAACGTGTAGTTTGGAAGTAGTTCCTCCGAACTATTTCAAACATGCACCGGATTTCGGAAAGAAGACGCGCTATCATGCGACTTCTTCAATCTTGGACTAGAGCAGATAGTGCGCAGGGGAGGTGTCAACACGAAAGGCACTATTTTCAAAAGATCCGTTCAGCTGCTGGGGTATACGGACGATATTGACGTCTTCGGTCGCTCCCAACGTGCAGTGATAGAAGCGTTCACGGTGATTGAAGAACTGGCGAAATCCGTTGGCCTTGAAGTAAATGAAGACAAGACTAAGTACATGCTATCAACAAACAAGCAAACATCTGTCCACCCCCTAGGACAAAACATCACTACTGATAGCTAGAATCTCGAGGTTAGTTAAGAAGTTCACCTACCTCGGAGTAAACATGAACTCAACGAATGACACCCTAGTGGAGATCAAGCGAAGAATTGCCCTTAGGAAACCGTTGCTACTTCGATTTGGCGAAACAATTGGGTTCAAAACTCCTCGAAGAATGAAATGCATGCTCTAAAAAACCCTTATCCTGCCAGTTCTACTATATGGCGCCGAGCCGAGTGTTGAACGATAAGCAAGAAGGGAGAGCTGATACTGGGCTCCTTCGAAAGAAAAACACTTCGGCGGATTTTTGGTCCTGTGTGCAAGTTGGGCAAATGGAGGAGAAGATACAACCGCGAACTCTATGAGCTGTACCAAAATGTTGATGTAGTTCAAAAAGGGAAAACACGTCGACTACATTGGCTCGTCCACATCGAGCGAATGGTCAAAAATGCCCCAGCTAAGAGGATCTTCGGATCACAGCCCCCAGGTTCGAGAAGACAAGGAAAACCGAACCTCCATTTCAAATACCAAGCCATCGTGGATGCTAGAGCGTTGGTCTTGACAACTGGAAGTAGCGCGCCCGGAATCGTAGAGGATGGAAGGCTGCAGTGTCGCAGGCAGAGATTCTTCACGGGTCAGGAGCCCGATAAGTAAGTAAATATCTTGCCATTTATGAAAGCTTTCATCTTGAAACTAACCGACTATTGCCTGTTGGTACCATTTTGAAAAAAATAGTCAGATCGGAATGGGCGTGGCAGCCCCAATATAAGAAAGAACATTGCAAATAATATTTCTCGACACTCATGGGAGCTATAGATGTAAAATTTGGATCATTGATCACTTTCCGAGATTTCGGCGAAATTGGACAAAAAGGGCGTGGCACCTCCCATACAAAGCAATTTACGAAATTTGTGGAACATAAAAAAAAGAGGCGTGGCACTTCCTATATAAGAAAGAACATTACAATCCCTATTTCTCGTCACTGATGGGGGCTATAGAAGATGTAAAATTTGGAATACTGATGTGCATTATATGAAGAAAGCACTTTGGAGAATGTGGGCGGAATTAGAAAACGGGGCGTGGCACCTCCCATACAATAATACACTGCAAACTATATTTCTCGTCACTCATGGGAGCTAAAGATGTACAATTTTGAACATTAATGTTCATTTGTCTCCAAGGCGATTATTTATCTTCGAGCTCTATCAGCTAGCTAAGTCGCTTCATTGGATATCTGCAGGCAGTGTCCTTAAGATCGACTGCACCGGACACACACTTTTACTCTGTGCTAGTACTAGAAATACAACCACTTGGGGTCTGGCTATGATTCCAAAGGCTCTCTATGGTGTATTACTTCAATGAACGTTTTTTACTGGACTTCTTCTATATTTTTCTCCCCACATTCTGTTATGAAACACAAACAGCTTTTTCTATCGGGGGCTACTAAATGACTGTTTTAGTCACCTCCCTCCGCCTCCTTATTTTGATATCACAGTGGACCAACAATTTGGTTCTAAGTGTTTATTGACTTTGCATATATGTAGTTGCATTACACATCCTAATTGTATCGAAATAATCTTTATGTATATAATTCTTCTGTACGTGTTTGTAACCGAACTTCTCCTAAACGGTTGATCCGATTTTAATGAAATTTGGTGTGTGTGTTTGAATGGGTCTAAGGATGGTTTAGATTCACACCACTGCGATCCGATTCCACAAAATTTCAAATAATAAACCCTCCACAATACAAAAATGTTAAAAAGCAATAATAAGCTCATGAATAAAATTTCAAATAATAAACACTCAAAAAAAAAAATATCATAAATAAAATTTCAAAACGGCCGCTGAATAATTGACGGGCAATGAAAATGTCCACGCATCGTTACGATCCCTCCTCTCCTTCTAACTATCCCAAACACTCATCTTCGTACTTCGCATTCCTTTCAATCAGCATTGTGTAACTTCGCACAAAGGACATCCAACGACATATACAGTTGGCCTTCACACTTCACAGATACATGCCGATATCACTATCTCCATTAGTATCCAATTCAAAAGCACCGCATTCGCAATCAATCCTCATTCATAGTTCTGCGTCTACATCCATCATCAACGTATATTAAATGACCTTTTCCATTGTAAATATAAACATCCTCTTCACATAGGTGTCCGTCTGTCCATCCATCATTCGGAATCATTTCATGATGCGTACCATTTATCTCGTTAGTCCATTCAATAGCAACACCAAGTCAAACATCCTCTTGTAGATAATATCTCTTACATAACAACTGGTCGCATCTGGTGGGGTCAGCTCTACGTCATTTGTGCCAAAAGTCCAACATCCCGTCAATCATCGATGGCTGACACTTGCTAAAAGCCAGAACCGCTTTTCTCATCAGCAGCGCAGCAGCGTCCCAGCTGGCGTTTAATACCGCTCTCCAGTTGATTGATTCTTAGACCAATAAACAGTGCATAGAGCATAGGTATCTGCGAGGAGATTTCATTGTGACCTTGTCAAAATGTTTTCGCTTTTCGTTGGAGCAAACTTGAGTGCACCTGGCACACGCATCCCCTTCTCGACTTTGCCCACAATTTACAGTGTACCGACTGTCAATTGATGAAAATTGTGTTTACATGATCAATTCCATTGTTTACACTTATCGAATCAATTATATTCGCTGACCTTGGTCCGCAATAGAAGTCACTTTTGTCATTCGTGCGTGTGAACAGAACACAAACATAATTCTCAAGCATATAATTTCAATTGAATTGGCATATTTTTTTTTATCAAACATGTTGATTGGAAATTTTACACGATAGATCAAACAAGGTACGACGAGCGAATATCTTCTGCCAGTTTTTTTTTATGAACCTCGATGTAGTGGCAAGGTCCAAGTAATTTGTTTATGATGTACCATTCGACTCACAGCTGTTGACGATGAGCATCAGTTTATGGTGTGTGTGTGCTGTGTGTCTCCTCCTGTCGCCACCTTTTGTGCGCAGATTCAAGTGGAAATGTCAATTAAACGTCAAAGAGACAGCCGCAGAAAAAACAAACACACGAAACTCAACTCTAGACTGGCGCCAATAGGCGAGGCTTATACGTTTTCTGTCACCATGTCAAAATTGTCAATTTTCACGCAATGGACAGTGTAATTAACTTTATTTTTTGTTTTTGTCCGAATGTCGTCGTTATTACATTGGACTTTTTTTTTTTTTTTGGTTTTAAGTTGCATGAATAACACGATGGACCGGTTAAAGTGATTTAGGAAGTTTTTTGCAAATTTGCCTGTCATTGTGAAATGACCAGATAGGTAAGGAAGGAGCCATGCAAAAAAGGTTGGAGGTGATTTGAGTAATAAAAAAACCGTTTGTACAAAATTTAGATCTAAAAAAAAGGTAAAAGACATAGACATGTCATCTAGGTCAAACATTAACATGGTCGCTAAGTTATGATGAACCGTGGAATTGGAGGCAATTATTATGATCTGAAATTTGAGCACTTGTTCTAAATCCCATTTCGTAACTACAACGAGTTCTATTCTAACCTATAAAATCAGAATCTATTTATGTCAACAAACTTGGAAAGTTTATATACCAATGTCATGGAATTCCTTTTTCGGGGGCTGGTTAAATCTTGCGTAAAGCAAACTTTGAGTTGCCTCTATGTGAATGAGCAACACGTGATAGAGTTTGTATAACGTGTAGCTTGTTCACGGCTTGTTGTGGCGATTCGATCAAAGCTTTAACAAAGTTTGACCACTACCAGAATATTTTTGTAAAGGTGGGGACTCATCAATGAAGTTGTCGGCCAATTTTCAATAAGCCCAAATGTAAGTTGGGTCATCTAAAGCCTCAAAAACTTGAGCTTTACCAACTTTAAGGTTACAAAGGATAGAACGAGGTCCAAATACAAAGTGTAGTTGCGTGAGACGTTTTCAAAGTCAAAGCATTGGTTTTGGGGGAGAGAAGAATGGTTCCTTGAAGCATTACAATGAAGACTGATTCTTATGTTGCAGATAGGGATTTAACAACAAGTGTAGTTTCATGAGGCCCTACAACTAAGCTGTGTTCATTATGTGGTGGAAAGCAGTCCAAGCGTGGCCCTTATTGGTTACGTGAGGCCCTACAACAAATCGTGGCTTAAAACACCCCTACGAAAAAAGTAAACGTGGCAGACATCGGCAAGTGTGTTGGCTTGAGGTCACAACTTGTAACAAATGCATCTGTACTCAACCAGGTGATCATGTAATTTCTAAGAAAGAAAAACCGAGTGTGAATTATATGAACAAATAAAAATAAGTAAATAGTTGCTTTCGGTGTGTTTACACTAAAAGACTGCTCTATGCAATTGGGGCCATGTAAAGTGTAGCGATTTGGTTTCGTTTAAAAACGTTTAAGGCAACTTTAAGAATTCGTTGAAAAGGAACTATATTATCTACTGGTGGTTCGAAAATGGTTCTGTTGTTCAGTGTATAAATTAGAAATACTTTAATTCCGTAATTTCATTTTCGAATACCGATTTAAATAGGTTGGTAGATGGGGTTCCCACTGACGATCGTCAGGGTTCACTTTGATCATCAATTTGGACCAATTTTTGATACATAGAAGCAGGATTCGAAAAAAAAATTGCTTACAGCCCTCGTTTCTTTTTAAAAAAACACCTAGACCTAAACAATAGAAATTTGGCGCATCTGGTCTGTATAATAGGCACCCTAGGCCTAGCTTCTCAGATCTATCCATACTACTAATATTATAAACTCGAAAGTAACTCTGTCTATTAATTTGGTTGTCTATTTGTTACCTTATCACGACTCGACCTCTAAACCAATCGTAATATAAATTGACAGAGAGGCAGTGGCGAACTAAGAGGCAGTGGCACCCGGGGCGGTAAAGCAAACCTATACCTACACCCTTTAAAAACAATTAAGAAAAAAACACGAACAAAGATTTCATTTAAAGGTCCTTTCAAACTTTTATTGCACTGACTGTTTCGATTAAATCATTAAAATCTATATTTTTTGTGAGCTCCTTTTCGATTGAAAGTAAAGGGTGCGCCAAATATGACTTTCTATTAAAAAATGCAATAAAATAAAACAAAATTAAATTGTTTCCATGTATTATGGCTTTATTAGTAAGAGCAAACATTCCCATTAAGTATGGAACACAACGTCGTTCATGTGTCTGCATCTGCTGGCTTCGCAGTAGCGCATTCTGTCACTCTAATTTTCCAAGACCTTTTTTATGGTTTCGGGATGTAGCTCACGGATTGCTTGGATGATATTGGCCTTATGTGCTTGAAAGGAACCACTCGATGGCCCACCCTTTATAGCCAGATTAGTCAACCTATTTTGGCTCATTGTTCATCTTAGAGAAGTCTTAATTAATTTTAAATTTAAAAAGCTTCGTTCACACGTGCCACGGAGACGCAAATTGTTGAATAAATTCTCATCGCCAATGAAAGACTCGGTAACGTGTCTGAAAAGTCCCAATTAACAATGAAGCTTAAAAATTGAAAGGCTGTCCAAATTTCAGCATCTTTTAAATTTATTTTTGCAACTACCATGTGACGCCGTATTCGCCCGATAGTCTGCCACCCGGGGCGGACCGCCCCCAATTTTAATTTACCATGAGGGTTGTGCTGTCGTATTGTAAGATAAAACATACATATCTCCTCGATGTACTTAACCTACATCCTCTGTAGAAGGCGTTGTTGATTAAGCCTATAGCTGGTCCGCGTACTGATTAGTCCTTACAGGAATAACTTTGCGATCATATTGATGATGATGATGATATGATGACAAATTTTTGCCAAGCATAGGCAAAGCTCTCTGATGGTGCGCCCTAATGTCTCACCAAGCTATCCGGAGCTTATGTCGATCGTTAATCAAATGCGTTTGTTTGGTCCTAGCTTAAATAAGGTTCAAAATGTTTTTGGTTTTTAACCAGCCAAAGTCTAGATGGACCAGGCATTATGTATCTATTCTATGTCACTGATGAGGATATAAAGCACGATACAAGAATCAGTTTTTGTTCTCAGTGAGTTATATTTCTAGGACGGGCCTCAATTTTATACCTCTTAAGCCACCTGCACCCCATGATTAATTTATATATTATGTACTTATACCAAAGATAATAAAACACCTAGATGACGCATTGAAATGGGAATTGTTGTCATATGAAATCAAAATTCAATACCTTAAGGAGCTTTTCGAAAAAGCTTATACCGCTGAGAAAAAATGAAACCGAAGCTGAACAACACTACTACTACTACATTACTAGTGACTGACTACTGAACTGACACCAGAGTCCAGCCTCACGCACACTACTTATAAATATAAACACTGCATGCATTTGCAGTTCTTCATTTAATTAATCGGCAATTGTCCTTCGACGAAGTCAGACGTGCTGCGTTTCATGTGAATTTTGACGTCATACCTATGCGAGTGCACATCGATGGATCGTGTATGAGTATCACTCTTCGTTTCAGGGCCAGGCTATGCTTCTCGTTGTCCTTAATGAATGTCCTCCTGAGGAAAATAAAAATCGCACACGCACTTAAATTGATAGCATTAAAATCGGTTTGTATTCTTTTCTTATATTATTATCTCACTCACTACCGTCTGCTCTTGTTTTATCTTGTGTGTATGTGTGAGTACGAGTAAGAAGGAAAAATGACAAACCAAGCACAAGTCAGAAAATCGTCGGTCGGCTATTTGTTTGCTGTGCTTATGTGAAAGAGGTAGAATCATAAATTTGCTCCTTTTTTATGACAGCATGCCAAGCTGAGCCATAGTATTTAAAAAAACGATTTGAATTTGAATCCCTAGTCAGTTTTGATTCCTGTTAGGTGGTACATATTATACACAACTAGCTGAACCCCCGCCGGCTTCGCCAGGCCTTGTATTGCTTTTTACAATTTTTTTTTTCTAATTTTTTTGGCCTATCAATTGATCGCCGTAATTACAGACATTTAAAAAAAATCAACTCAATTGGTTGAAAATTACGGGCGACAGAGGGAACCATATAGTTTTTTCCACTTTGTTTTATACATATAGAGATAGCTGTACCCGCCCGACTTTGCCCGTGCACAAATGTTCTTTCGTAAAATGCGAGAAATGAGAATAAACTGTAACTTTCTTTCTGCCTTAACCTGAAATACAGCAATACGAACAAAACAAAAAAAGACTCATGAAAATCGGCCTAGCGGTTATAGAGATTTGAATGTTTTTTTTTGTATGGGATGTGCCACGCCCCTTTGTCCAACTTTGACCAATCTTCACAGGAGCACTCTGCGGCCAATACCTAAGATTATCTGTAAGTTTGAGCTCAATCGATTATGTGGTTTTCGAGGTATACGATTTTGAATGTTTTTTTTTTGTATGGGTGGTGCCACGCCCTTTGTCCAATTTTGACCAATCTCCTACGGTGCACTTCTGGGCTAATACCTAAGATTATCTGTAAATATGGGCGCAATAGAGTCTGGTTTTCAAGTTATACGTAACCGAACACATTTTAGAACTCATTTTTTAGATATAGATTAATCATTTTTTTAAACAACCCTTCAAAACATTGATGTTTGGTTTATCATCAAGTCACATGTTATTTTTCAATGCTATTGGTCTTGTTTTTAATCAAGAATCGCATTCGCTCTAAATTTTTGTTTCCAAAGTATTTACCTAGTATCAAAGTGGTTACTACAAATAAGTGGACGTTTATGTTTTTCTACACTGTCGCGAGATTCTCCTACTAGTTCCAGCCAGTCATTATATTTTTTAGGTCATTTATCAGGCAATTTAAATAATTTTACCACTAAGTACTTTGCGGCACTTGCGCTGCAAGAAGTAGTTACACACTTCGCTCTCCAAGCCATATTTTACCCTATATTCAGCATTCTTATATTTATTTATGTAATCCTAAAATTAACTCTTAAAACAAAACCAGCCTTCTAAAATCAATTCAAAATTTTATTTTGTAGGTATTTATAAAATGAATTAAAACTAACCAGGGATTCAAATTCAAATCGCTTTTTAAAAATACGGTGGCTCAGATTTGTTATGTATCTATGCATCATCAGCATCAGCTAACAATTTGAATAGCCCACCGACGATTTTATTTCCTTAGATGACTTCTGTTTCCTTCTTATTTACGCACATACAAGATAAAACGAGAGCAGACAGTATAGTAAGCTTTAAGACATCGTTTGGCTCCATAAAAGATCTATTTCTACCCTTGGAATAAAATTCATACTCGTATTTATTACTAATGATCTCATTGTAATTCACAAGATCACATCATACCTCTAAACATGTAACCAACCGTTCGTTGCCGGTCGTCGTCGTCGTCGCGTCGTGTAATATCATTATTATTAGTCGCATTCGTTAAATATCATGTAACGACACTCTACTTTCCAATTAGAATTAATTTATCACAAGTAAACATGATCAAAGAAAAAAAAAATAACAAAGCTCCAGCCTTATAGTAAGTTGCATACACCTGTCAGATTTGTTAAATGTTGTTAATTTATTTCAAAAATAATTAATTATTCTAATTAATTGCATATTCAATGATTTAATGAGATAATCAATCAGACCATGCAACATTCAAATGAAAGTATTCGACTTCGAGAAGTGTTTGTTTTAACTTGGATATAGTAATTAATCTATAGAATTAGCAAATACCCAAGTTAATCAACAAGTTCTAGAAAGCTTTGTTCTCAACTTGTTTATTGTACTGTTAAATAGATAGATGTGTTATCTTTTTAAGATGGAAGCGTGTTTTTTTGTTATTTATTTTTAATTTGACCCACCAGTTGCGGAGAACCGGAAAGATCTTTTGTGCCATACTAAGCTCTAAAAGTAATACCTGCTTTAGAAAGGTCTCTACACTGTGGACACCTTTTACTAAATTAACATAAATAAGACATAAACGCAATATTGGAAGTATGTTTGTGCTACTATTGCTATAGATTTAAGTGAGATGGCCACAAAGGACTGCAATAATCCCAACAGATTTATCTACATAAGGCTGGGAATCATCCTTGACGGTAAACTATCATGGAACCCACAAATAAAACGTATCATAAACAGGGCCACCAGATCTTTTTGGATCTGCCATCGAGTCTGCGTTAACAATTGAAGTCTTAGACCCCGGATGATAGATATATTGACTATACTCGGACCGAAACTCCGTTTCAAAAACCAAGCCATCGCGGATGCCAGAGCGCTTGGTCTCAACAACTGGAAGCAGCGTGCCCGGGATCGTAGAGGATGAAGGCCGCAGTGTCTCAAGCAGAGACTTTTCACGGGTCGGGAACCCGATAAAGAAGGGTACTCACTTATGGTTAGACTAGCGATCACATTTGCTGCCGTGGTCTGCTGGACAAACGACTAACGAAGTCACTACAACCTATAGCTGGAAACTGTATGACGGGCTGTCTATACGCTCCACCCCGACTGCTGCACAGAATGACATCCTATTGGTCTACTATTACCTTTTCAAATACACATTCAAGTGAAGCCAAGACTGAGTATTCATCGTCTGTTCCACTCGAACAACATTGAGATTGAGCCCTATTCCTACGTTAAACGTTATTGTCTTTGCTTGACGATATGGAGCCTGAAAGCCCATTCAGTATATTTCTAGATGGGAGGCTCCGCGAAATAAGGCCCCAGGAAATAAGGCCCCAAATTTGGGGTGTTATTTCATAATGAAATAATACCCCAATTTCAAATATGAAATAAGGCCCCAATGCGATGAAATAAGGACCCAAAAATAAATGAAATAAGGCCCTAAATCTGACAGTAAACCCTTGCAGGGGGGCAGCATGCCCCATACGTTTACGTTTTTCGTTTGGGGTCTTATTTCATAATGAACAAGAGCAAGACCCCGATTTTCATTAGGAAATAAGGCCCCGAAAAAGGAAATAACACCCCAAATTTTATTAAAAATCGTTGTTGTTGTTTCCTGTGTAATTTTTTGGGGCCATAATTAATTTTTTTTTGTTGGGGCCTTATATTGCGGAGCCGCTACTGGAATATGGCTTCCATAAAAACTTCTCTAGCATTTTCCCTCCAAGGAAGGACAGAAAAAAAAAAATACAAACCTGTTCTACCATGACTGGACCTAGTCTGGTACACAGACAGTTGTATAAGATGGAGTAAGGGACTGGGATCTGTCATTTATGGAGAATCGCCCCATTCAGCCTCGGCAAAAACTCGTCCATATTCCAGGCTGAATTTCAAGCAGCTTTCAATGCTCTTGACTCATGCCATGAAATCAAAGGTCCTGCAAATAGTGATTTTTAAGCGTTTTTGGTTTTCAAAAATTGAAAAAAAAAAGAAACTTAGCAAAATTGAGAGACATTTTTATTAGGGTCGATAAATCAATTCTTACCATTTACTTTTTGAATATTATTTTGTGTAAATGTTGACCGCTACAACGCCTCGATTGGTCCTTCAGGAATGTCCAATTTTGGTATATTTTTTCCAACATATCGACTGGTAGGTATCTCATCAATAACACGAGATATGTTGTCTTCTAAGGCGGCAATTGTTGCTGGCTTATCCGTGTAGAAGAGAGACTTGACATATACCTACCCACAAAAACAGTTAAGCAGCGTCAAATCACACGATCCAGGCGGGCAATTCACAGGTCCAAAGCGTGAAAGGAATTGCTCACCAAATTCGACTTGCAATATGTCTATGGATTCTCATGCTGTGTGGCATGTCGCGCCGTCCTATGGAAACCACATGTCGACCAAACCCACCTCTTCCATTTTGGACAAAAAAAAAGTCCGAAATCATCGAACAAGAATCATTGACCGTAACGTTGTTGCCATCATCATCTTTGAAGAAATATACGGCCCAATGATGATAAGCCACACCAAAATTTTTGTGGATGCAGTGGCTGTTTTTGCAATGCTTCTGGTTGCTCAGCAGACCATATATGGAAATTTTGATTATTATGTAACGTAGCCTGCCCACAAGGACAATTACGACTACCATAAAATGGACGAATTGCTCTTAACACATTTTTTTACTGAGCAAGATTTTTGGTAATAAAATTCAATAATTTGCAAACATTGTTCGGGCGTAAGTATATCCATGGTGAAACGGCAATGCTAACAGAGCATTTTTTATTTTGACACGTACCACGAATCATGCGAGAACTGTCAAAAAAATCAGGCTGAAAAAACAAAAAAATCACCCTTTATTATACATGGCCTGGCCATCTACGAACTTGCAAGACATTTTTCAATGGATTCAACCCACAGAGACTTTTGCTGGTAACGAAACAGCTGAACTACTGGCTAAAGTCGGCGTGACAATGCCACTTATCGGACCTGAAGCCTTCTGTGCTGTCAATAGACAACTTTTCAGAAATAACATAACGAGCTTGCCTTAAATTGAATCCAATTAAGTCTGGCTTAAACTGCGCAATACAAGAATTCACCTCCAGAAAGTCCTACTCTCCCATTAATATGGACAAAAGAAGCCTAAGAATACTGACAGGTATAAATATTGGCCATGACCTCATGAAAAAACATCTTCACCGAATTGGCGTATCACCAGATCACATGTAGACTCTGTCTTGAGAAAGACGAATCCTCTCTTCACATAATCATGGAATGTCCATCTCTCTTTCGTCTCAGAAAGAATATCCTTGGCAAGGAAATCATTACTTCAGCAAATTTTTCTGGCATTCCCCCTGGAGAAGATCTTTGTCTTCCTGACCGTCTCCGGAGTAAAAATATGGCCTTAGGACCACACCAGGGAAGACACAATAGACTCCTTTTAAAGAGACCGCAGTGCCAGAGCCCCATGAAGGCTCTTACTTTACTTTTGGTAGCGCTTACAGTCCGGGGTGGACCACGGCTTCAACCAGTCGGAAAGCACAGCCTGCACGACAACACCTCCGGAAACGGCGAAATGTCATCATTGCCAGTACACGATTCCCACGCCTCAACATGCACAAGGGACTTAGCGGTCTCCAGATCAACAAACCGTCAACCAAACTGATCAGGTTGCGATCGACGCCAGACATGCCTCCAGTATCTTGGATGTCCGAACGTTCTGAGCGGCCAACATAGACTCGGACCATTACTTGGTAGTAGCCAAAGTACGGATGCGGATATCCAATAGTACACCGAGAGAATGCTGTAAGAAGATCGAACGTTGCAAGGCTACTATCGCAAGAGACCGTCAAAACCTTTGCGGACCGCGTCTCCCTAAACCTCTCAGCAAACCCATTCGCAGCATCAAGAACATCAAGTACAGAGGAGCAGTGGCAACACTGCCAGCGTGCCATCAGGAGTGGCGCTACCGAAGTGCTGGGTTTCACTAGGCGACCCCAACGAAACCCTTGGTTCGATGAGGAATGCCGCCAGGTATACATGCAGCCAAGAACGAGACCTATCAATTAATGCTGCAGAAAAAAACCAGAGTGGCTGAGAGAGCTGCCGCGAGCTCTACGGTCCAAAAAGAAGGGAGGAACATCGGCTTCTCAGAAGGAAAAAGAAAGAGCACGAGAAGGGAGCGGTCGAATCAATTGAGGAACGCTACTGCAGAGGCAATGTTTGAAAGTTCTACCCATGAAGGCTTTCCCGACTTATAATTTATAATCTATCTAGTGTCACAATGACAAAAATTTCCATATAAAATTATCCATTGTGACCGTTAAAATATTTGACGCAATGGTGTTTAAAAACAGTCAAATTGGTTTAAAAGAAGTACTTTCGGATCGAAGCTTGCTTCCGATAAGAGTCATTTATCTCTAAACTATAACTACACTTAAGAAGGAAGAGCATAGCTTCATACCTTCTGTAAAGAGGGAGTACATCTGCATTAAAATCTCATCTCGAAAGTCGACTTTGGTTCGATTGCGTAAATTGAGATGATTGCGTAAATTAAAATGAGATCTCACTTTAGATTATTTCATGTCCCCATTTAAAGTGGCCTCTACAACGTCTCTTTCACTGAAAAATAAATTATCAACATCGCTAAGGCCTTCCCTGTACTAATTTATGTCACAAGACCAATCCAACTGATTTGTTGTAGCCCCATTATCGTGAGGCTTCTCCACTTACTGTCACAACAGTCCATATATGCATTTAAAACGTCTTGTCTTAATCGTCCACATCAAGCCATTAATTATAGAGTCGTTAAGCTTGTCACATAGTGCCGATCGTCCATTTCGAGTGATCTTCATGGGAGATCACACGCCACCTTATCCTTCTTTTGATATCTTTATTTTCCTGTCAATTATTTGCTTGGACAACAAGTTGGTATACATATAGCCCTACACTACACACTTAGCGAGGAGGATAAACTGTGCCGAGTCTGGTTTCACACGCACACAGATACGGCGACTAATTCATGAAACTAATCAAAATAATTACGCATCCACTTCATTTCCACTCTAATTCACATCATGGACATGCGGCAAAGAAACCGTTCCTACCGTCCATCTGTCGATTTAACTCTTCAACTTGTCTTGAGGGATAAACACTTGAGACGGATACAAAATGCGAACAGAGTAAAAAAGAAGAAGAAGAAGTCTAAGTTACAGGAAGCTCTGGTTAAGTTGACTCCAACTGTGTTGGGTATTGTCATGACACAGTGGATACACATGACATGAACATTCAATTAAATCTCATCACTGGGGCAGAGCGTCAAGATCTTGTTTCTCCAGGCCCCCATAGTGTGTGTAAATGGCTGCTATGGGATTAGGTGAAGACTCTGGAATTGGTGTATATTTTTTGGAAGGGTTATCCGTTTCTAAATAGGGTTGTCAATGATTACTAAATCTGCTGTATAGGTGATGATCTAGGCCAAGTATTTCTATATATTTTGACCTCTTAATCTCAAAGTTAAGGGTACCTTAGGAGAGACATCGAAGTTTTCCATCTATAGCACGTCATCTACTAAGGCTTGACCAATAGCCATGCTGCGTAGAACAATTGCTTAAAATCAAAAGAAACTTTTGACGATCATATTATGCTTTATCAACGACCAAAGTCCAATGGTAGCGATGCCAAGAGGCCATCAAAGACACCGCAACTGATGTGCTAGGTTTCAACCGACAAACCCCACGAAACCCTTGGTTTGATGAACAGTGCCAAAAAGTAAATGCAGCAAAGCAACTTGCGTACAAAGTGACGCTGCAAAGAAGTTCGAAGCAACTCATAAGCCCTACGAGCAAAAGAGGAAGAAAAGGACTAGAACGATCTACAAAATCGAGATTAGTATTTTTTGAAAGTTTTACTAAAGGGTAAAGAGAAGGCAACAAGACCTATGAGTCACACCGCGGTACTAATAATCATTTTTAGTGTCCAGTCTAACTTTTACGAAGTCACAATGGCGAAAATTTCCATATAAAATTATCTATTGTGACCCTCAAAATATTGAAGTTGAAGGTTAAAAATGATTATTGGTAAGTCCCACAGTCGTTATTGAGGATTCGAAAAACATCTTCTGTAGCCTGTTAAATTGCGAAGAGGATACAAATTCCTCTGACAGGTATAAAAGGTTTTTCCATCTGGGCGATGAAAGTTCGGATTTTCATCCACCTGATTAAGAATAGCAATATCTAAACCAAAGTTCGACAAGGCTGATGGACCAGATAGTCTGCCGGGCGGGCGGATAAATGGAACCTGAACATCAGTAGAATGTTTGTCTGGTTTATACAAGAAAATAGACCATCGAAACCGCACCAACTAAAAGAAATAAGACTCCCTAACATCGCAGACAAGATCCGGTCTGCCGTATACTGCCTATCAATGTGATTTTAGGCTCGATAAGTCCACAAATATTCAGACTCCGGCATTTATTTACCTCAAGGCTTCATAAGACACCATTTATAGAGACGAGCTATATAGAGCCATGTCTAGTTTTGGCATCCCTGCCAAACTTGTCAAAATGTACAGAAAGATGATGGATGACACTCGCTGCTCCACTAAAGTCCGAAACAGTCTCACCGAGACTTTTGATGTCAGAAAGGGTCTTAGACAAGGTGTTATGCAATGGCCTGTTAAGAAAGTTGTAAGAAACATACTACAAGCCAACACGATGAATAAGCTTTGTATCAACTTCAAAGCCTAATAAGACAGAATCTATAGAGACGAGCCATGCGTAATTTTGGCATCCCTGGCCAAATTGTCAGATTGTTCAGAAAGACGATGGAGAAAGGTAGTTGCTCCATAAAGGTCGAAAACAGTCTCACCGAGACTTTTGATCTCAAAAAAGGACTTAGACAAGATGTTGCGTTGTTCTTCAACATCATACTTAAGAAAGTTGTAAAAAAGCCACAAGCCAACACTCGGAGGTAAAATTTTTCACAAGACTGTACAATTACTTGCATTTGCTGACGACATTGACAGCATTGGCAGAACTAGGCGAACTGTCACTGATGCGTTTGGAAATTGGGACAGAAGTGGCAAAAATGGGTATTTCATCATCGGATTCTGTCATCAGAAGAGACCTATACAATATCGACAAATCGGGCGGAACGTCATAATAGCCAGCTATAACTTTGGGGTAGTTAGGGGCTTTATCTAGATCGGCTCTAAAAATGACATCACCTCAAAAATCAAGCGAAAAATTACGCTTGCCAATCGCTGTTTGCCAATTCTAACCACTTTACCCTGGTTATAGATTTACACTAACTTGCCTGACTTCCTAAAATAGGTTATAGTTAACTGAAACGCCACATCACACACAGATACATATCAATATCTCTTTAATTTGTTTTCTCCTTCTTAAGTTTCAATCATCCAATTCCCCCGGAAAAGCCACACCGTCAATCAAAATCCAATTGAGCTTTCATGGTCGTCGCCTTAATCTTTTTTAACCAGTTAAACACTTTCGCTTTCAATGTCATTCCGAAATGCGATACGCGTAATTATCACGCACGCACCCGCACACATAAAAAAAAAATATAACAAGCACTATTGCTACCTATGGGCTCGTACTATGTATCTATCTATGTATCTCTTGTGTTATAATAATTTCAAAAGTCAATTTATGTCAGACATTTTGACATCTAGCAAGGTGTGGAGTTTTGTTTTCGCCACTCGTGCAAAGTCAAAGATTGAATTTATCGCTAAAGTGCGGTATTATTGGCACCTGCTCTAATCTCAGACTTACACATTCTTTTGCCATCGAAATGTCAATTCTCAAAAGATTGGCAGGCAAGTTGACATACACCCAACCGTGTCGTAGCCGTATAGGTAGGTACACCCAACCTCAAAAGTTATTGCCGATAAATCACCAGCAAAAATTGTTCGGTGTGCGGGTAACTCTCTCAACTGTTTATATCTGACAACAAATCAAAAATGGAGAAACAATGACTTATCGGTTTAGCTTCCCCGCGCGATAACGGCGCCAAAAATTCAAAACAGAAAAAAAAAACTCACAAGAAAATTGAATGTTTTGTTGGGAACTTTTTTGACACAGCCCTGCGGAACATTTTTGCTTATCGAAGCAATAAATAACATTTCAGAGCCGATGACAGCGACGACGACGGATCTAAGACAAAGTTGAATGCGAAGCCTGAAATGAAATGCCTTGGAGTATTCAATTATGCAATTTTCGCGCAATTTATCAAAAGGCAATGGCGCGCGGTCGGCGGCCGGCGCCGCCATTCACTATGTGTGTGGTATGACATAAAGTCTCATAATATGCATCTATTCAAGTGTGCTCTACAGTCGTCACGATTACAAACACACAAAGTTCATAATAGACGCTGATGCTCATAAATGCAAAATCAATTTGTCATCGTCAGATACTTTTGTATCTATTCTGTTGGATCTACCATAGAGCGTCGAAGAAGTCGGTCCAACAATATTCGATTGCTTGCATCTAGATGATGTATAGCTAGATGCTTTTGTGTTTGTGTTTCTGTAGCTGTAGTGCAACAAGCACACTTTTGTCGTGAGTCGTGATTGTGGATTGTGGATATAAAATATATGTCAAACAGAAGTCACACTCAAGATGATGACGCCGATTGAAGTGAATGTGAGGAAAATGAATTCGTATGCAAGGCGAATGATAATTTTAATCCGATGGATTAGTGACAAAGTAGGGGCCATAAAATCTGTCGGAGAGTTTGTTGTCGTTTGGTGTATCTACCTACTCGTAAAGTGAGTGGATATACGATGAGTGTTATGATGGGATTAAGCTGAGAGGTCAACAAGTGAAAAGGAAGCAGGAATCTGGGGTTTACATTTTAAAGGCTTTAACTAACACATTGGATGAAGTGTTGTTTAAGTAAGTTGTATAATATGTAGCAATGAGGTCGTTTGTTTTTTGTGTCTGTCTTATAATGGCACTTCTTTAGTGAGCAAGACTATCGGAAGGATACACAGCACAGATTGTAATCCTTAGAACTGGTGCTCAAATTTGTGCTGGTACTGCCGGACTCGAACCAAATGAAATCACCTCCATTCCAGAGTCCCGATACAGGCTAAGACCCCCGCAGAACTGGAGCGCCATCTGCCATTCATTCCATGGCCGCTCAACCACCAAGCTAACGTCATATTGCTCCAATTTATTCGCTTTTGGCACTCAGGCGTCCCACCATCTTTCACTGTGAATCTTCATATTTTGTCATTCCAACATTTGGACTTCAGATGTACTGGGTCGCTACTCAAATCCGGCCAACGGGCCTAGGGCATTCCACGGTTATCAATGGAGATGGAAAGAGAAAGAGAGAGCTAACGAAGGAGATAGAGATCGAGATAGAGATAGAGATAGAGATAGAGATAGAGATAGAGATAGAGATAGAGATAGAGATAGAGATAGAGATAGAGATAGAGATAGAGATAGAGATAGAGATAGAGATAGAGATAGAGATAGAGATAGAGATAGAGATAGAGATAGAGATAGAGATAGAGATAGAGATAGAGATAGAGATAGAGATAGAGATAGAGATAGAGATAGAGATAGAGATAGAGATAGAGATAGAGATAGAGATAGAGATAGAGATAGAGATAGAGATAGAGATAGAGATAGAGATAGAGATAGAGATAGAGATAGAGATAGAGATAGAGATAGAGATAGAGATAGAGATAGAGATAGAGATGGAGATGGAGATGGAGATGGAGATGGAGATTGAGATTGAGAGTTTTACCTGTTCACTAGAATAACTACTGCACACTGCAAAGTATCGAATAGTTGTGCGGGCCTACAAAAACTTGGGTACACATTATGGGCCTTACTACGAGTAATAATTTCTAACCTCTGCTTGAAATATTGTTTAGGACACAATAGTCAACAAATTTAGTGAGATTATTCGAAAATAGCACCGCGCATTACGACAGAAAATTTCAATTTAGTGCGATATCCAGATACTACTTGTCCTTGGGCCTTTCTAATAATCATTTCTAATCTTCACTTAAAATATTTTTTAAGTCACAATAAACAATTTCTATGGAAAATTTTCACGATTTGTTATATTTAATAACATGGACACAAAAATGATTATTATTAGATACCGCGCCTTGTCTACAACCTCATTAAGCCTAAAGAGACGACAAGGGAAAGTACCCACTTCAAATGACATCTGTCACTGTCATAACAACACCTCATTTTTATCAAATCAATTAGTGATAATCTAAATTATTCCTATCGTGCTCGGAAATATGTTATGAATCTCATCACCTTTTTTAGCTTTTAATGTTGTTTATCCTCGACAAATAACAGTAAAAGTATAATCGCCATTTCCCTTTTGTAGCTAAACGCAGTCATCAATCGAAAGTAGGTACAATAAATTCCATGAGGCATTCCTGTTCATATGAAAAAAGGTAAATATCGACAAACACACACACATCCGCACATAATTTAATTATTGTCATTCATTTGACAGTTGGCTCACAGTGGTAAATAGGTTCAAAGTCTTATAAAAAAAAACAAATCACTGCTGTTGCCAGTGCACACGTCACAGTAATGACAGCGTGCAAGTTGCGGCTTAACTTCTACTTACTGTGGAATTTTTGCCAATGGAATTCCATGATGGAAACCACTTTTTGCAACGCACTTACCAGGTGTGACAGTGTGTGTTACTTTGGATACGTTTTTTTTTTTATCTAATCTCAACATGTCTGTCGATAAGAACCACGAAACCAATTACTACTAGTTTACCTCCCATTTTAATTGCAATTAATAATAATCGCATGTCGTTCGTCGAAAGCCTCCGGTACGAAGTATACCGCGCACAGTAACTGCCACTCGCCGCCACCACCAACGGTATCGGCATGCATGTGTAAATGACCTCAAAAAGAGGTGTCTGCCTATTACTATTTGCCGGGCGCCAATCGTGTGATTTATGCCGAACAATGATCATAGAACTCTCGTTTGTATAGTTGATATTATGACCAAAAATGGTAGCACACAGTTGAAACGGAGAATGCTACTGTCAAATGTCAAATGGGGGTATAGCGTCACAACGTCATGAGTCCAAAGTAGGGCTAATGACATGTCAGCAACTACCAACTGTATGGGGTCTTTTGCGGGACACACAATTTAAACTTTGCTTCATTAGCTGGGACAGCGGCAAATATTTTGAAGCATAGGTATATGGCGTGCAACTTTCGCGGTTACACTTGATGAAATGACGTTATGTTGTTCACTAATAAAATTGCTTCATCACGCAAGGCAACATGCAATCCAATTAGCCTCCATACTCTGAGGCAGTACAATGGGTATACTCTAAATTGAATAACAGCGCAAACGTTTCGACATAATCTTTTCTCTCGATACATAGTTAGATTATGTTGTTTTTGTAACTGGTATCGATTGAAATGTCGTTAACTCCAACCTACTATCAATAGATACTTGTACAAACAGTTGTTTAATGAGTAACTGCTCGCACTTACGTATATACTGGGAAATACCAGTTGGCGGTATTATGTTTACGAAGCTAGCTACTTTGGAAAACGTGCTTTTTTAACAGATACTAATGTAATTACATTTCGATAGGACAATCGGACCATGTAAATCGCACTGTGTCGAAAAAGCCGTACAAGACAAGCCCCTTTGTCAAATAATCTATGTACTATATTCCTACAAAACAGTTTGTCCTGGCTGAAAATTGACTAACTGGCTCATTAACGCACGGAACAAACTGCTAATCGAAGTATTTTACGAGCGAGGTAGGCTCCTTAAAGCGCCTTAAAGGTGGGCTGTCTTTAATTGTTAAAAATACAATAACTTAGAACACGTTACATTATTTGTTTTAACTATAGATTTTGTAGAGTTGGTAAAGGAATAAACTCAGACTCCCAAGCCTCTTATCTTAATAGTTTCTCTATGCAGATAGTTTTTCTCTTGCTAGTAGGTACCTACACCATAAAACAGTCGCCTTAAAACAAGCAATATTCGATTCTTCTATATAGTATAGAAGCTGAAAGTTGACAACTGCGCGCTTGATCAGACAGAAAACATGCTCAACGGGATGATGATTCTATCTGAGCTGGGGAGTTGTCAAAGAAAGAGGACAGTGTCAAGAAGTGCACCCCATTGAGGACTTCTCTCGCCGCTACTTTGGATCTTAGTACTAAAGAATCTTAGTAGTAAACGAAGCATTAAACATCCAGGAAAACTTCCGACCACAATAAGTGATCTTAAGGAATCTGCTCTAAATAAAATATTTCAACGGACAATTACGGTTGGACTGCGTGTTAACGCTTCCGAAAACAGAGCTAATATTGTTCACAAAATATGAATGTCTAAACGCCTAAACTTGAAAACAATAAAATTCACGAAGCATCAATTCTCTCTCTCTTCATAATTCTAGAAAAATAAAATCAAGTTGGAAGCCGAATGCTCAAGACCGCACAAAAAAGTCTGGAGTTGCCATTTATACCTGCAAAAAAGCTCTACGCCGTAGATGAGGCATTACAAGCTCTAAAGTAATGAAGAAAATTCTGCTTTATGGAATCTTTTAACATGTCGTTAAGCGTAGGCTTTAACTTTGTAGTCGTTCTCCTACAGGCTCGTTTCCTGACCTTCTAGACCTTCTCAGCTTGCAGCAGCCAAGTTTTGAAAACCATTTTTTCTATGCCGTCGATCTTCAGGTTGTCAAATTCAATAGCTTCCGGATCTATACTATTGACAGCCCTTCGATTCTTAGAAAGGCTATCATTGTAAATTTATTCGCGGCTAGAGATTATTCCACAGTGTCGACAGTGGAGTGCAGACCTAACTCTACCCACCTGCCCTTGAAGTAGGTATGCTGGGTCTTTGGTCTCAGCTTTTTTAAGATTTCAGTTGAAAAGATGATAATCCTGAAATTCTTTTGTGTGGTTTGAAAGGGTTTTCCGGTCTTGGAATGAAACCATTCTCGAGTGAAGGCCTGACCCATCTTACTTATACTGGAGAGTGGACAACTGATAGTAGGTTAGGTTAGAGTAGATTGTATATAGGGTCTGTTATACACCGCTTTCTCCATCGTTGCTGAATTTGACGAGCACAGAACCGGATTTCGTATAGACAGTTGATAGTTTGCCTTCATTTTTCATACGCGTAGCAAGCTGAAGAAGTGAATGATTTTTTGTAGTCAAGCTATCATTTACAAACACCACCTTCCTGGATACAGCAACAGCTTCAAAACCAAAGTCGCTTAACAGCAGTTGGCGTTTTATTTTTTTTTTTCTGTTGTCAGTGGACTAAACACCATATTGGGCCCATCGCCATTCCTTGGGAACCTTCACGGTCAGAACCTAAACCAATTCGCCGAAGCAATTAATTTGCCTACATACAATTTGTTTCAATTTTTGTAAGACCAACCCCCTCCAAATTGTCGAAGAAGTACCTTCCAACCTTCCCAGGTATTTCCTCCTATGCCGAGCAATATCTTGACAATCACATAGAAGATGAGTCATATCCTCTGCGACATGTAAGTCTTCGCAATACCTGCACGTGTCCGTTAAATCTAATCTCCTAGCGAGCTTCCTGGATAGACAGTTCCCGGAGAGTATCCCTATTTCAAATCGTAGCTTTCATCTGCTGAGTTCTAATAATTCTACAGATTTTTTCCGATCTTACTTAGGTCACAGAGCCTTTGAGACCCTGTGACCTACTATAACCGATCATCTTTGGTCGGCCCTATTTTTAGTTTTCTCGAGAATAATTCTCTTGGCCACGGTTAGTGGTGGTCTTATGCTCTCAATATGTAGTCTAAATTTGTGGAAGGGCTCTTTCGCTATCCTGATTGTTACAGTATCCGGCTACCCAAAACAATCTGAACTGATAGTATCTCATATCTTTCCTGGACTGTGTTTCCGTTTCGTCGGATTTCTTTATATATATAGCTAGCTAGAGGAAGACGTTAATAGGATCTTCCTTATACCCTGCTTACTTAATTTTTTTTATTAAATGCTGGAGCACCAAGTTTTTTAGCAAATTCTCAGGGCATCAGTTTTAATTCCTTTTTTTCTAGCTTTTTTTTTGTAAAAGTCTCTATCCTTGGGTGACCTTGTTGTTGAAGGATTATTGACTTTCTCTTCTCAGTCTTTTATAGTCCAGGTTTCTAACATTTTGTGTGCCTTCATAGGACACGACATTGCGAAGCAGTCCTATACGAGTACAACAGAAGCAATCTTCGTCGTTATCTCTTCGAACAATGAGATTACATCAGTCGATATGTTAGCGAGAGCCTTTTGTGGATATGGATATCTACTTACTTACTTAGGCGGATCTACAGTTCTGAACAGAGGCCTCGACTAACAAGCCTCTCCAGTTAGTCCGGTCCTTAGCTAACTGCCTCCAGTTACGCACTTCTATAGTCGTTTGAGATCTCCTTCGACTTAAGGCGAAGTCTTCCTCTACTGCGTTGTCCCTCCGGGTTAGACTCAAAGACTCTACGGGCCGGAGCATTTAATCCCATCCGCTTTACCTGTCCTAGCCATCTAAAACGACTTACTCGCAGTTTTTTGACCAGGTTGATGTCGCTGTACAGCTCGTATAGTTCGTCGTTGAATTTCCTTCTCCAAAGCCCGTGAACGCAAACGGGGCCAAACATTTTACTAAGAATCTTTCTCTCGAAGCGACCAAGGATATCTTCATTCGCTTTAGATAGAGTCCAAGCTTCAGCGCCATAAAGCAGGACTGAAATGTTCAAGGTCTTATACAGGATCTCCTCAGTTGTTTGGGATAAGGATATACTACTCAATTGTCTTCTTAGCCCAAAGAAACAGCGGTTGGCAAGAGTAAATTTTCGTTTAATTTCTTCTCGAGATGTTGTTGTCAGAATTTATAGCAGGGCCGAGGTAGACAAAGTTCCTTTACTACCTCAAAGTTATAGCTGTCGATCGCGACGTTTTGTCCGATTCTATACGATGTTGGGTGGGACACATCATACAATTGTTTTTGCCCTCGTTGACTGCTCGACCCATTTTAGCCGTGGATATCTACTAGATGTCATAATTCTCTAAATTTAAAAAAAAGAACTCCCCGAGATAGCACGTTAATTTTAGCAAAACGCACTTGCCAGACAATTTCCGCGACTTTTTAACAAAAAAAAAAAGTAAAAATAAAATAATAAAAAATTCATTGTTCATTTGAAATAAAATTTTTAATTTTGTTATTGTTTTCCTCTTTCAGGTAATTGTTGTTAAAATACAAATATTTGGATATAGAAAAAGAAATCACAGAAAACCCACGGCGGTAAGATAATAAAAACCGATATTTCTTATATATGACTTGCGAAATTTCAAGCTGGCGCCATAAATTTATGACTAAGCTGTATTCTTATCTATGAAGAAATTCCACAAATTCCACAGTCATGAGTTATTATATAGGTAGCCTCGTATTTCAATTAAAAACAGAACACACCTTCTTCTACAAAAAATTAAATCATAAACAGCTGACTTGAAGGCATTTTTCTTTTTATTTTTCCCTATGACTATATACTGTCAATGTCAGTACAGTTATCTAATTAGAATAAAAATGCTTTGCAAATGGAATGTAAATAAAATTCCTTAAATTCCCCAACACACAAGACAAACAACAATAGAAGGTGCTGACGACTTGGAAATTCATAAGTAAATAAAAAAAAAATTAAAACAAATAAATTAAACAATAACAGATAAAGTTAGATAGGTAATAAAAAAAAAACAATTCCTCCCCCTTTGGATCATATAAGAACGTGTATCTTTTTCTCTTACTACATATTTGCATCGTGATAACAGATACTCGAAGGTAGGTGTGTATACGAAGTACGTTGTGGTATTTGGTATTTTTTGTGGTATAAATTAAAAACCTATATTTATGACCTTGATATACATTCTGGTATTTTTTTTTTTTGTTTTTATTTGAGAACACTGATAATGGGATAATAAAATTTAGGTCATCACAGACACTGTTTTGGGGTCTTTTTTGTTATTTGGTTTGTATCTATAATACCTAGTGCAAGCAAAATAGAAGAAAAATCGTTTAAATATTTCACGGGGTGGATAATTTCTATTTTTAGTCGCACTTATCATTTGCTTAGATTGAATTTATGGGCAAATATTTATATTTGACACCAAAGCACTTTTAAATGATAAGTTTAGTGTGGATGATGTCAACGGCCGGTAGGAGAAAGGAGAGTGCATTTTCAAGGCTTCTGTTGAAGATATGGGTTTGGATATTATTTCAATACGCTTGGGATGGAATTTGTTTACAGTGATGACTGTCAGAAACTTTATTCTAGTGATTACTTATTTCTAGGGTGACTTAACTTTCTAAGAAGATGGTCATAATCATTTATCCTATTATGTTTACGACATATCATTTCAATCAATGTACATAATAGTACTTATTAGCTTAAGTTGGATTACTTCGATGAAATCATGTTTTGCAAAGTCCTTGGGAAAAATAGGACTATGAGAGATATTGGTATTATTTTCCCTTTGTAACACCAAGAAACAGTCACAGGAGACCTCATAAAGTAAGGGTGTTTTTTTTTTTAAGGTTTTGTTTTTAAACTGGCAAAACTGTTTCTACAGATTGTCAATTTGACAGTTAAATGTTGACTGGTGGTTAGTACATACATAGGTATCAACGTTTTGCCATTTTACGATAAATAGACTAACGCCAGAACAGCGTGTGCAAATTTATTTTGGAAACCCTAGTTCGGTTCGCCAAACTTATCGTGTGATACGTCCATTCAACGATCGACATAATCGCCCATATGAGCAAGTTATTCGGAACACTATGGAACGTTTTCGCACCACGTATACTGACTGTAGTTGATAATACACATCCCCAAAGACGACAAACAGTGTTTAGGACAACAGTGTTTAGGACAAACAGTGTTTAGGAGAAACCAAATGAGTCGATCGTCCACAGCAACTGGAGATATGCCCATCCACCTTGTGGAAGATTTTATGGAAAATTTTCTGACTTCTTCGTTCCGAAGAACGACGTGACGTGACGGACACAGAAATTGGGTTTCAACGGCGCAACATACCACACGGGCGCGCGACATCATCAATTTATTGCGGGAAACATTTGCTGAGCGCATAATTTCTCATTATGGACCTGTGAACTGGACTTCCCGATCCTGTGATCGCACACCTTTAGATTGCTTTCTTGAACTTAAGTCACTAGTCTTCGTTATATCGATGTATTGTTGATATACCGGCACCAGTTACTCTAAGCACATTTAGCCATGTCCATCTGTGGAAAACATGATAGAGTGTAAACGAATAGACCTTGGCGAATGAAATTTTGTGAGAGGACTTATTTAGCCGTCGGTCGTCAGGTTGGTATTGAAAATGGGCTATATCGGTTAAGTAGTTCCGGTACCTTCAATACAAAATGCCTTAATTTGCCTAACATTTTTCATGACATGTATGCAGTGGAGCGTATATCAAAGCACGCGCCAGGAAAATTATGTCACTTTAACTTGCTTTTACTAAAGGTATGAAGTAAGACTTTGGATCCAAAGGTTTTCCCCGTCCTCAAAGACCCGCAGAAGTTTGAATTATTTATTTTAGCAAATATTTATAGCTACGCCTACGATTTATTAACACAGCCTTTAGCAATAACAATCTTTATAAACTCATCCTAAGCCAAAAACAACATTACGGAAACCATACCGTGGGCTTTAAAGGGGCCATAGACAAGAGTGGATCAGAGGAACAGAAAGCAGAAATGTAAACCCTGCTGTACCACACTTTGGGTTCTTTTGGACCCATTGTGATGCCCTTTTTAATTGGGGTTGATGTTATATAGGGATGGTTAGCCTCATGTTCCTTTTTCTAGTGATTACTCGACGCTGTCCAGCCATCCCGATATCCTCAGAAACCTGTAAAGATTAAAAAGTGAGACATCAGAAAGTTCTTGTAGGTCATGGAAGTAATGACTTGCAAGTTTTCATGCCAATCTTATTCTCCACTCGTCCTCTAAGGTTACAGAGTGGTGGCCTGATCGACTGTAGTGTTCGATCATGATCCATTGCAGACCCACTTCTCGCCAGTTCGTCGGCTCTCTCATTACCGGCTTTATCACTATATCCAAGGATCCAGCAGAGGGCCGTGTTGTTCTGCGAGCATAGAACCTTCAGCTCTTGGCGGCAGAAATGAACCAACTTTGATTTTATTTCAATAGCAGAAACTGCTTTAATAACGGCTTGGCTGTCAATAAAAATGGTAATGGTAATAAATTGTACAAAAATTTATCGACTAAGTGGCCGCCGCCAGAATTGATGACCGGGCCCAATTTATGGCATTTTCCGTCACTCTTGCCAGAACTTCCCATGATGTTGATAGGTCTTCGAATTCTTGACGGATATTCTCTTCTCTTCAAGAGTCTGAGGCTTGTTAACATAGACTCGTGACTTTCGGACCCCGGACTCACTGCGACATCTTAATTCAATCTGCTCAGCGTCCGGTCAGACCTGCCAGCATCTTGTGTTGTCCCATACTCCTCTAGGCGAGAGACAAAACGTGGTAGTCTTGTCAGATGTCAGAATTTTTCCGAAGCTCCCACAAATTGCCCTAGTGAAGTCTACCTCATCTCATGGAAGTTCACGCACGTGTAGGCACCCTGTCCTAATATAAATGCAATAATATGATTTGCAACAGATTAAGCCAATTTGTAAACAATATTGAAAATGAACAACAAACCCTCGGCGGCGACCTTGACATTGCTCACATCTGCGATATGCGGTGCATTACTCGTACTTCATTAATTAATTGTTAACAACTACGATTCCGCTCTCATAATTACAACCGTTTCATTAATGTAAATAATTAAAAGCTGCAATAAAAGTCATAATGAACACTACAAACAGCAACAATATATATACACTTACTGCTATATGTATGTCAGTATGTGCATGGGGCAACAAAATTAGAATGCATTTTCATTTTCACAGAGCACTGCGATTCTGCGGTCAATGATGTGCCACGTTCAATAGAATACGCGGCGCGGTAAGTTGCTTTAATCTTCGATGAAAGGCAAAACTTTTAATTAGCTATAAATTATAATGGAAGTAAAAATATAAGTGAATGCGATTGTTAGGTGATACTAGAGGCGGAACAAAGATCGATTATTATTTGCTTATTATGCAACAAAAATGGAAATTCTCCTCTGTAATTTTTCAGATGGAAATTCGAGATACAATTGCAATTTTACAGCTTCATATAATCAGATACAATAGTTTTAAAATCACAGAACTCATCAGATCTGTCGGAGAGTCAGGGAAAGCCGCAATTTAATGGAGCGGAATAATGACAAATTTGATATCAAACGATTGCAGCCAGTGGCCGCGTTCCACAATGACTATAGCGAAACGTTAAACCCTAAATAAAATTCACTGACATTTGTATACTATATTAGAAATACCTCAGCGAAGGTAAGGTTATGTTAGGTTAGAGAACCAGGAGCAGCCACACTTAGGACAGAGTAATTTTGATTTTATGATCTCAAAACTCCCCGTTTAACCAACAGGAGCTTAAAATAAAGCGCTGAAGGTCATAGCTGTTGGGCGCAGTGGCTCAATGGTTAGTCTGCTTGACTACTGTGCAAGGGGTTTCAGGTTCGACCACCAGAAAGACACAAACTACTTCTTAAGGTTTTTTCCACAACGCCATCTTTCGCGAACGTTAGCAAACATGACATCTGACAAGTAAAACTGACCTGGAAAGCCTCTCAATTCATCTGTTCCTATTCGGCTTAAAATTGTTAGCCCCTTTCCATTCGTCCCAAAATAAAAACAAAAAAAACACACTTCCGAATGGTTGTGAGAAGCTACATATGCCTAGGGTGTCTTTACGGACCAGTTGAGCCAGCAATTTTTTTTATTTTTAGGCGGCTAATGCTTATATAAGCGAGTTCGTCGAGATTCTCGGAGAAGTATTTTTCTAGAATCTAGATAATAGTCTTCTTCGATCTGATAGAACTTCAGTCGATGTGTATTTTTCAAGCCATCTCAGATGAGGTATTTTTTAAGTTCTTAAGGGATGAAAAATACTCGTACCCTGTACACTAAGATTTATGTCCGTCCCCATGTCTCCTGCTTTTTTACGTGCTCCCAATCTCTGTTATATTTTTATTCGAGCCTTCTTATTTACTCGCCATATATCCTTTAATGATTGTGTTTGAGGAGCCTCGTACTTAGCTCATTGATAGCATAGCTGATACAGTCTCCTTGGGACCGTTGTATTGCCTATTTCTTGATCTAAGGCATTCTTTGCTGCTTCGTCCAATACCTGCTTCGCACCGATGTCCCGTAAGGTGGATTTTAACCTCACCTTATATTAGGTCACTTTTCGATGTTCGGCAGGTAGTTTTCTGAAATATTTCACAGCCCTTGAAATTATCCCTTGGCAGTTCATCGGATAGGCATTATCTCTGGACTTTGGCAGTCTCCTCGATATTGTTCGGTAATACGCAGCATGTACTTCTCTGTCAAGATAAAATACGTGAGGTATAGTCAATGTTGAGTAGCTACTTTCCTGATCTACAGGTCCGCGCTTTGATGGTTTGGATAACTTGGATTCCAAGACGTGCTATGGAATCCGTGCCATCAGGCAGACTAAGTCAGGCTTTGATGGTTAGATCAAATGCATAATCGTTGAGTTATGGTGGGTCCACTTAAACATCCTATATCGACACACCTTTTTGATGGATGAGCTGGTCATTGAAAATGAATGAATGAATAAGGGAATTCATCGATATGTTATGAAGGCTGTGTACATGAGGATTGATATGCTTACTGCCGCAATTCCGCTGCTTGGGTCCTCAGTTACTTGGCACTAGCCTGAATATTGCGGCAATAGCAAGATTGGTCTTGACTTCATTCATATCTGGGTTAGATGCGCTCTCTAAAATTTATCGCACTTTAATTTTAACTATGGCAAATGCTCTTCACTAGGACTTCTAATATAAGACCAGCCTTCGTTTAGTTTTCCACTAGTTGGAAACCTATTGAGCCGAGCCATATCTTCACTTCGTTAACCCTTTCGGTACATCTTTTTTGTTCTAAGGTTAAAAAAATATTTTATTTCTTTTTGTTGCTACTTAGACTCCTACTAAAAACATTATAACATTATTTTTGGTAAATATTGGTTCTAAAGTGGTTTTTGGGAACGTTGCCATATGGCATCAATTGTCTCAAGTGGTAGCAAAATAAATGACAAAATTAATATTTTTGTTTTAGTTTCTTATTTTTATATATTAATTTTTAAACAAAATTGAAAAGAAAAAAGTATAATTATTTTTTTTAATTAAAATGTATTGTAAAAAAATAAGGATTTTTGAAAATATTTAAAAAAAAACACATATTTTCATATATGTATAAAAATAAAAAACTAAAAAAAATAATAAATTGTTGCATTTATACTCGGTTTTCTTTATAAACTTCAAACATTACAAGTAATACAAATTAAAAACTAAGCATATTCCAAGATAAACACGTGTATTTATATAAAAAAAATAATTAAAAAATAAAAAATATTAAACAAAAAATTAAATATTCATAAAAATCAAAGTAATTTTTTTTTAATTCAAACCAAATTAAAAAGTAATGATATTCAAGACTATTTATGCATAAAAATACATTTATTTTTAGTCTTCCAACGAAAAAATTCGAACTCTAGCTATTGCAGACCGATCTTTCACGAGAGCTAAAAGCACAATGACGACAACTACCACCCAGTTTTTTTGCTTCTAATTATTAAGCAGATACTCTAAGAAGTTAATCAGAAAAAAAAATAGAAAAAATATACTGAGAGAGCGAGAATGGGTGTTATGAATATTCGTGTTGCCATATGGCATCAAAATACCGAAAGGGTTAATGGTATTTCTGCAGTGTTGTATCACCTCTGAGCTCGATTTCGATTTATCCACCTCCACATATAATAATCTATAATCTTCAACTAACCCCTGTGGGACTTATGTAATTCTTGTTTTCTCTTTTTGGCCTTTCGACTGTACCTACCACAGAAGATGCTGTCTTCAAAATAATTTTCAAAAAAGTTTGGTACTCGTCAGTCCTCTTATAAAAACTGGTCGAATTTTTGACATCGCTTTTTTCCTCCTAAAGAGTCCCACGAAGATCCTAAGATCGGTGAATATTACATCGGACCCTTCGATTAAAGTCATGGTACAAAAAATTCCTAATGGATATATATCTCAGCATTCTCATTCCCTTAAAAACAGAGCCGTGATCATCCAATCTGAAGTCCATGCATTTAACCTCTGTACCAGAGAAAGCTTAAGACAAAATCTCTGGAGGTCGAACATCAACATATTGTCAAACAGTCAAGCAGTCCTAAAAGCTAATGAATCAACTCCAAACTCATCTAGAACTTTCTGAATATCTACTATATCAGACTGCCAGCTACCCCACTATAAAGTCACTCTTTTCTGGGTTCCAAGTCACAAGGAATTCGAAGGCAACGTAAGAGCTGATAAACTAGCTCGCAGAGGCTCAGTAACTTCCTCAGAAACTTGTTGTGGCCTAGACTTTTGGGAACATCAAATGAGCCTGTCAAGCTGGCAATTGTCCAAAGAAGACTTACAAATTTCAACAGCGGCTTATTACGACTTACCTTCCTGACCCTGATTTCCTGCATAATCAAATCAATCACTACACGAGAGAGATCTCAATTCTACATCCTGTCCATGTCACTTCTGCAAAATTCTACACACAGAACAAAAGAGTTTACATGACAAATTTCGACTGCGCCACTTCGATTTAATGGCCCCTCTCTTGAGCCGTCTGATTGTCCAATAATCTGTTGCGTCAATTCATTTGGATTACCTACACACTGTCGACAACGGTCGGTCTAAAAAAGACCATCCGAATAAATTAAGTCCCTAACTGTATCCATTTAACAATAAATTCATTCCAATTTATTGCGCTGCATAATCAAGACCTCTCTCTCCTTAACACGCAGATACTTTGAGTCCCCCGAAGTCAGAGATTGCCGCTGCCGGCCGGAGTAACACGTCCAACTGCAAGACATCCCCGCATATTTATGCGAATTGGTCAATTCTACGCTGCAACTTTTGAGATGTTTATTTGCGGCCAACATAGGCGATAGGCCTCCATTTGTCTTTATCACTATTACGCGGGACGAGGAGGTTTTTTTTAATTTACTATCCCCCAGTTCCTGTTCCAGTTCAAAATGATTGTATGTGTACTGGGTGGTAATGCAATATCCCTCATAGGCCAAGTTATGCTGTATTATATCCGACTTGACCCATACGTATGTATGTATAGCTGCCATATCGTGGACGTCGCCGTATACGTCGTCGTCTGATTTATCTTGGTCCTCGGGGGGATTTTCACTTTGTGTTGTTGGTTAATAGCGCAGTATTATACTGGCCACGATAAGACAGACAGGCCGAAGACGAAGAGAAACCGTATGCTGGTGTGCTGGGCCTCGGATGGATGTTTGTGCAGAGAGTAGCACCCCATATCGCCAACGAACAGAGTCAAGGAAGTCACGTTTATGACTTTAAGGCTGCTGTTATGTTGTTGCTTTTCTTTTTCTCACAAAAGAAACGATAAGGAGCGCCAAGGGAAAGCCAAACGAGAAAATATACAAGAAATCAGATTTTGGCTCAGGAAGAACCGAAGAAGAAAGATTTATTGGACCGTGCTGTGTTTAGCTATTGCGAACAGAGCCAAGAGAATGAGGTTCCGGAGGTCATATTCGAGGAAAAGATAAATATTAGATAATTCGGTTGTTTATCGTGTTACTGAGAGGCCAGGATTTTAGCCGATTTGCGCCGACTAGCGAATGACGGCGGAATGGGGATGTAAATGATGAATGGCTTTAAGGCGTGCGTATGGTATTGTTGGCTAAGGTGGTCGATGGAGTAGTTATGATAAGAAGTAGGAAATGTAACTCTGAACCAGTGAGATCTATGTGAGAGATTTGAAATAGGCGAAGTAGGATAATGGGAGTTGAAATTTTAAAATCAACATCTTTGTTGATGACTGGTATCATCCAACGTAGTTGGAATCTGATGGAAAGCTTAGGGGAAATCGGTCCTTGAAAGGATCTACCCACTTTATGGTACCGCAGAAGTTTGGACGCAGTAGCTCAGTGGTCAGTAAGTTGGATATTGGACTCAAATCTGAAGGTTTTTTCTACTGCGCCACCTTTAGCGAAGGTCTTACAAACATCCGAGAATTGAATTGTTATGGAAAAATATCTCAATTCAGATTTCATTAAAGAAAGGGAGTATAGCTTTCTTTGCCTCCAGGGCTCCAGCAGAACATTTGGCAATAGATGAGGCCTGCAACCAAAACTGACCTTTTGGATGTATACAGCCGTAGTACGATCAATCCTCAGATATGGGTCAATAGTTTGGTGGCCAGCTGTTAGAAAAGCTTCTAAGTGGAACTTCCATAAGTTGAACTCTCAAAATGAAAGAAAATAAGTTCGAGTTATAGAAACTTCGAGTTATGGAGGCCAAAAGTTGAAAAGGTTGAATACGTAGAGTTCTCAATAAAACTTCGAGTAATAGAGAAATTCGACTTAAAGAAGTTCGAATTATGGAAGTTTGACGTAACATAACCAAACTCAACAGAGTCCAAAGAACGGCATGCATAGGCACCACAGCCACTCTGCGGTCAACACCGTCAGACGCCCTAATAGTAGTTCTGCATCTTTTATCTTTATACCTTCGCATTACAAACATCACAGTATTAAGCGCTATCATCAGACTCAGAGAGTCAGGGCGCTGGTCTGCGAGACCCTACGGATATAGCAACATCATGTTCTCTCTATCAAGAGAACTAGTACCTCCCTCAACGGATTACATTACCTTCAAAAAGCATTTAACAAAACACTTTGAAGTAGAATTCCCTTCAAGATTAGATTGACAAGACGGACGGGTGAACAGGGACTCGAATTTAACACTCCAAACGGACCGCACGGTTCAAAAATGAACTGTGGAGTAGGTGCGGGTGTTTTTTTCTGAGTCTCTGAACATCTCAAAATTCTTTAGGCTTCCGGCTACGGCGAGTGTTTCTCAGGCGAAAATACTTCCTATTCGCGAGATCTGCTGCCAAATCCAAACTAGACACAAACATAGTACTGAGGCAAAAGATAGACATATTTATTGACCGTCAAGATGGCGATCAAGGCTATCGCCTCAGTCAATATACCCTCAAAATTAGTATTAGAATGTCGAGAGGAGCTGACCTCGCTTAATCAGTTCAGAATTACGGTCATAGCAACATTTATGGAAACGAACATATTGACGAGCTGGCCAGGCAAATTTCAATTCTCCACTCTTCTCATTTGCAGTCAAAACCAAAATTTCCGCAGACTGCCCATCGAAGGCCAAACTCAGATGAAGGAGGCTGACAAACTGTATCATATCCTGAAGGATGTGACCAAACTATAGCGGGGAATAAAACAACGCACCTTCTAAGTAAAACCCGAAAAGATATAGCCAGAATAACAGCGATCAATAAAGGCCATTGGCCTATTATTGGGGACCATGTAGTCAGACGCAGTTTTAATGACGCAACCCAAAAAGAATTCCTTACTCACTACTACCTACACGCCTGTCCGGCACTAGCTAGGCCTATGTCTAGGCAGCGATCTCTGGGAAAACCCTTCTTCGTACCCCTCTAGGAGGGCTCGAAGAGTAGTATTAAAGAACTGAACTTTTTAGAATTCCACAAGCTGGATCTAAACTATCCACTTCGATAAACTCATTCATTCATTCTCAATGGTCCGGCTGTCCATTAAGTGGGTCGCGGGTGTAGGTGTAGGTCCATAGCCCTCGATTCTCAGCCATCGACTCTAAATCATTAAGGGCAATCCCCATACGGGTAAATGAGAGATTATGAACTTGATCTAACCATCTCATTCTGGGTCTACCTAGAGGACGCCTGCCTGATGGTACGGATTTCATAGCACGTCGTGGGATCCTGGGTTGGGTACATGCGTTTTACATGACTAAGCCACCGAAGCATGGAACGCTCCGTCCGGAGAAGTAGCTGCTCGACATTGAGTTCCTCACGTATTCTGGTATTTCTAATGCGATCTCTACGGGTCACACCAGCAATACAGCGGAGGAATCTCATTTCGGCAGCTTGTATTCGCGATCTTATTCTTTCGGTCATTAACCAAACCTCATGAGTCATGCTCATGACCATAGGTAAGAGTTGGAACAAATACCGAATTTAAGACTGACAACTTAGTTTTGACACCAAGTTCAGTACTCCTAATAACTGAATGGCCGCGCTGTCTCAAAATTGACCCAACCTGAACAATCCTACAGGAAAATTCAGCATTGCTCCTTCCATCACCCGTGAATAAAACCCCGAGATACAACTTCTCCATCTGTTTCAATGGGACTCCACTAGCATGCAGAGTACATTGAACAGGCGTTCATCACTTCAGATTTGTTCTTAACCTTCATCTCAGCTTTAACACAAATGGCTACAAACCGATCGAATGCACGCTTAAGTTCATTCTGAGAGGACCCAAGGATCACAAAGTCATCAGCGAAGAGCAAATGACTTATCCTCAGATCTCCCAATTCGAAACGTTCTTTGCCAAGACTGCGATGCAACATCCAGTCCATATAAGTAATGAAAAGGAGAGGAGACAAGACGCACCCCTGGCGAAGTCCAACGCCCAATTTTTCAATTCAGCCATTCTAATTCTAATTCAACCATTCTGAATGAATCGTTGTCAGAAACTAGGCCTAGACCTAGGGTGCCTATACGGACCTGTAGCGCCATCTACTTATTTTATTAATTACAAATATTTGGCATATACCTTTTGGTCAATTCCTAAATCCCTACCTCCCAACATCCAATCAACAATAACCCCAACTCTGCTCATATAGTATGGATCAAAATAAACATGTAAAAAGCACCTTTCCAATTACATACTCCATTCATTAGCTCCTGAGCTGATTACGAACATGATATCGCTGCGCCATTATCAAACCACCCACTTGTCCGTTCATTCATTGAACCATCACCCCCACCACCACCACCAACACTCATTCACAGCGCTGGTGTTGTATGTAATCAGCAATCTGCGCCTGAATCTGAATTTTTTTTTTATGCAACAGAAAATTCACATCGCGTATGCAGCGCTGCTGCATGCAAGAAATGTCAATTGGGCGCTGCTGTGCACGCTTCCGCGCTTCAATTTGTTTCGTTCGTCGTATAAAGAGGGATGTACACATAATACTACCATCTGCATGCAATCTTGATTGCCCCATATAATTCCGAGCACACAACAGATAGATATTGTGTCGATTGACAGTTGCACCTTTGACGGAGGAATACTAATATAGCGCAGCCCTACCAGCACAATAATGATCTTGTCACCGCACATCATCATAGCACACAGGAAAATGAAAAATAATAATCAGAAGTTATGTAAGTCGGCGAAGTCGTAATCGTAGGCGAAGATTTTCCAGGGAAATGCAATCCGGGAACGGGACAGAGTACGGTCTAATTGAAATTCTGCTGGCGATCACTATGAGGCGCGCACACACGATTTATAAAGCGCGGCAGCTTTACACAGACCCCAATTGGTATGCAACCAGATTGCACAACGATTGATGAACGGAATTAATTATTGTACTTGTGTTACAATTTTACTGCAGGGGATGACAATGTGTGTGCTTATGTGGTCGGGTGGTGGGAAAAGTTATACATTACGTCGTATCCATGTCATGCCATCGGGGGTAGTAGACAGTCAGTCTGGTGTGGAATACGCAGACAGAATCTTGACAGTGATAAGCTTTATATGTAGTTTCACAGATCGTGATAAGGCAGTGTATGGCATGTGATACGATGCACGGTAGAGGTGATTAAGCCTACGGAAGCTATTTGTCACAGCAAAATAATGCTGACATTTATATAGGCATTGTGTCGTGAATTGTGAACCTAATGAGGTTGACGTTGCCTATACAATAACGGAGGCTGGGGTGGGAGTGTGCAACAATAATTAAGGAGGCACATGTCATGTTGCCATTCATTAGTTTTCTTCGAAATTGGTAAAAGATACTCATACGTGTTGATGACTGCAGTTGAGATATATGAACACTTTTGGTACCTACTTAGGGAGAAGGACTATTGAAGATTGACCATATGTAAATACTAGCGTGGCGCCATCTATGGGAAATATTTTTATTAAATCTGTGCCTTTGAGCTTGCAGGATTTACTGTAGTTAAAAGGTTAAGCCCCAAGCTGTCCTGCAATTAGTTTTTCCTTCCCTAGTTAGATTGAAATTTTCAAGAACCGCTGTCCACAATAGTTTTTGAGACTTCAACAATTTTTTGGCGATTTTGCTGTGCGGCAGAAGTAAAGTTAGAGACGTGTTTCCTCTTAGGAGGTCGATCTTCAAAGAGAGGAAGATCCACCCATTTATTTTTCTCTATTCAACTTTAGATTTAATTTTTAGTACAAGGGATATTTTTTGGAGAATTTTTCTCACTTTACTACTCTGGAATCAGGCCTTTACATAGATGGTGTATGAAACTGCACTAATTTACTTTTAGACAATACCCAATGAGCAGGGGCGGATCCAGGAATTCTGTTTGGCTATGGTCACGAACAATTTTTTTAAATCTAAAATACTCCAATTACCTAAAATTTAAGTAATGTTTGTGTTAAAAAAAAGCAGAATTCTCTAAATTTTTTTTTTCGTTTAGGTGTTCTATTCGAGTGGCGCAAAATTAAGACCCCATATTTTTTGTTAGGCTTTTTTTGTTTGTTAAATCTTCCTTCTGGTCAAATCACAACAATTAAATTAACTTAAATTTAAAAAAACACTTAAGTCTCTAGCAAGCTTGGTTTGGGACCGGACCAGTGGGCGATAGAAAACCGTCGCACACTGGGGCCGATTGTATGGAGAGCATGCTCAAAATGCAAAATTGAAACTAACTGTTTTTTATGAAACAATTTTTTGGCTGTGAAGTTAATACAACTGTGCATCATTACTCAAATTTTCGCAGTGCTGGAAGTAAGTTGTGTAATAAAGAATAAGGGGTAAAATAAAGATTAGCTGTTATTAGCAATACCGAGTGTTTGTGCGTTGAATATTTCAAAGTAAAATTAAAAAAAATTCTGATTGAATTAAAAAAAAATTTAAATATGTCTGGATTAAACCAAGGTCAGTGTATAAGAAAAGCGTATTAAAAAATTATTAAAATGTTGTTTTTGTACCAAATGCTTAATAAAGCGAGAAAATGTGGCGTGATATGTTTAATGTTATTTTTCTGTGATTTGCGCGAAAGGCTTTCACTTCTGGCTTTTGTTTCTTAATAAGGAATATGTATGCTATTATAAAAAACATTCAGTTTAAAAAGCCTCTCGCGCAAATCATAGAAAAATAGCATTGAACATTTTACGCCACATTTTCTCGCTTTATTAAGCATTTGGTACAAAAACAACATTTTATTTATTTTTTAATACGTTTTTCTTATACACTGACCTTGGTTTAATCCAGACATATTTAAATTTTTTTTTTAATTCAATCAGAATTTTTTTTAATTTTACTTTGAAATAATCAACGCACAAACACTCGGTATTGCTAATAACAGCTAATCTTTATTTTACCCCTTATTCTTTATTACACAACTTACTTCCAGCACTGCGAAAATTTGAGTAATGATGCACAGTTGTATTAACTTCACAGCCAAACAATTGTTTCATAAAAAACAGTTAGTTTCAATTTTGCATTTTGAGCATGCTCTCCATACAATCGGCCCCAGTGTGCGTCGTTAGGGGTGTGCTATTTAAGTGGACGGAGTGTATTTAAATGAGAAATCCACTAGACACAGTTGTTTTTTTTTTTTTTTATGGAAATGAGTAGCCACGCAGGGTTCGGACTTTAATTGCAGTAGATCTGCTGCTTTTTCATATTAAAACAAAATTGATCGACTGCTTTACTGCGCCCGCACATCAATCTACAGCACTTTTTCAGAAAAGTAATTTCATTTTTTTATTTCGAAAATTAAAATATATTTTCGGTTTAATTTCCGATGCGTATCTAGCTATTTACCTAAGTAAAAAGTGGATTGCATTCAGATGACACTAGATAAATGAGATCATTGAATGAGATTATTCAAAAGTATAGTCTTATTAAGTTGACTAGATTTGTCTGGACTAGATTACCAGGAATGCGACTGACATGATTGTTATGTGTAGATAATATGCAGTTATCATTCTGGATATCACTTTATTCCACAAATTATTTTGAATTAGAATGAAAATTCCGAAAGTCGATTCTCCGTACGTATTCCTCTTTCGGAAGGCTTTTATTTATTTTCCCAGAAAGTGAAACTGCACTGACCGATGAGCACTTGGCCACCAATTAAAACCACTGAGAGGTTGACAACCATAATGTGTTTTGTTGTTGCTTACAAAGTTTTCCGATCTCTCACTCTTTCTTTCAACTTTGTCCCTTCTTTCGATTTTACATAATCTGAAAATGTCTGGAATTTTATTCCGTTAGTCGTTCAATGAGAAACTGTCATCTGCGAATCTAGGCCCTAAGTACATAATACTGAACGCGGTCATTCTTGACTAGATTTGTCAGTTACTTCCTTACACGTCAGCCCTCAATAACTAATGGCGTATTTAAATATTCAGTAAAGAACACTACTTTTATTTTTCTCTAGGTCACTTTTTTGGAATCGAAAGCATTTTTCCGATTATTAATTTACAAATTTAAATAAATCAATTTTAGGGCACATTTCGAATATGTAATTAAATTTAAAATTTAACGACTGAATAGAATTCGATTGCACAGGCAAAATCTGAAATCTGAGAGAAGAATCTGAAGAGCCCAATTGAAAACACTATAAAAAAAAACTACTCTCGTTATCAATAAAGATCAATAAAGATTCAAACAGATCGATTTATGAAAAACTAATAATTTTTTTTTTAAATATGTACATTAAATGCAGGTTTCCAATACAAACAAAAAATCTACTGCGCTAAAATTGGTTTTACTGCTGTTTTTTAAAAATCTACTGCACAAATGAAATTCTCAAGTCCGAAAAGTCACGTAAGTAAAATCACGGACTCTCTTTCATCGGTTCACCGCTTGGGGATCAATTAATTTGGAGAGGAGTGTTTCAGAGAATTAGAGGGGAGTAGGTATTTCGTGTTTGTGGGGAGTACAAAAAAGAATCTAATCTTAATATTAACAGTTTAACTTTAATAATTTTTTTTATTTTGTATACTTCATTTCAAATGCACATACGTTCCTGAATTCATAACTTAAACGTGAAATGAAGCATTTAAGCCTTGGACGAATCAGATGAGATCTGTGATGTCTAACGCTCGTATCTTTTTTCAGTACAGAAGCTGTATACGTATTAGGTAAAAAATTGGCTTTCGATGCTCTAGCTATGCAGCTGCCTTATAATAGGTAAAAACAAATTTAAAAAAAAACATTAAACCGATTTGGAAAAACAATATTTTTCACGGTATAAATTTTATTCAATAAAAAGTGATCAAAGACAGAAAATTAAGTCTTATAATATCGGCGTTAAAAATAATAAAAAGTACCTACCTGTTATGTTCTACCTTTTTTAAATTCAATTTATTTATAATTCAACTTAATTTAGGATAATATAATAGATATAATGATAGTAGGTTTGATATTAGGTTAAGTTATTATAAGATTAGGTTAAGTCTGGTTAGAATGAACGCTGACAGTAGAATGCCATCTGAATTCACGTGTGGTTGTCAAATGATTCAGTGCTGTCAAATGTCATTCTTCACGTATTTTCGAAGGTGGTAGAATTGCTTTGCTGGTAGAGTTCAGATATAACACTACCTATACCGCATTTTCTGAACACAAAAAAATCACTTTTACTTCTTCCAGAAATTAATACTTTTAACCTAGTTTTACGTTTAATACATTTTAACCCTAGTTTTGGGAATTTTTATTCTTTAACGTCAATTTCCATTGAGCAAGAATTTTTCGTTGGTAAACTCGAGCTGATAGCAAATTTATTAACTCATAGCTGTAGTTCCTTTCAGTTGTTTAATCTTTTTTTCTTTTTTTCTCTGGAGTTTTGGGTATGGTCATGACCCCCATGACCATACCCCTGGATTCGCCACTGCCAATGAGCTAGACATAGAGGCAATGTAGTACATAGTTGTTGTAAAGTTGAACTGCGAACTTTAAGCCATCTCCGCTGTTGAGTTAAGCTTGTAAAGAACTGAGGATTTTTGCCGTTCGCCGTAATGGTAACTGCACGCTGCGGCATTGAAGGTAACGAAATAGCTGACAAAGAGCAGGAATGGGATTTACCAAAGAGCCCAATCTATACAGTTATCCCGAGGCTCGGATGGGGCGTAAAAAATACTTTTGGAAATAATTTTCTCTATAACCTTACAGAAATATTTGAAGTCCATCTTCCGAATCTTTTAAAGTTTTCAACAAAATCCGAGTGCTTTTAGCGGGTTTAATAATGAACACCTGCGAAACGAGGAAGATTAATTTATAGAAGGACCCCCCCCCCCCATATGGTAATCAAAATGGGTCAGTTTAAGCATGACCAACATCAACTCACCAATCTATCCTAGGGCAGAGGCTACCTATATTACACATGTCAAAAATCGTGAACATTTTTCAAATGCTGACGTCAATACGACGTTAGATTTTATCTTAAATTTGTGTGAAAACAAGGTCTGACATCAGCATGCCAAAACATCTGCCAGATGTTTTGGTAATAGGTGCCTCCTCAATGAAGCATAGAAGTTTTAAAATTGTGAACCTAGAGGATGGGTTGGAGCTTGTAGCTCTCCGATGTCAACGGAAAATCTTACAAACGATATATACGTCCATTGTCTTATCGTATAGCAAGCAACTATGCCAGATCCTTACTGATTAAAACCACCCATATTCTGCCCTTGGTCCTCAGAGGATTACCCTCAAGCATAAAATATCTGGGAGGTCCGTAGGCTTAAAAAAGTTTTGCTCGTTCATCTTTGAATGCCCTTGTGGTGTAGATCTCTTCGAGGAAGCCTTTGTTGGGGTTTTGAAAATATGTTGCATAGCTGTGGTCCAATCTAACAGCTATATCCTTTCTCAGAATAGTACTAGAAAAGGTTTCCGAATATTCTAAAAACCAATATTCTAATATTATATTGAATACCCAGGGAAGCCATTCGACCAAGTCTATCTAAGTTAACTCTAGGGTGTACTGCGGTATGGAATTTACGATTCGATTTCCTTACACAAAGTGTACAATCTGTGTTCTAGTTCAGGGCGTTAAAAGAGTAACCTTCGCGACGCACATTGGACTTCGTTAGGGGTTTCTTTTATCTAATCCACTGTTCATTATTTATATGGACTTCATATGATAGCGCAGCCATGTTGAATCGTTTCGAATCGGGAGAGAAAAGGAATGAGTTATTTGACTTATTTCGGTTTTCACAGCCTGCTACCATTCAAAAATGTTCCTCGGTTCTATCCTGTAATGAAGCTTAGGTTGAGGGGCATCTATAAGCTCTGCATGTTATTGAAGTTCTATTGAAGCTAGTCGATCAATTTAAGTATTTCGGGGTCTAATTCGGAGTCGATGGAAGGAGCAGGAATGTAACTTACTTTAGGATTCCTCAGAATGGGTCAATTTTGAGACGGCAAGATCAGTCTTGTCAGACTTGTACTGAACTTGGTGTCGAAGTTATACCTATGGGTAGGATTGGGTTTGGGTAGGATTTCCTCGAAGTCGTATGAGAATTACACAAGGAAATGGCATGAAGCACTCAACGCGCCGAACAACGAGGTCCAACATTCGTATGACCATGTCTTCGAAAAGAATTTAATTTAATTTTGAAAGTATTGAACCATTTTATTTACAAAAAGTCCTTCCTCGTGAATAAAACCCGAACAGACTACCCTTCAGCATAGGTACCCCCACAAAGTGCTAACATGTGTATTGCGTGCGTACATCTTTATGACGGGCTATCTAAATGATCAACGACTCTATAATTGACATTCTGACATGAACCCTCCTTTTGAATGTCTTCTTTGCACATTACGCTCGCATAATAAATATGATTACTGTGCACTTTTCCGCCTCCAAATGCTGTGACCGAAAATGGACACCACTTAAGCATTTAACTGCCACGACGTCATAAAACTTTCATTGCAACTCGAAAAAAGAAGATGATGAACAAAATAATATATCCGCCGGACATATACACACACAGACAAACAGCACGATTACGAATTTATTTACTCTCCCTCGCTTGAGAGTGCCTGCATATGGACACTACACCTACCTACCCCTGATGTTTGGGGCAATAATTCATCAAGAGGGTGACCTTCATTAAAGAGCCTTCACCAAGAAACCACCACGCAGTATTCACTTTTCCACCCACCCCCATTCCAGCCGCCTACTCATGTCCATAAAAGTTGTTTTATTAAATTACACGCACAGCAGGACGGGTCTCTAATTTCTGACCAAGTGGTCAGAGCCATGGGGCTTGCCGTTGCCGTCCAGCTCTACTATATGCGGTGTTTTTGAAAATCTGTCTTCACTCAGGCCAACTGTTTTACGACTAGTGCGGACTATAAAAGCTCAGCATGCTACAAAGTACACTTTCGTGTCTGATTGTTGTATTACCATTATACACCCCCACCCCCATTCGGCCGATACAAATTGTGTGATGCTAGAGCGGAAGAGATTTCGGTGCTGCTTGACCAGAATGTTATACACGTACATCGCAGGGAATTTGTTTTTTTGATTATTTATTGTTCAATTACACGATGCATATAGTTGTACAATGTACATCCTGGCAGAGAGTATGCGATTGTCATCTAGAGAAGCTGTTTTTGTTTGGCGCGGCGCGGCGGTCTTTTATCGTTTGCAGCAGCACAGGCACACATTGATTGACACGAATTCCATTTTTATTGCTCAATAGATGGAGCGCTACAGCGACGTGATGCGGTTACAAATTGCGTGGCGGCGCGGCGCGCGGTTACACCCGAACGCGCTCCCAATTGGTATATGGTATGGATGCACTTTTTGCAGCTCCTAACGCAGAGCAGCCGGCGATGGCGGCTGCAATAGTGGCCGGACAAAGCGCATTAGATTCAATTTTTAATTTTCCACTTTGCATACTAAGTGAGCAAATTTATGGCGAAACTTAGAATGAGTTATAGTCCAGCTGAATGCGGGTCCGCAATGAAAAGGTGCCTCTTTGGGGGATAGACATATATCGTACTTTGGAGGGCTCTTACTGCTGACAGAGTCCTGTTGTGGAGTTTTATAATGAAAGCTAATTCGATTGAAATAATGTGTGAGTGATGTGCATCCTGTGAGTCACTGCCTGTGGACTGCTGCTGATGAACCCAGTTAGTGAGCATTGATGGGATCCCTATACGTTATCCCCTTTTCCAAAATCCCTTGTTGGACATAATCTCTCACTTTGTTTCTTCTCATTTTCGAAAATCTTCCGGGACGAAATCCCCTATGCCAAAATCTCCCACAAGCAAACTAAACTTTGCGAATATACCCAACCTTGCACCTACTCCAAATCCTACAGTGACCACAAGCACGGGGGTTGCAGGGGGCAGCATACCCTTACCCACCATAGGTATCTCACTTTTTCGGTGTCGCGGCGGCAGAATTAAACCAAATCTAAAAATAGGGGATTTTCTCTTAGGGTCTTTTGGCGTAAGGGATTTCAGTACAGGGGATTTTGGAAAAGGAGACTCCATCACCAACCCAGCAATGACTCCTCAGTGCGCCTATATAGTTGTCTCTTAATCGAAATTTTTAAAAGCTTTCCCTATAGGTCCCGGGATGCACAATAGTCTAAAACTCTAAAGATTGTAGTTACTATAGTTACTCAAGGGCCATATCAAACAGTTTCGGCTTAAGTGAAGAATGGCACTCCCTCTTTCGTGAGGTTCTTCTAATTTTAGAGATTATGGAGAGTTATGGCTCAAAAGTCATAATAGGAGAGTCATTCCATGATTGGCCATCTTCCTGATTAAGGTAACTTGCCTAAATGATCTTGTGGATGGTCGAGTGGCTGATGGTTCTTCCATTTTAAAGACCTCAAACACTGTCCCCCTTTTCACATATCACACAACGACAGATCCGCTCATTTGTAGAGCTCCCCGCAGCAGACCTGTGGTGAGCACATGCGATAAGCCTTACATAGCCGTGATTTAGTGATTACATACGCGCGCCGGCCGTCGCGGATCTTCAAGACTCGTAGGGAGCATAACTTTTACCTTCCTTCTCATATCCGAAGGAATATTTGGGTCCACGAAAGATTCCTCAACCTAACTTTGTTGCTTGGACGTGGAGGCCTTAGCCGAGGAATAAATAGGAATCCTTGGTGAAAGTTGAATTCTTCTTTTTATTCGAGAGCTGATGTTGGGGGTCTTTTCCAGGACGCTTCTGAAGTCTGGAGGCTGCATGTCGCTTTCGATAAATAAATAAAGATGGCGCAACAGGTCCGTATGGCACTCTTGGTCTAGCTTCTTACAACCATTTTGTTTGTGAGTTTTTTGTTTTTTGGGACGAATGGAAGGGACCTACAATTTTTGTCCGAACGGCTGAATTTTCATTCTAGATACTGCCGTTTAAATTGACCTACCTTCCGATCGAAGCAGTGTTCGATTGTAGGTCCGGGCTGTTCCGTGCTGGACAGTTGTTGGGAACAAGTTCCCCCTGGGTGTGTACTTCAATCTACTTGGCTACAGGCTAGGACAAGGAGTGGTAGCCAAAATCTACCTCAATACGGGAGCTATTGTACTGGAAGCAGGCACAGAGGCAAGTAGTTTAAGAGCAGCGGACTCTGAAATTTTTCTGAGGAGGAGATTTAACGACCAGCTTTATGGGCTATACAGCGACGTTGACCTGGTCAATAAAGCTGAAGATACAACAGCTGGGATGGCTGGGGCATGTGGAGCGTATGGACAGCAAAGCACCAGCCTGAAGAGTCTTTGCGTCCATCCTTGAGGGACAACGTAGCAGAGGAAGCGCCCCAAAAGTAAAGTAAGCTTTGCTAATACACAAATAAAGCTGTCTAAGGAGGTCTATCCGGCGAGCTATTTTTGTAATAGGTAGAAGGTACATAGGTCACCAGCTGGTTTGATCCTCGTCACGAGTTGTATCTTGCATAACAAGAGGAGAGCGGGTGTGAAGAGAAGGTGGTGACGGAGTGAGATAAGAGTCTGCATAAGGCATATGCGAATCTATAGATTCAGCCTCTTTTATGTGTACCTATATGTCATCACTTACGTCAAAATCCTCTGTCCATTGAAGACAAAGGTATATGTAACTGCAGTACAATACAAGTGCAGACAGCTTTGGTTCTTTGACATTTTAGAACTAATATGCGCGTCGCAATCTCTGACAGGTCGCCCACTGACATCAGAAATGCCTCAATTGGATATTATTCAGTCAAATGACGACTACCAAATTGATATACACAAAATAACTAAAACTAATCGCCGGCAGTAAAAGTGTTGAAGCAAAAAAAAATCAATTCCTTTGAAATATTTGAAATATTAGGAGTAATAGCAAAATTATTGAAGAAAATTGAAGAACCTTGGCGAGTGATTGTTTTCGTTCTTCAAATTGAAAATCGATCAGAACCAATTTGTTTTCAAATTAATGTACAGTAGGTATGTGGAGTAGCTCAGTACCTACTGTCACATTTTTTTAGTGAAAGTTTTGTGTGATCCGACAATTGCTGGCAATGAGTGTTTTTTTATTTGCCCCCCCCCCCATCCCTCCTTTGAAATCAAAGGAATGCTGTGCACATACCACCGAAAATATTTTAATTTATATATTTGGGATAGATTGGGCCATTGGGAGCAACAATTGATTAGATAAATAGATATTAATTGCGAATGGTATTTAAGAGGTCATCTAGTTCTCATGGCCGAATAGTGATTTATGATCAAAGAAAATGGAGATTGACTCTTTTCTTTATGGGAATTGTTCTTTCACTTACGTGTAAGTGTTTCAGGATGAACTGGATTGTCATTTTCAACCGAGTCTTTAACACCAAATGTGGACAGAAAAAGTCAGCCCTATCGAGGTATCCGTTCGGAGGAAAATAATTGAAGTACATACACCCGTCCATGTGACATTTCCAAAAAATATTCCGCAGCAATTCCTTGTCGGAGAACTACCGAAGAAATTTGCCGATTTCGTATACAAATCGGAGAAAATTCCATTCCAAAAGGATACATCTATAGGGCTGAATGACTTCTTTTGAAGTGGGGTGCTTCTTTTGTAGGTTGCCAATATGACTATATACAAAGCAACACTAACTTCTATAATGGGTTCCCGACCCGTGAAGAGACTTTGCCTGAGACACTATGCCACCTCTCATTCTCTGCGATTCCCAGGCACGCTTCTTATTCAAACTAAGTCCCCTGGCATTCGCAATGACTTGGCCTTTAAAATGGAGGTACGGCTTTTCTTGTCATCTCAAACGTGGAAGATCTGAATCGAAGATCCTCTTAGGTGGAGCATAATTGTCAATTCCATGGACGTATTTTGGCTTTTTGAACTAGATCTACATCTCGATACAGTTCATAGAGTTCGCGATTGTATCTTCTTTTCAATTCGCCCTTCTCTCACACAGGACCAAAAATCTCAGCACTCCCTTCCGGTTTATCGTCCGACGTCCAGCACTCGGTCCCATTTAGCAGAACTTGCAGGATAAGGGTTTTGTTTGAATCCTGCTTTTTGTCCGGTGCAGGGACTTAGTGGTTTTATTTCGCTTTCAGTATATCTACCTACCCAATTTCGCACATATAGTCTGACAGTAAACCCAAGCAGGGGGGCAGCATGCCCCCCCATACGTATTTAACTTTTGCATGTGTACTAAGTTCCCATAAGAAAGTGGGCTTAGTTCCCACCTCACATAGGAACTAAGTCCACTTCACGAAAGTGGTTTTATTTCCCACTAGGTGGGAACTGATTCCCTGAGTGGACTTAGTTCACGGGGACTTATTTCCCTGCACCTTTTTGTCCATTGAGTTAGGACTTTTGAACCCAATTCTTTTACCAGATCGAGGTCACTGCGGTTTTCTACGGTCATTCTTCGTCGGATGGTGTCATTTGTGAAGGAAGTATACTGAACTCCTTAACTAGGTACCTCAAAATTGTTGCTGTCAATAGTGACGTTTTCACCTAGTTGGTAGACAAATGCTGGTTTGTTTGTTGATAGCATGTGCTTAGTCAACAAATTTTGCCTGTTCCTTAACCGCCGTGACAGCCTTTATCACGACATGATAAATGATGATGTCAATATTCTCCGCATACCCCAATAGTTTAACGGACCTATTGAGGATAGTGACATCCTTTCTGACACCTGCCTTAGGCACTACCTGATCCAAAACCAGATTGAAGAAGTCCCATGATAAAGCATCTCCTTGATCTGGTGCAGCTTTGAAATAGTTCAAAGGAGCTACTTTCAAATTGCACATTGCAGGGCAGCGCGTGCTTTCCAGCATCTCACCGAGACAAATCTAGATTCTGCCGGGATCCCGAATTCGTCCATTTACGGCTTTTAAGTCGATGAATAGGTGGTGAGTCTCGACCTAAAATTCTTCGTTGGTTTTTTTCCAGGATTTCCTCTCAGTGTGAAAAATTGGTCTTTAGTCTATCTGCTGTTCCGGAAGCCAGATTGGTATAGCGTATAGGTGCCGATTAGTGTGTTGCAGACCGGTCCAACACTAGCGCACCTAACAATTTAAAGAGAGCAAATTTCAGCCTTTATTCAAGGAAGTGTCAAAGTTGACGATCTCAGTCCAATCATAGCGCACGATAGTCTTAAAGCCCATCAGGCTCATGTGTGGCAGAACTTGAGGTCTTGTATAAGTCAAGTCTGTTTCCTACAATACATTTTTTTTACTTTAAGTTATTCTGAATAACTAATCGATTTGTAACATGATCGCCTTATCCTTACTTACTTTACTTTTGATGGCGCTAGAAAGCGTGGTGCTCCTGGGCCTTACTTATTATGCCCCTCCAGCCGGCTCGATCTCTAGCCTGCCGTCTCCAATTTCTCACTCCAAGCAGTCGGAGGTCTCCTTCTACCTGATGGTCGCTCCATCAAAGATGAGGTCTTCCTTGGTTTCTCCTTCCCTCTGGTATGGCGTCGAAGACCTTACGCGCTGGAGCATCGATGTTCATCCGCTCTACATGGCGCAGCCATCTTAACCGCTGGATACGGATTTTGTACTATAGGCTCATGTCGCTGTACAGTACGTATAGCTCGTTGTTGTATCTTCTTCTCCAAACATTGTTTTCTTGGTCAACACAAACAAGACTATAAAGCGGACATAAACAGAGCAAGAATAACAGCGACGGCACTATCACAGCATATGATCGACAATGGACATGAACCGGATTTTGAAAATATAAAAATATTGGTCAAGGAGAGAAAAACAAGAACGAGGTATACTCTTGAAAGCTTACGGATTCAAGAGAGGAAAGAAACTACGATGAACACAAAAGAGGACTTAGACAACATCAGTGCCAGCTACTTGGTTGCCATACGCCAAAAAAACTACTGTGATATTTAGAATAGTGATGTCCTATACGTGTTATTTATTTCATATTTATTTATTTATTTATTTTGTATGTTTGTGTCGTCAAAAATACAAAAGAAGGAATAAATATAATATTATGTAACTAGTAACATGTACATAAGATATAATGTGTGACAATAATTAAGAAATTTGTTGATGATGTTTGGTTTTTTTAAGACGTAATAAACTGCCCCTGAGGATGTCGACAAAAAATCGACGAAACGTAGGGTGACAAGATGGATTTAAAATTGTTTTAATCGCATCAGGAAAAATTAGACCACAGAAGCCGACACTATAAGGTAATCACAATACAAACAAGACTATAAATCGTTCGTAGGACTTTTCTCTCGAATACAGCAAGGGAGCCTTCATCCGACTGGGTAAGGGTCTATTCTTCTGCACCGTTTGCAGATGAGCGCACAGGTAGACAAATTCTCTGATCAATTATCACGTTCTGACCCAGTCGGTGGTGGGATTGGACTTTTGTTGATGAAAGCGTATACTTCGTCTTGTCCTCGTTTATAGTCCCATTCTGCTTACTGCTGACTCCATTGTAGTGAAAGCATCGGTTACTGCTCGCTTTGTTCTTCCTATCACATCAATGTCATCAGCAAACCCAAGTACATAATTGTGTTGATTTACTAAAGATAGTGCCTGATGTACTGGCTTGGGTGTTGCCTATTACATTTTCAAGCACAATGTTGAAACAACTGCATGACAGTGCGTCACTTTCTCTTCACCCTTTGGTGGTGTCGAAGGTTTCGGTATAATCCCTGCCAATTTTGACGGAGCAGCGAGCATTCTCCAACGTCATCCTGATAAGACGTACCAGTTTAGTTAGAATTCCAAAACTGGACATGGCACGATATAGTTCGTCCCTATTTACACTGTTGTAGGCTGCTTTAAAATCGATGAACAGGTGGTGGATAGGGTATTGATAGTAAATTCCTGGGTTTTCTCCAGGATCTGGGGTAATGTGAAGATTTGGTCGGTCGTAGATTTTCCAAGCCGCATTGATGAGGACCTATTAGATCATCAGCCAACGGCTTAAGACGTTCACATAATACGCTCGACAGGATCTTATAGGCGATGTTTTAAAGGCTTATTCTATAGTTGGTGTAGCAGAGTAGGCGATCTCTTTTTTGTGCATCGGGCAGATGGTACCGAGATTCCAATCGTCGGGCATACTTTCCTCCGACCATATTTTGCAGATGAGTTGGTGTATACTCCCGACCTTGTCATCTCCAGCGAGTTTAAAAAGTTCCGCTTGTAGACCATCGGCTCCAGCTGCTTTGTTCGTATTGTACTGTCTTTCCCTTTCCTGACCGGCTTGTGGAGCCTGTGCAGGACGTAAGTAGATCATTTTGGGTTGGATCTTCAGAACGAATATTTTCTCCTGCTCCTAGTTCCTGAGAAGGTAACTCAGGTATCTACAACCCATTAATCCGGTGGACCCAAAGCCCGTCGTTAGTTCACCATCACCTTTCAGTTATCCAGCGACACCGCGTGGGGGTGACGATGCGATTTCGCCCACCTTATCCACCAGAAGCTTTAAATACTTTCAGCGGATGTGCCACTCTCGATAATCAAAGGCCAAAATTCACTCAGTCATTGTCATGTCCATTAGTCAAACGATACCACATCTTAGGGTGTCCATTTTTTTTCCGTTAAAACCTGCCTTATATCTGGAAACGGCACTTTATCCACGCTCACTTTTCAGACACCTATTTGCCAGACAAAAATCTTGATAAAAATGTTCAAAGTCTGTAAATCGAAATGAACATTTGACACATATTTCCAGATTTCCACCTGCAGCCAAAGGCATCCGAACATGCTGTCGGACCACCATAATACCATGTTGCTTAGGCTACTATAAGAACTCCTCCATATGAGCCTTTCACACCAAAACAGGTACCTTACCAGCGACTTGTGTGATTTTTTCAGGCGTTGGCGGTTGACACACTATACTACTATACTGTGTGTAGATTTCATTTTAATTGCCAACTAGATGCAGTTGAGCCTTGCGCAACGCAAACCTATTTTGCATGAGTGTCTACTGTCTACCCAAAAGAGTTTGACAAGTGGCGGCAGGTATTTATCAGCGAATCTTGTACTACTCACTTTCGCGTGAGCCTGGCGGCGGATTGGCATCAGTTGTGTGCAGATGTTTGTTTTTTTTTTTATTTGATATATTGACAGATCTCTAATAACGGTGCAGTCACACTTTAGCGTAATGGCGCACGTGCCATTTGCCCATAGTTGGGCGGAAGTCGTAAATAATATTATGTTTAAAAATGGAACTTGTTTAGTACGGTATATCGGACTTAGCAGGAGGTATTGCCCACTGCGGGCAATCAATTGAATAAGGCGTTCCGTGTGACATTTCCAGCGGGCTTTCGAATATCTGCATATTGGTATCAGTGGAATTAGATCTTCGATTGGATAAGTTTGGCATTAGAAATATATTTGAGGCAAGCTGTCAGCGTTTGAATTCATTAGGTGGAAAAATTAAGCGTGGGCTGTGGGTGGGCCGACTGCACTATAACGGAGTAGATTATTTTGACGACGAAGACAGCAAAAGGCGCTGATATAGTTTTTTTGGGCGCAATTGGGAGATATTTTTAATTGGGTTGTGTAGGCAGAAACTAGTTTAATTTGTCAGACGAATTTCTATGTAATTGTAGTATTGAGAAAGAAACTGGATCAGCCTACAAAGGGAATACTTTTCAAATGGTTTATGAGTCTGTCAGAGGCACTATAATTTTTTTTACTGCCTGTATGGTTAAGAATAGAAACTAAATCAAGTAAGTGATTAATATTGTTTTGGAAAGTTAAAATTGAAACATAAATTTTGCCAAAACTTTACTTTAAATGAAGTTAACAGTAGAAGGACGCCACGGCTTCAAATAATAAGGCCCTCCCCAGACTTACTTACTTTACTTTTGGTGGCGCTTACAGTCCGGGCTGGACCACGGCCTCAACCAACAAGCCCCTCCAGCCAGATCGGTCCCTCGCTAGCTGCCTCCATTTACGCACACCAAGTTGGTTGGGGTCGTTCTCCAATTATACGCGCCACCTAAGGTGGGCTCTTCCTCTACTGAGTTGACCCTTAGGGGTGGATTCGAAGACTCGTCGGGCTGGTGCGTTATTTTCCATATACGCTCCAGCCGTTGTATTTTTAGCTTTTTGACCAAGTCAGCGTAGCTGTATAGCCCGTATAGTTCGTCGTTGTATCTACTTCCCCACACTCCATCGTCACAAACTGGACCGAATATCACTCGAAGAATTTTTCTCTCAAAGCATACTAGAAAGTTTTCATCCGCTTTTGGCGGGGTCCATGCTTCAGCGGCATACAGCAGGACCGGGATGATTAAGGTCTTATATAAAATCTCCTTGGTTCTATGAGAGAGGGCTTTATTTTTTAGATGCCTTCTTAGCCCGAAGAAACAGCGATTGGCAAGAGTGATTTTTCGCTTGATCTCTGCGCCGATGTCATTTTGCGAAGTGATAGTGGAGCCCAGGTAGGCAAAGTCTTTAACTATACTTCGAAGTTGTATCTGTTCATCGTGACGTTTTGTCCGAGTCGCCGATCTTGAAAGTCCTTTCTTGTTGACAGCATATACTTCGTTTTGTTCTCATTAACAGCCAGACCCATCTTCGCCGCCTACGTTTCGATGCTTACAAATGCACCACTGACAGCTCGCCACGTTCTCTTAATAATGTCATGATGATATTGCATAGGCAAGTAGTTGAACGGACTTTTGAAAAATTTTACCTCTCTGGTGTTGGCTTGTGAGTTTCGTACAATTGCTTCAAGAACGATGTTAAAGAAAGTACATGATAGCGCGTCGCCTTGTCTCAAACCTTTTTCGACATCAAATGGCTCGGTGGTGTTCTTGCAGTCTTTGGCGGAGCAGCGAGATTTCTCCATCGTCATCCTGCACAGACGGACGATGCTTGACATGTCTTTTATAATTCGTCCCTATATACGCTATCATATAGGCGACTTTAAAGTTGATAAATAGATGGTGTGTATCGATCTGAAATTCCTGGGTTTTTTCCAAGATCTGTCGAAGTTTGAAAATTTGGTCGATGGTTGATTTTCCTGGTACCACACTGATATGGGCCGATCAGTTGTTGGCAAAAGGTTTTAGGCGTTCACACAATACAGCCGACAAGATCTTATACGCGACATTCAGGAGACTTATTCCTCTATAGTTGGCGCAGTTCAGAGTATCTCTTTCTTGTGGATGGGGCACACGATCCTGAGGTTCCATTCGTCGGGCATGCTTTCATCCGACCAAATTTTACAGATGAATTGTGCATGCTCCTTTTGCTTTAAAAAGCATCTCCGCTGCTTTAAAAAGCTCGGCCGGGAGGCCATCCGCTCCAAAGTCGATTAGCCTGAGACCGTTTCCGGAGGTGTTGTCGTGAAAGCTGTGCTTTCCAACTGTAGAGCCAAAGATGCCCTCCTTTCCGATTTGGGCGTTAAAGTCGCCAAGAACTATCGTGACGTCGTATTCGGGCAATTATCAGACGTCCCAAGAAGATCGTAGAATGCTTCTTTGGCTGTGTCGTCTTTCTCCTCTGTCGGGGCGTGACAGCAGATCAGCGTGATATTTTTAAATTTGGCACTGATGCGGATTGTCACTAGGCGATCGCTAACATTGCGAAATCCCAAGATTTCTTGCCTAAGTCTTCCTCTAATCACAAATCGACATCCAAATAACCGCTGACTCTGCTTTCTGCGGCACTCGCCGTAGTATATATCACAGTTTTTCATCCTTCTTTTGCCTTCTCCATTCCATCGCACTTCCTGGATGGCCGTAACGTCGGCTTTCTACCTATCCCACGGTCTCCACAAGTTGTTCGTCTGCACGCGGCCTGTTTAAGGTCCGGACATTCTACGTGCAGATCCGAAGTTCGTTGTCCTTATTCCGTTTGCTGGGGTCGTCCATATTTGGATCATCCATATCCGAGGCTTATAGTCGTTTCGGAACTACTTATTTTGTCCATGGTTGGGAAGTTACCCCGACGCCCTCCCCAGACAGTGATTTTTAATTGCGTGTACTCCACCTAAGGCGATGTCTTCATTTGCCGCGTTGTCGAGTGTACTCAAAAACAACATGGTGCGTTGTTATTCAATGCTCACACTCTCCATAACCTCTTCTTCCAATCCCAAGAAATTAAGACTAACCTCAGCTTCAAAGTAGCTCCTGTATGGTAACTGTCATTCTGACAAGTGACAAGACGTATGTCTTCCTTCTCTAGCTCTAGTTTGTCGTATGATGAAACCCATGTAGTACAGTCGACGACGGATATAAGAAACCTCTAAAATCCCAAAAAAATGTTTCTTATATCCGAGTTGTTCTTATATGCGAACACGTATATAGAGAAAAGAAGACACGGTGTTTCCACATGCGTTTCTTATAAGCGATGTTTTCTTATATGAGTGGTTCTTATATCCGTCGTGGACTGTAAGTCAATTCAATTATCCCTTCAATTAGTTTCTGCTTTTAGGCGTTCCCGTACTTGTTAATTATTTTGTCTCTGAAAGAAATTATGACATTTAGTCAATATAGGTAGGCGAAGGAAACCTTTTAAATCAACTCAAACCCCACAACATTAAAGGAACTTATAGGAACTCCGTTAGCATTTCTGTCAACTGTCAAAAACTCCCTCCCTTAATCGAATGTGCTGCCACCATATTTTTCTCTTTTTCACTGTCTCTCTAATTTGTATTCCATTGTTTCGTAATAAATCGTCCGTAATCGATAAATTAACGCGAATGCGAGTAACTCATAAATTAAGTGTCTTTGTGTCAATGCCGCCGCCTGTAAAAATACACATTACGATGACAACTTAGTCTCGGTGCGGTGTATAAGAAGAAGACACTCCAAGGGTCGTGTTGAATGCTTACGCTCTGATGTAGATATATCGTCAATATGGCACACAGTGATTTTTGAATGGTTGGTTTGTCATTCAATTATAATGATTTGAAAATTTTATTTTATTTTACGACTTTTTGACGTCCAACAATATTGTCACTTGACATGACACTTGGGAACTGGTTGAGTGGTGGAATTGTACAACCAAAGAGAGGGAAGCAAAGATTTTATGACAGTTTTTAAATTGAATTTAATGTTCCTTTGAGGTGGTTTCGATTTGGGTTATATTTTGAGCAAGGCTTTATATTTTATGTCATATAAGGCCATTAGCTTGGAAATAATGTAAGTACCTTTTGTGGGTCATAATATCTGTTGCTGTTTAGAATTGACAACTTTTAATTATGTTCCATAAATTTGACAAAGAGTAATGAAAATTACATTTTATAGCTAAACGATTTGGACAGCTTTGGAACGTTATTTTTTTTTTGGGTTAATTACGTTTGGGTTGGTCTTAGAATGTATGTAATGATGAAGTGGACTGCTGTGGGTAATTGAACTTTACAAATGTCAGCTTTTCTCGCCTTTCGTCGTATGATGAGTGGAGGAAAACAATTTGAACCTAATTAAGCTGGATCTGGGCCATAATCGTTCCGTGGATATCAGTTACAAAAGTCGATGATGTAAAAATGGCGACCGTTCGAATATCTTACGTCATTGGGTACTAAAACAAGTTCCCTATGCGCTACAGGGTGCCCCAAAAACACTCACCCGTTGTAGTTTTGCTATATGTTTAAAATGATATTTTTATTTATTTTATCTTTTTATATATAATTCTTCTGTCCGTGTTTGTTACTGTACTCCTCCTAAACGGCTGGTCCGATTTTAATGAAATTTTGTGTGTGGGTTTGAATGGGTCTTGGAATGGTTTATATTTACAATTGGGCCCGATAGGTGGCGCTGCGATCGGATTCCACAAAATTTCAAATAATAAACACTTAACAATAAAAAAAAATTAAAAAAGCAAGAATAATCTAATGAATAAAATTTCAAATAATAAACACTCAACAAAAAAATCATAAATAAAATTTCAAATAATAAAACGGCCGCAGAACAATTGACGGACAATGAAAATGTACGAGCAGGCAAAACAAAGTTTGCCGGGCCCGCTAGTTTAAATATAAATTTAATTTTTCGTTATTACTTTTTAAAGTAGAAGTGACCCGCCATTTTTGATAACCATGTGGACTCTTTTAACAGCAATCTTTTGGCGAGAACTTCAGACAATAAGTTCCCGCACTCATGTCGGATATTTTCTTTGAGAGCTTCCAGAGTCTGTGGCTTGTTCTCATAGACCCGTGACTTCAGAAAAAAAGCCCACAGAGAAAAAGCTGTAGCTATTAAATCGGTTGTTCTTGCCGGCTAATGCAAATCTAAAGCCTAAACGTGGCTTTTGGCTACCCAAAAAGCATACTTTAAAGTGTCCATTGGTACCGTCCTATTGCAACCATATAGCGGTAATAAGTTAGGTAAGTTTTGTGGGCTGGTTGACCCATTGTGATGCCCGTGGAGAAAAAGGTTATCTCCTGCACTATCCTGATGATTTGACGAAGTTTATTATCTTATCTATTGCTGGAAATCTCGTCTAAGTCGTTGAAGAAGTGACTCCCTAGAAATTTATACCTGGTATGTCGGAGACATAGGAAGTGGGCTGTGTCCTCAAGAGCTCCCTCATCACCGCAGCCTCTACAAAGTTCTTCTTCCGTTAAGCCCATTTTCTTCATGTGGTACCGCAGAGAATTGTGGCCTGTTATGGGTGGACTGGGATTTCCTATCCTTCCGTATTATACTTTCGGTTCTGGTTTCGTTAAAGGACGGCCATTACAATCCTTGTGGTATTACAAGGGTTGTCACTGCCATGACCTCTGCTGCTATGGTCGGGAAGGCGTATCGATATTGATATACCGATCGATTCGGAGAAAACACCTGACCCTTCCCCAGTGAACGTTTTAAATCCGTCTCGTCTGTAAATACTTCTATATGGTCCCTGCTGGGATATAGGCGCTCGAGAAGGGTTTTGTAAACTCTAGGTAAGGCATGCGGATGTAGTCCGTGACATGTACAACGGCCAAAGTATTTCTCTAGGATCATCGAATGACCTATTTCGTTTAATTTCCAGTTTATTGATTGGCTGATTCTCATGGCACTAATCGCGGCCGATATTTGTATAAGAATATCTAGCGGGAAAAGGTTGAGGATAACCTCAAATCCTGCGGTTGGAGTTGTCCTAATCGCAATAGTGGTTCCGATGCACGCTAGTCTCGTTAACGCCTTTAGGTAAGTGGCGTTATTGGTTGCCGGCCACCATACGAGACTGCCATAGGTCAATATAGGTCTTACTATAGCCGTATACATCCAGAGATTAATTTTGGGAGATGGTCCCCAGGTTTTCCCGAAGATTCTGTTGCAGGAATAAAAGGCTATTGTGGCTTTTTGATTCTTTCATGAGTGTTTAATTTCCAATTTAGTTTTTTAAGTACCAGGTACTTTGCGCTATCAGAGATTCTGAGTGGTGTGCCGCCAACATAAGGAGTAGCAAACTGCGGTATGCTCCTTTTATTTTGTGAAAAGTACCACTTCAGTTTTCACATAGCGGTAAGAAGGACTCGTTGATAAATGTTCCGTAATCCCCCATCCTCGAAAAAAACTATCTCCGATAACATCTCCGTCTCTTATATCCCTTGTTGTTGCAGTTTTTCGGAGGCGAGTGACTAAATGCCTGCCTAAGTGTTTGAAATCTGCACTGAAATTCATGTTGCGCCAAAAACACTGTCGAATATTATTCAGTAAAAAAAAACAGTTTCCCGATTACTCCGCCATATTGAGGAACCTAGCGTTGGATGATGTATTCTGCACAAATATTGAAAAAAAAAAAAAAACTGACAGTTTGCCGCCAATTGCCACCAATGGATATTTTTTGGGCTATCTTGAAGTCATTCGATCAGCTTAAAGGGCTTTTTTTTACATCACTTTCAGTCGAATTTTTGAACAACATCTTACGTCATAAGATAGCTAAAATTAGAAACACATTTTAAGTACAAATCAACTAGCTCTTTAAGAAACACTCGATCTGCCTCACCGCAAACTTGTCAAATATTAGACTTCTAAAATGCGCCTTATTCGATATTCGCCTCGTCATAACTACCGTCGTCGCTTTTATGCTTGACCTATTATCGGATAAAATTAACTTTCTTACACCCTATATTTTGACCATATACTTTACCTAACCTAGGTATGTCTAGCTACTATACCAATCCAAAATTTCTAAAGTGTTGAGCCAATTAATAGTCAAAAACCATATTGCATCAAAATAATCTTCAAATCAATTCAACTGCCCTCATGCAAACATTGACAGAGTGCAGTCTTCCAAATCTAAAATTCTAAGGAACGTTCTAATTCCCATAAACAAATACCGCAACCACTCCTGAAATTATTTCCAAAATTCTCCAAATTGATTTACCAAAATTGAGTAGGTACCTACCACTCACTGTACTCATCATGAGAGCATCATGCTCATGCTCATTCATCATGATATGAGTACTTCAAAAAGTTTTCAACATTTCATCTAAGAAACAAACAACTCACCACCCACACCCCCATACTCACAAAAAAAAAAAAAAAAAAAATATTGGAATTTATTTTCATGGCAAATTGGCATATTAATTAGCCCATCAGGGGACTATGTGTACTCCACTTCATCACTCTTTCGACTTCACGACGAATCATGGTCAAGAGCATGGTATCACTGACACCTCTATATACGGCGCAACCAGATGTGGTCCACCTAAGTAGATGCTCGTAGATGGATGGATTGCATTCGATTATATAGATTACTAACGGATTAAGTTTCAAAAATATTTATCCGATACACGCTCGCCAGATACACACCTACATAGGGTACGAGGTAGACCGTCCATGGACGTTCTCTGGTTGCAGTTCAGAGCGTGCCTGATGCCTTGCCAATGGCCCGGATGTGCTTATGCAAATGTTTGCCAAACAACTTTTCTCGCTTACGTTCGATTTGTTCGAAATCAGCAATGAACCGAACCGGGGCCCGATAGGCTATAATGGGTTCAATGTCGCGTACGTCGCTCGTACTCTGTATCTGTGTTATATAAAATCAAGCTGATGGAGTATTGAGAGCTTGCAGTTTTGTTGTTGTTTGTTAAGTTTGATTATCGGTTTCGAGTAGTACTCTCCCGAGGTGGGACGCGGGAGTGTTGCGGTAGAGTGATTTTTAAATTTTACAATACCAAGTAATAAGGATGCACTTATGATGGGTGATGTTTTGTAAATTGGACATGGCTGAAGGTAACTTCGAGAATCGATAATGGCAGGAATCCATTAGCGAGGAAGGACAGATTGACAAAGTTGATAATGGGAGTCAGGAGCAAATTATTTTTGGGCTGGCGGATTTTTTGATGAGTGAAGTGATGCGAAAAGTTGGGATCAATGTGAATCATGAGTGGTTGTGGGTTTTTTTTTACCACAAAAGAAAGGTCGCTACATTTTGAATTTTGATGCTGTATCCGAGTGGGTTAATTGAGAAGAAGGGGTAAAGGGGCGAGGGGGTAGAGGGGTCTCTGGAACTATTCACCCGATTTTCGTGAATTTTTTTTATTTATAGATTTGTTGCCCATTTATGCCGTGGAGTGGTGAAGGAGTGGAAAGGGTAAAAGGGGCGAGGGAGCTCCCCCTATTCATCCGATTTTCATGATTTTGTTTGTTTTGTAAATTTGTCGCCGGTGGCGCACTAGCGCAGTGGTTACTGTGTTGGACTAGTGTGCGAGGGAACCCAGGTTCGATCCCCGGAAAAACACAAATTACATCTTAAAGTTTTTTCTACTGCGCCAACTCTCGCGAACGTCTGACAAATATCCGAGAAGATAAGAAGAGAGACTTTGGCGGGTAATCACGGTCTCTGAAACTATTTATCCGATTACCATGATTTTATTTTTCTTATTTATAGATTTGTTGCTCATTTAGGCTTTCGATTGGTGATTTTAGTTCTGCGGAACTGATCGACTGATTTTAGAAAGTCCTTGAACGTTATAATGGCAACATCGTCTGGATCAGTATAATTTACTTTGTGAGATAGGAGAGGGGTTGGGGTAAAGGGGGTAGGTGGCTACACCACCCGGATCAGTATTATGTTACCTACTTAAGGCGGGACGGGAGGGGGCTAAATGTGACTATTTCTGAAGCTACTATGCCCTGCCCATTTAAAAATCAATAGAAAGATAGTCTATATACTACTCTATATATATAATTCTTCTATCCGTGTTTGTTACCGTACTCCTCCTTAACAGCTGGACCGATTTTAATGAAACTTTGTGTGTGTGTTTGAATGGGTCTTGTGATGGTTTATATTTACAATTGGACCCGGTAGGTGGCGCTGCGATGCAATTCCTCAAAAGTTCAAATAGTATAACCACTCAACAATAAATAAAAAAAATTAAAAAGCAAAAAGTTCATGAATAAAATTTCAATAAACACTCAACAAAAAAAAAATCATGAATAAAATTTCAAATAATAAACACTCAACAAAAAAAAATTAAAAAGCAAGAAGCTCATAAATTTCTCGACACCCGTGGGAGCTTAAGTTGTAAAATTGTAGACATTGATGTACATTGTCCAAACAAACAACCGCGCGAATTGTGGGCAGGATTCCTGGGCACACGTCTAAGGAAATAACGGTCGAAGCACACGTGGAGTACAGAATCAGTCTGAGCACATCGGCCGCAGAACAATTGACGGGCGATGAAAATGCACCTACGAGCAGGCAAAACAACGTTTGCCGGGTCCGCTAGTACTACTATAAAAATGCAACGTCTGTTCATTTATCCGATCGTCATTTTTGAAGTTATATGTACTTTTTACCGGAGTTCGAATAGTTGACACTGTAAGGAACGCCAAAACTTCTCCATAACGCACATAACAGAAGAAGGAAAGAGACTGTGGAAATTCATATTTAATATTGGCAAGGATTTTTTTATTTTTTTGGGGGTTAAACCGGAAACACTAACCCAATAAATGATAAGATACTCGTATGAGGAAGTGTGTATCTTAAGAATGTGATCAAAGCTAAAGAATAATGAAAGTAATTATTCGATACGCATATGTGTCTTAAGATTCGTTTGAAACATCTCACTGAAGAGTTCAGTTGAATATTAATATAACTCCATTCAGGAAATTGTTTAAAAGGACCCATAAATAATATATTAGATTTGTTTGGTGCTTTATGAATGAAGCTTCCTTTACTATGGACTATGATTGTCTACTGTTACGATAGGGTGCACAATGCGAAGTGTATTTTTAGGTAGCACCTTATGTTTGGCGACTTTTTTAGGATTCTTAAAAACTTCTTGCAATTATTTTGATTTTATATACACAAGCTCTAGGAATAGCAAGATACATAGTATAAGGAAGTTTCCTTGCAGTGGCAACTTTTCACTTAATTTGGATTTTTTTTGTTATTCTTGCGATCTGCTTAAAAATCTAAAAAAAAAAAAAGGACATGGACATTTCCATAATAAAGTTTGGTTGAGTATTTTCAAGACATAGCCGGCTATTTTCAGAGTCGGCTATAGATTTAATTCATTTAGGTGGTGGCGAATGGCGACATCAATCCAACAAGTATTTAAGATTCTCTTGACAATAGCTTTTTTGACCTGTCTTAGAACTGAAATGTTCACGCAGTATAACAAAAATTTCCAACTCAATTGAAGGTTTTTATATTTCAAAAACACATATGTTCGTAGGTACTTATCTGACTTTTCAATCGATTTCCCCCATCTAAAGTTTGACGTCATTAAAATACGTTCACACAATTCCATGGTGTAACACAGCTGTATAAATCCCGGTCCAAATTTGACCTCCATCACCTGGCATATTTCCATAATAACGGTATAATCACTCCCACACACACACACACATTTTTATTACGACCAACTCTGGCACTGCACTTGAAATATAAAATTCGCATAGTGAACAGCTGTAATGCGGAAAATTGTTTTGTAACCCTGAAACACCCACCACTGGCACGCGTATAATAACAGCTGTTCCACACCATGTGGAACTTGAAAGTTTGTCTACATAACCTCAAAATATACACACGGTAGTGGAGGTTGCGGGTAATGGCAAACGAGCAATAGATATATATAGATATCCGTACAGAAGGTATAGATGCATCTCTTTAGTCCTGATTTTTATTTTGTTTGCTGCAAAAATATTTACAGTGTGTATGTGATGGGAAGCACTAACCCAACAGGAGCAAGATTTCAAATAGTATCTAGATATTTTGAAAATGCACAAGCATTAGGTATATATGAGTATTTTCTTTTCAGCTATAAATCGCATCATGCATTGAGCTCATTGAAAATTTATGATCGCCGGGAAATGGTTAATACTGTGATGCAGATGCAATTAAGAGAATTTTACGACGTCGTTTGGCAATAACATTGATTGTAGTGCGAACGTAATGAGGATTTTTATAGAATTTTACGTAACTTCAGTAGCGCTGAGAAGATACCCTAACCCCCCCTCGAACTGTCTGTATAATGCAAAGCATGACCATATGGCGCTGATGGTAGTCATGAAATATTTTCCATTGACCATTTGCCAATTAGTGTGATAGGTGCTAATAGCTATTACCAGGAATGGTAAATTCCATTCGTTTTTCATTGTATCTTGTAAGTTATAGCTGTGAGTGAAACCGAACGCGCAATGACCACAATCTAGGCCGAATTATTCATCTACACGCAGTTCATATAATGTAATGGTAACGATAGTTCTCAAGACCACATACATCCGTAAGAGAGTGATTGTAGTGGAAGTGAATTCCGAAAACTGTAGCCTAAAATACGAACCTACAAGTCCACAAATTATTGTAGAAAAGAGTCAAATTCCTTTTTCCTAAAAAACTTATGTAAATTTGTAAGTTGGTGAAATAGGGCACAGGTGTAACTCGTAACTCAACGTTACAGAAATGTAACGCATGTCCAGTCCATCTGTTCTGTGGCACAGCTTTACATTTTAAACCCCACCTATTCACTAACGGCGAGAATCCGAGATGTATTCGTTTACCTATCCATGTTCTCTGCAAAGCTTCTGAGTTTGAAGCTGTCGAGTTTGAAGTCTTGAGGTTTTTACCATAACCACGCCTTAGCGAGGCTGCAGTTTTACCAGAGCTATAAGAATTGTAGAATCTGAAGGCTTACCACCACTACTTTGTCGAGTCTGAAGTTTTGCCTGGATCACTAGAGGCATTGTCGAGGCTAAAGATTTAAAAGCACTACGCTTTTAAGGGTCTGCAATTCTCCCAGCACTAATATTATGTAGGTAGGTGCTCTGAAGTTCGCGCGTTGCGCTTCTAATAGATCTTGATCTATAGTTGATCGTTCCTCCGATCTGAACCTGAAGTCAACGAGTCGCTCTACATTTCTTATTTTACCACACGACGAGTGAGACGGATAGACCTTTACCGGTTTTTCTCTGTTTTAGGAATAAAATCAGCCCGAACATTTCCGCACCTAAAACTTTGCTCAAACTCCTAAAGCGCTCACAAAAAAAAATTTCGGAATGTAAGAAGTTTTTTGAAGCTGAACTCTTGTCCGCGTCCCAAGTCTCGCTGAAGTTTCGAGAAGTAAGAATCTCTGATAATATCGCTGAGCATGGTTTGAGCCTGGGATATTATTTCTCGAGACTTGAACTTGCGTCTCCCTGTATCCTTGGTCAAGTGCTCTATTAACGATAACTGGGTTATAATCAAACACAAGTGGCACGACTCTCCGGGATATGCAGAGACGCAGACGTAACGCATGCGTAAAAAATCAGCGGGTTTCTATCTGTCTCTCAGCAGAAAAGACTGTAGACAACTTATTGGCGTTCTTATACGGGACACTTTCCTTTTGGTAAGCGTGTCAGTGTGTATGCCTTTATTTGCTAGGTTAAATCCTCTTACGTAATAGGTTGAAAAGATGTACACGAGGTAGGGTATTTAAAATTAGGTCAGGTCCTACAGATTTGAAGGGTTCGAACGAATTCTGGTTTTTTGGACTGTTCGCGGTGTAATCTTCAGCCCCAGTAGAGAAGCCAGCGCATAGCCACAGACCAGAAAAAGCCAAGAGAGGCGAACGCTAGATAGGCCGCCTTAAATACTAGTAATGCCACAAGAATGCTATGGCCGTCCTTCAATGAAACCAGAACCGAGAGTATCAGAAGGATAGAAAATCTCTGTCCATCCTCGTAGGAATCATAGAAAGGTACAATACTCTGCGGTACCACATGAAAAAAATTGGCTTAACGGAAGAAGAACTTTTTAGGCTGCGGCGATGAGAGAACTCTTGAGGACACAGCCCACTTCCTATGTCACTGCCCAGGTCTCCCATACAACAGGTATAAATTCCTAGGGAGTCACTTTTTCAACGACCTAGACGAGATTTCAATACACAAGATAATGAACTTCGTCAAATCATCAGGATGGTTTGTATGTAGCAGCACAGGTCAGGTTAGTATTGACCTGAGTGTGGCAGGTCAATAATGAGAACTCCCCGCCAACCCACAAACCTAATCTATGTAGAAGCTGAGGGGGTGATCGTAGAGTAGAGTAGAGTAGATCGTTTGAAAAATTTGCATCGACGCATAGTTCGAATTTGTGTGTTCAATCACAAGATGGGGAGTGTTACGTCCGAGACTATCTGCTGAGGCTTTTGTTAGCTCATAGGGTCAAAGATCAGATTGACATCACAGGTAATGGCTTCTATAGTAGCAGTGGTAATTAAGCCCATTACAGCACTCGATTTAGATTTAGATTAAAGATGCAAATATGTCGAAATAAATAAATAGCTCTTTCGAGGTAAACTTCCTATTCTAATTTGGACCTAGCAAAGTTGATCTTATCCCCAAATCGAAGGGACTTATCTACCTTTATCAACTTCAAGGTACCCAGACCCACATAATGTTAAAGGCATATCTCATGTTCCCTCGTGAATTACTATTGAGTAGCACTTCAATGCAAATAGCCACTTCGAATGTGGTTTGCCCTTTTTTAAAACCACAATCTAAGCATAAGATAGATACACCTTAAGTAGAACGTCAGGATGGTCAATTAATCCCGATTCGGTATAGCGGTCGCTGTCCCCTATTATTACCAGAAACTATACATATATGAACCACCGATGCGTTCAGGTACCAAATTATCGCTACCGCCCAAGTGGCAAGTTTGATTTACGGCCACGTTATTATAATCCCTCTGAACCCGGTAGTAATAAATCCTCTATACTAACAATGTGTAAACACATACGTCGTTAACCACCGCACATCGCATCTCGTCAACTTGCAACCGCAAAAGCCGCACGTAAATCATACGCACGCTCAGCGTCGTCTCGTGGTAACCTCATGTTTTCTCCATTCTCATGGCGCCCTATACCATCAATTTTAACGGAAAAAACCTCCAATCATTGGAATTGTGCACTTGGAACAAATTTCATTGCATAATTACTCGCCCATACAATTCCACATCAGACCCAAGTCGTAAAATTCGAACAAATAAGTGCAATTAGAGTATACCTAACCAAAGATGGCAGACCAATATTTATGACCATTGAACTGCCCAAATAATGACCGCAAAAAAACAGCACAAAAGACCCCCGCAAATTGTAAACATGTTTGCACCGCCTCTTGTTTGCATTCGGGCGCCGCTGGCCGGCCGCCGGCTATCTCTCTAAAAGGTTGTCATTTGCATTTTGTTCGAAAACAGACAAAAAAATGACACAAAAACGTTTTAATTAGCATGTCATCGATGATAAGCCTTGATAGCGTTGACGACGGTATAGCTAGAGTCGACTCCACGCGACGAGGTGTTGACAGTGACGTTGACCACCGCACCTTGAACTTGAACTGAAATGACACCACTGTTGCTGATGAACGAATTTGTAACCAAAAGTGTCAAGTGACAAACACGATCGTGTCGTGATGACTATGAAACTGCGGGATGCGCTCACAAAAAAATGACAGATGACTCGCTCGTCAGGTGCTAATGAATGATGATGTGTTTTTTGCGATGCAACCGGATCTAAAATGAAACTGCGTATATGGGGATATTTTCAGAGTGCTCGTTATGTTATGTTAAATGGTGTTAAGAGGGTGGTAATTGACTGTGGAATGCTCGTTGCCAAAAATACAAGTCTACGCCAGAGTGGACTTTGTTCAGTATCACGCGGCACTGTGGTTTGTGATAAATTCCATTTAAACGATGAGTGTACAACACTTTGAAGTGGTTTTGATGCCATGTAAGTTGAGGCCAATCGATTGCGTTTGATGTGGGTGAATTTAGGTGTAAGGTGTGGTATAAATTTGTAGTCAAAGAGTGAAGGAGCACTAGAACCGTTGTTAGAATAATATACTATCGGACTTCTGTCACAAACATCAGATATCAGTATAGATGGGACATTTGAGCTGGGACGTCATAAAGGAACATCACTCCAATTCTATTTACAGACATAGACCCAATTTAGCGGGAACAAAGCTCCAAAGGGTATCAACATCAAGGCTACTTTACAACCGAGTATAGTACACTGGATGATATCTAACCGAGCAAAGCTACCATCATTACTATGCATGTCGATCCTTATTCGTCCCCGTATAAATTAAAAAAATTCTGGAGACGCCGAGTACCTCGGCATTTGGCCGGTTATTTGGCGGAAAGGTGTTACCACCAAATCTTATTTCAAGAACCTAAAAAATGTAAAAAAATTTACACCACAAATATGCATTATGATGGTGGTAGCCAAAAGAGCTCTCAGGCTAAGAAAAAACAACATTTGGAAGCTTTGGTCCTCCGATCACTTGAGCATTCTTGACACCTTTAATCAGGTCGGTCTTATGTCGGTCACGGATTATGAGAAACCAACGCAAGAAATTTGGCATCTGTATACTTGACAGACGAAACTGGCTCTCTCACAGACGTTTCAGAAGAGATGTAGGTACCCCTCTTCACAGATGGCTCAAGTACTAGAACAGAATGGGAGCAGGAGCAAAATCAATTACTTTTGTGCCTATAGTCTCTGCATTCATGTTCGAAATAAGCCTGCTGGTCTTTAAATGCTGCCAAAAAATTAGTCTATGCTATTCCAAAGAGCATAACTGCCGTCTTTCTGGTTGTGTTTGCAGGCCTATACCTTTTTTGTTTTTTTGGATTCGCCAATGGATGTGGTAATCTTCTAAAGATGCGGTAGTCCATGCTACCAACATTCAACAATTCGCAAACCCAAATAATCGATGCCGGGAATGCGCCTAAACGTACTAATACACTTCAACCACTCTCCCTGCGGGACTGCCATTAGGTATTACTTAGCACTCAAGCTAATCGTGTTGTGTCACCTGCTTCTGGTGTTTCTGCGGCCTCTGAGGGTTGTGCTTTGCCTTTTCTTAGCCTTTCTATTCTCCGTAGCTCATTTTGTAGGATGGTTATAAAATTACATAATTCCGCCCAATTCTCTTCAGACTGCAACATTGGTCGATGATTAGTGACGGGCTGGGGCGCTGGGCAAAGTATTTCTCCATGCCATGAAGCGTGGGTAATAAAATACTGCCTCCCTATCTTCATCTTCATTTATGTATTCGGGGCAAGATGGTGAGCTGTCGTGCCAAAACGGTGCTGATACTTGCGATAGCCCCAGTTTCCTGACAGGAACTGTGTAAGGTTGTAGTTACAGTCTCCATGGTTACGTTCTATCCAATCCTGGATTGTCGGTATAAGTTTGTATTTCCATCTGCCTTTCGTTGTGCTATTCCAGCGAGCTTGCCACTTACCTATTGACGCTGCTTTTTCTTCAATTTTAATCCTGCTTGATTTCACTGGCATCTGGCTTTAAGGCTCATTTGTTATACATATATCATTTCGTCTGAGCAGAGCCTATACCTGTAGCTGGACAATCGAAGTGTCTCCGTTTTCTGCCGCTAGACGGCCATTAGGCCATTAGCTTCCATCCATGCACGCATCTAATGTCAAGTTTCCTCTGTTCATTTTAGGTACTCTTTGTTATAACTACCAAGCTTATGTTATCAGCGTCAGGCATATTCTTGCACAGAATCCCACTATCCCAGCGTAGGATATACTAAACAAGTCAGTTCCTGGTCCCAGGATCGAGTTCTGCGTTGATTTCGCAATTTTTTCCTTTTTTCACAACAGTTTCCATTCTTTGAGATAGTCCTTTATCAGCCGCTCCTATATTCTAAAGTAACCTCTATTGAAACCCTTTTGGATAAGTCACTCACTTCTATCTGAACTCCTGTTGCGAATAGGATCTCCAGCATCTTCTCTAGGAGTTCCCCAGCCATGTCCAGCTTGCACAGCTTAGAACCAAGCATCGGGGAGATTCTGACGGAATATTTTGCCTCTAAATCACTCGGTTTAGATACGTGCTCACTGCTCAGAGCTGGTTCGTGAAATCACTTTCAAGCACATGTAGCTTTAGGTCCTTCAAGGGCCAGTTACTTCGTCTAATGGAATTGCGGTGTAGATACATAGATTCACTCAGTGCTAGCCTTTATTTAAAAAAGACGACTTCGCGTTGGAGCCTATTTCTCTGTGAATCTAGACGAATTGGCAATCCCATAACCCAAAATTTCTTCGAACTCACTTCGTTATGTTGTATCTCTAACTCGTTTTTGGCAACAGATAGCAACATTGTGGTATCGCAAAGGAGTGGAAAATGTCCTTATTTAAAACCATGCTCGACATCGACTTCTCGATACACTTTCTAACACATTCTTTCAAACGCCTTTGCCGATTCACATACTTTGCTGGCTCATCAACTTAAACATGACGAACCCTCCCCAAACCCAAATATTTACCTTCATTCTCCCAGTTCACCTCGAATGGTGTCAGTACCTATAGTCATGTTGCTCGGCGTCATGGTGAGGGGAAAAGATTTTTTTTTTTTGCACTCAAAGCCCACCTGGTAATGTCAACACAATGGCTACGTTCATCAATCATGATCGTGACCATAGTTGTGAAGACTGCAGTCATTTGGAGACTGCAGTTAATTGACTAAATTGACTTAATTTATAAGTCTTTTGACTTACTCAATGACTTTAACTTTAAAACTACAGTCACCAGTCATTTCGAATATTCTGACTGGGCAGTTAATTAAAGCAGTCAATTGACTGCAAGTTAAATGACTGCAGTACTTTTTGACTGATTTAAGTCTTTTAGTCAATTGTAAGTCTTCTAGAATTCTTAGTCAATCATCGCAGTCAGTAAGTCTTTTGACTGAAGTTATTTAACTGTAAGTCAATTGACTGCTTTTTAGTCAATTGACTGCATTTTAGTCAATTGACTGCATTTTAGTCAATTGACTGCATTTTACTAAATTGACTGCTTTTTAGTAAATTGATTGCCTTTTAGTCTATTGCCTGATTTTAAGTCTTTTAAATGATATATTTAAGTTTTCTATTGCACCTGTGTTGTTTTAATCACTATTTTGAATTTAAAGTCAAATTTACGATTTGATATATAGTATCAACCTACATATGTATTTATGGCACTGAAATTATGTGTTAAATCAAAAGAAGTGTTTTGTGATGTAAGCAATAATAAGTAAATTGTAGACGTGTACAGTACATATGTATTGTATTTACATATTTACTTTATAGACTCTAATACTTCTCTATAATATAAACTACGTACCTCTTACACCATACCCTTACGATAGAGTATACAAACTAGATGAGAGAAATTTACAAGGAAGTAGAGTCTTCACCGTGTATATTTTATTATAATTATTAATTATATAGATAATATTTGAAAATTATTTCTCAGTTAAATATTTTTGAAAAAATTTAAGGGCCAGTTTCAAGACCAGCTGATAAAGTCTCGGATAGCCTATCCGGAATTTATATGCCAGATAATCTTCAACTTTCGGTTTCAATGGTTTCGGATAGTGATTTCTGACAGAAAAAGTTTCGGATAGTCTATCAGCCGGTTCAAGTGGCTGTTAAAGCCTCCGGAAGATAAACAAAATATTTATTTGAAGTGGCTGGAAAAAATATAGTTTCAGAGAATTCTTTCGTTGACGGGCGTAGACAGCAGTCAGAAGTGTCCTATAGTGGATTTATTTGAATTCTTAGACGATTAATTTGATGAATATTACAACCATATTACACGGCCCCGTAAAAACAGAGTAGATATTTCAAATTATTTTGAGAAACCCTCGACGATGAAGATTCCTGAATTTTTACTATTTTGTTTCACTTTATCCATGCTCAGTGAATACCTTTCACCGTGGGCGTTGAACTTTTGCAAATCTATCCGTATGTACGCAACATGGCAACACCATAACAACAATATCATCAAAACAACTTTGTATGCCAATGTAGACTTCCGCAAGCACCGCTCCTTACGACAGCCAGATTTGGTGTCCCTTTGATGATCCATCTGTAGGTCTAGCAGTTATACCCACAAGAAAGGTATCTATCATTAAAACAACTTGAAGGCCACATTTTTACAAGCACCGCTGCTAACCATCTCATTCAGTCGGGTGTTCTGTTAGTGCTCTGTCTCTGTTAATCTATATTATTGGACGATAGTTTTGTGGCAAACATGTCCTCCCTTTCTTTGGAATAGGTTGAATGCGAGCGGTCTTCCAGCAAGAAGGAAACGTCTTCTGGGAGTACGACATGCTAAACAGCTTACATAGTACAGGTGCAAGTTCTGGTGCACAGCTCTTGAGTACTATAGTTGGGATTCCGTAGGTTGCCTTATTGCAATCTAGTTCTTTAAGGATGCGTTGAATTATTCGAAGCCGAAATTTCACTTCTGCCATCGATGTTTGCACCCTCGGGATATTTGGTGGCTCTATATAGTAGTGCAGAATCTTGGGACCTATGTCCGCAAAACTCGAAAACTACCAAACCGATTGAGCTCAAATTTTGAGGAAATCTTTTTTATTTGCTCAAAGGCAGTTTGTGAAGTTTTGGAAAATTGCACAAAGGGGCGTGGCACCTCCCGAAAAAAAACCTATAAATCCTATATCTCGTAACCCACCAAACTGATTGAGCTCACATTTTGAGAAGTTATTTAAAACCCCACATCTTCACCATAGCTTTAGCTTTGAAATTTGGTAAAAGGACATGCATATAATTATATTGCCTGATTGAAGCATTTTACGAAATCATCCGACGCTTGACTATTGATCGGCTTACATATTTCCTCTTGATGGGGTGAAAAAAGTCTGCTTTGTTTTTGTGGCTTTTAGCCCATACCTCTTCGGTTATCTTAATCGGCCTTTTTGTGACTATAATTAACAGAGTGCTTGGATCCTTTTCCAGCTGTAAGAATTTCAATGCAATTGCTAAATACAATACATTTATGTACACGTCTACAATTTACTTATTATTGCTTACATCACAAAACACTTCTTCTGATTTAATACATAATTTCAATAGCATCTGTTATTTCCATACCTAACCATACCCCATAAATTCATAGGTTGATATTGATACTATATCAAATCGTAAATTGAAAATTCAATTGAAAATTATGGTTAAAATAATTCAGTACTATTGAAAACAGAAATACCTATGTCAGTTTAAAGACTTAAAATCAGTCAGTAGACTTAAAATAGTCAATTGACTAAAATGCAGTCAATTGACTTACAGTTAAATAACTGCAGTCAAAAGACTTACTGACTGCGATAATTGACTAAGAATTCTAGAAGACTTACAATTGACTAAAAGACTTGAATCAGTCAAAAAGTACTGCAGTCATTTAACTTGCAGTCAATTGACTGCTTTAATTAACTCCCCAGTCAGAATATTCGAAATGACTGGTGACTGCATTTATGAAGTTAAAGTACTAAGTCAAAATCTTAACTTTTATTCAAATTTTTAGTCAATTGACTGCGACTTATCTGACTGCAGTACAAAAAGACTGCAGTCTTTTACAACTCTGATCGTGACCCACTGCCCAAGCGAAGGGCAAAGCTGCTCCGCACTGGCAAGCTGAACGGCTGCCATCAATTATATTCTCTCAGTGTGTCGATTCCTTTGGCTTTTGCCAGGTGAAATTTTGTGTAAACAAGGACTCAACGTGTGCCCAACAATTAATAATTGTCAGTCGGTGGTTCTGGGTCACGGTCGCCATCTAGATGACAGATGACAGATGACAGATACACTTTGCGGACAATGCAATAAAATCGACTGCCTGGCAAGATTGAGACTACACAACCCTTATTCGTGTCACAAGTAATAATAGTCGTCCATCAGTCGTGCCGTTCACATCATCGACCCTGAAACATGCCGCGCTGGCTTGTCAATCAAAAGCCGAACGCCATGACGTTGTCAAGAATTTGTTTCGAATTTCACGCGCGCACATCACGACTGTCATCTATGTTGCGCGCCAAATTGAAGCGCTCTTATTTCGACGAAATTTCATAGAATTTCTTGGAAATGTCATGGTTGTGTCTTTATTGTGCCAAATATTCGCCTAGGTAGCTATGTCACGAAGAAGATACGAAATATAGTCATCAGTAAAATTAAACAGAGCAATATTGTTTGATATTGTTGTGGGTTGCCGTGAAATAAAAATATCGCAACCGCCATGCGATGACGTTTTGTTCTGGTTGCTCGTCTGGCGGTTGTGGTACTGGGGTGGTGGGCGGTAAACAAATTAGCTGACATGTTGTTGGCGTTCTTTTTCGCGGGGGTGAGAACTAGAAAATAAACTTCTCTCTGTGCGGTACGCGTCGGTTTTAAAGCGGCTACTGTTGTTTTTATTCCCGCATGCGAGCGTATGTTTTTTTTGCCATGCATGTGGGTGTGACGGCCGGCGTGGTGCCACCGAGTCTTTGGATGGTGAAGAACATTTATCAGCGTTTTCGCTTTCTTTGGAGCCACCCACTTGTGAAGTGGAACATGTGGAATTTAAGTGTTTACAAGGTAGTGGCTGTCATGGGAATTGGAGTGGAACTGTGTTTTGTTTTTGTTGAAACAAAATGCATGCTGGTAGGTACTCTATTGACAATGTACACACACAGTAGGTGACACTGTGACAGTCTGAATATTAGAACAGACCAAATATTTTGTGGGTGAACTAGAATTGAATGGTTCGCAATAAAAATTACGAGGGACTTCAGTATTCGGTATTTGACGTCTGACAAATAAATAGTTGGAGTAATAGGTCCGTAGAGGACCCTAGAGCTAGGTTCCCATAATCATTCTTATGCCAGAGTTTTTTTTTTATATTTTTGGGATGAATGGAACGTATCTACAACTATTTTAAAAGCCGTTCATAGTTAAAGGCTGAATGCATTCAAATTTTTCGTTTCGAGATTCGTAACTCGTAAGCAATTGAAGTTACAAAATTATAGGTATAACCTCGCAAATCTATGTAAAGTAAAATTTAAGCACCCAAAAGCCATTTTGTTTCAGAAATCATAAGACTCACAATCCGAATATGAAAATCCGTAAAATGTAAAATGTCCACTTTTACCAAAATTCACGCAATGCACAGATTTCGCGGAATTTCGAAAATCAAAAATGACACCAGAATTCAAAAAGTTTTTTAAATTCCATTCATTCAGGCAAATGTTAGTCTCCGGGTAGCCCATATGCCGGCTTTAAAAATATCCGTTTTTGCAGGTCCATAGATACATATTCTGGAGTTAAAAAAATTTAAAATTTTTGATAGCCGTCTCGTCTGCCATCTTTGATCTGAAAACTCAATGTTCTGAGTATAAAAAAAGCTAATTTTGTAACCCTGCTTAAGCAGGAATCAAATGTTTAATTGGGCAGCAGATTCAAGACCCGGATGTGTCGAAATCTAGTAGCAGATCAATAATTTTAAAAGTTAGTCAAAGCAAAATTAGTTTTCTGGAAACCCAGCTACTCATGTACTGTCCTATTCAAACCCGGAAACATTCCTGTATTTAGTGGAAGGCGGAAAGTGATGAAGAACAGAAAAATTTAAAAGATATTTCTAAGCCCAGTTTAAACAGAAATTCGGATGTAAAATGTTCGCCCACATATGTATACTTAACGTTAGCCTCAACTTAGGAATCTAATCATTGTTAAGTTAAGTTTTTAAGTGGCTTACTTAAATAAAGAGTACCTCTGAACCAAATTTTGGTGTTTCTTTGGGTAAATCCCGGATCCGGCGACATCGGCCTTAGAAAAAGCACATCACAAGAGAAGGGATATTCTTTTGTACCTGTCAATGGAAATGTTGTAGGAAAATTTAGACGCAAATCAACACTGAGGGTAAGAAAATCGTCTCGGAAACTCGGAGTATACCTATTCATTACCAAAATTATGAAATTTCGGAGCTCCGCTTCTAGCTAAAATGAAGAAGACCCAAGATGTTTCTATATACCTAACCCCGTTTACAGCAAACAATTTCCATAAAAAAAAAACATTCGGACGGGGTTGCTCTTACCACTCAATGTTGAAATTTGACAAAAATTGTCTTTGATTTTTAAACCGTACCAAATTATCTGCCTTTAACCAATTAATCGGAAATATTTTCTATTATCTACCTTTTTATATTTAAATCGTATTAGGAGGATGTTTGGCTACATACCTACTGAAAGACTGGTAAAACTGGCTTAATTGTGCATCACGTCAAAAATGAAGGGTAACAGATTAGAGAACATAAAGTTAAAAAAAAACCACAAAAACAGACAACACTATATTAATGTTTCTGAATGTCCTACAACTGTCAGTGCCCAGTAATACAATGGCACCTCTGTTAAACTTAGCCAACAACTTGCACGTCTTCATGAATATACGAACGACCATTACTGCGTACACAGAAATTCTATACCACCTCAACTAGGGTCCAGAAACTTTGTCAATTTAAAACTTTTGAATATTACATTTGTTTACCATTCACTCAAAATGAAAATAAAACGCCTATACACCAAATTGCTTCTTAAATGAGTTTTAGCCATAAAAAAAAAAAATAATTAAGCGAATGGCAAAAAAATGGAACCCCCCACTACAAAATTAAAACTTTTAATTGAATTCGTTGTAGCAGGAGATGTTAACAAAAAAAAAATAAATAAAAACAATCAACTACCTACCACACCATGGAAGGCAATTTTCTTTACAAATCTTTTTCGATTTCCATTGACTTTGGTCCTTCGGGTGTATAATACGGTGACACGGCTTATGTTGAGTGTTCTACAAGTGGGTAAGCCGATAATGGCAAATACTAATTTTCTACATCCTTAACCGCAAAAATGGTGTCGATATAATGAAAGAAGATGGGATAATTTTCTTCTCGAGTGATTTTTAATAATGTATTTAAAATTTAAATCAATTTGACTGTGATTAGTGTTGGAGGCAACGACAATACTATTGGTATCGAGGGTATTCTTCAATATCGAGACGAAATTAAAAAAAGCTAAGCTCCATGAGCTTGCAGTCGTCACCAGTCACCAGTAGGAACAGACAGTTCGTCAGCCATCAACCAACCACAACCACCATTGTTCTTTTCAGAAAAGGATGAATATTAAACTTGGGTCAAATTTCAATAAATTATGCGTTTTTTTACGGAAATCGAAAGCAAAGAAGCATACGCAAACAACTCTCGACCAAGCTTCCAAAACGGCCTAAAGTGGTATACAACAAATGGTTCCAAAATGGAATCGAGGTTGGTAGCTGGTATTCATGCTTTCTTATAAAATCTCCAGATGTTGATTCATTCGCCAGAATCTTTGATCTTCCAGAGCTGAGAGACTGTCATATTTTTTTTTTTTATTAATTCAAACTTTGCACGTGTGCAGTGTGCACAGGCTTCATATACATAATAATTGTATCAATTGACAAAAGCTCGGTGTGATTCTTGTTTGTTTTTTTTTTTTTTTTTTTTTTTTTTCTCTGAAAAACGACAAAATTGTCTCTGACTTCTTGCAATCGCCTCATAAAATTCCGTCAGTTAAAGACATGTATTCTTAGTCCTAGTATTCAGTAACATGAGCTTATGTGTAGGTGTACACATTTACACAACTCAGCCTCAGTAAGCTAGCGTGAGTGGCCGTCTCAGTTCTCCCGACCACAGAACGTGACATTAGTAAAGGATGGACTGTGATGTGACGGGCATCTTACTCTCCAAGTCTGTAGGTTCAGATGTATCAATCTTCTGGCAATATCGAACTGCCTATTCCTACATTGGCCCTGATTGTGACTGCAGTTGCAGTGGTTATAGTGCGCTGGAGAACTAACGGGTAAGTTCATATTCAAGCCCCGGAAAGCTCAAATCTATACATTAGACAATAAACTAGCTTATGCTGGATAATGAAATTCAATTGTTTTTTATAATCCTTTTATGATTTTTCCTGGATTTACCAAATCAATCAAGTGCTAGTAAGCTGAAAGTTCTTTCAGAACTGAGAAACCAGATATCCAAAAGGCGTGAAGGAATGCCTACAGAGATCATAAGCTATATTCATGGTCAAAGGCTTCATTAATACGCATACCCTATTCACGTCATTCATTAAAAATTCTTTCCAGGCTTTCTAACCATACGTAGGATTGGTCTATAAGAGGAGGGAGGTATACGTAGAAGTGACGGTTCATGCGCCTTTGAGTCCAATTAGCACTAGGGTATGCGTGTGGTGCCGTTTTGTTACCACGCCTCGTGTTACCTACTTTGTAATGATTGTTAAGGATGTGGACCGGTCGGTGCCTATAACCAACCTGTAAAATTGAGAAAATGGATAAGCTCCTGTATCCCTTTACCCGAGATGTCGCTAAGGTCGTCAAAGAGAAAACTGAGCTGGAAGAGTAATACTCTTCAACCCACCAAAAATGCTGCTGGCGCACTGTTATTGTATACAAATTCTAGGGGGTATTACCAATGCCGTATTTGAGTGTAATACTTAAATATACCTACCACCATGAACTAAACACCACTTTAAGCAAGCTTAGCTAAGTAAATAGGTATGACACGTTTATCAAAAACTAATAAGTTTTAAAAATTCTAAAAAATACTCCAAAGTCATCGGTTTTTTTTTTTTTAACAATATTTGTTTTTAAAATTAATGAAAAAGTTGCTGGCGTCCAAAAAAATCATAAAACATAAGTTTAAGTCAATATAAAAAAGTTTTCTTAAGTCAAAAAAATATTAAAAGCCAAAGAACTGCTAAAAAAACTTAAAAAAATATCAAACTATAAAAAAAAAAATATGAAAAATGTTTCAAAGTCAAAAAGTTGTTTTTGAAAACAAATCCACAAGTAAACAACTTTTTTAACAAAATTTTGGAGAATGATTAGTAAATATCTGATGACAACAGTTAAATGGAAAATTTTTCGAAGTCGGCAAATTTTTGGAAAAAGTCTTCCAAAGTGAATAACATTTTGAAAGTGCTAAAAAGATTTTCGAAGAGAAAACTAATTTATGAAAAAAATATAAGGCTGCCAATTTTTAATAAACTTCAAAAATTATACCAAGGGACAGTAAAGTAAAAAAATGTATGGAAATTTTTCTGAAATTCCGAAACCTTTTGCAAAGTTAAAAAAAAAAAAATAAAAATTTAAAGATTGAATAAATTTCTTAAGTTTAGAAAATTCATGAAAAGTGTTACTAAAAATTAAGACATTTTTGAAAATTATAGAAATGATTTCAAAATCGTAAAGTGAACAGTTTGGAATATTTTTAAATATTTTAGAAATTTATAAATTATGTTTTATTTTTACTACTTCGATGTATATCTCAACTGTTGTTGTCAAGAAAAAAGGAAACAAAAATGCTTAAGATATGAATCATTTTTTTGGTAGTATGTAAGTCCTAAATGGACTAAAAATTGAAAATTGAATTTTATTGACAACCAAAATCTTGCCCAAAGTCAAGAGCACTTTCAATTGTCATCACCCATTTGACAAAAACTTATTATTCATTGTGTCTAGACATTGTTTACCTGCTTCTAAATTCACCGTTAATTTTTCACCACTCACCGAACCATGAATGACGCTTCGCATTCCTTGAATTCAGTTAAAGTCTACAACACTTATATTGTGCATATTTTAACACTCACTCAAAAGTGACTTGTTAATTAGCTAATAAAATAATTTTTCACTACTCTAACAATCAACAAGTCAGCTCTCAGAAAAATGCTCATAAAAATGTATATTGTATCTTTTTAAGCGAAAAATATTATTATGTTTTCAATAAGATCCGGAACTTCTTGTTTGGTGCGCGTGAATCATCTCCGTTTTGTTGGCCTATTTAATACGTTTAAACTTTCGGATCAATGTTTACACTTATGTTGGTGGAAAAATTGGCGTTAAAAGCGATGATCGATCGTAGATAAAATATCTGACTCAGAGGAAACACGACTATTGAGTCATTCAGCTGAGCCGTCTATCGCCATTAGTCAAACTATAAATCCTGTGGATTAGAACTAATTTAGCTATATATTTTCATGTCACAATGACTGACTTACCTTAATGAGTTCACTAGACTGTGTATCCGATATATTCTTTTTATATACAAACAATTTCAGATCTATTTGAAACTGTGAATGCGGAATCAGAACAGCTTCTGCTGTCAACTTGTCATTAAAGCGAAATTTTATGTCATCGCCTTTTGATATTTGCAAAGGGGATTTGTTTTTGTCAACACCGTTTCTGTGGTGAAAAATGCTGCCAAATGTCAGAATGGGCCTCTCCACCACTGTATATATATATATAGCCTGTGCACTAGGTGCTTCCTGAATCCCTATACAAATACTATGGGCCAAACACAAGTTTCTTTTTAAAAATCAAATAAAATGAACAAAATTAAATTGTTTCCCTGTTTTATGACTTTATTAGTAACAGCAAACATTCCCATTTTATGGAATAGAACTTCAAGTGGCTACAAAGACCTTGTTGATGGTTTCGGGCTGTAACTCACGGATTGCTTGGATGATATTGGCCTTAGTTGCTTGAATAGTTTCCGGATTGTTGGCATAACATCGGTCTTTTACGGTTCCCCACAAAAAAAAGTCCAAAGGCGTCAAATCGCAGCTCCGAGGCGGCCAATTGACATCGCCAAGACGGTTGATAACACGATTTAGGAATTTGGTGCGCAAAAGATCGATTGTGGCATGGGCTGTGTGGCATGGCGCGCCATCCTGCATGAACCAGAGGCCGTCCAAATCCATGTCTTCCTACTTACTGACTTAAGAAGTAAGTCTTCAATTTTAGTAAAAAAAAAAGTCGGTAAATATGGCTCTGTAATGTCCCAGCCTCATTTTCGAAGAAAAATGGTCCAATGATGCCACCACTCCACAATGCACGACGTACCACAACGGGGACCATGAGTGTTGTCCACTAGCATACCAGTCTCACGAACGTTTTGCTCAATCTTGCGTACACTAGGCGCGGTGGGTGCTTCATTTGCTGTACAGCACTCATTTTGGAAATAATTTTTCAATATTTACCAACATTGTTCAAGCGTAAAGCGACTCATTTCGTACCGCGAGGGTATGATACTGACTTCCTGTCAAGATTTCCAGTGGGAAACAGCTGTCAGTGTCAAAAGAACCTATGATTTAAAAAGAAACCACTAGATGGCCCACCCTTTATATTGACATTTTGGTCAGCTTCAGACATATAGTGACAGTGGTATGTGTTTTCATACAATCCTCTACGTTATCCTTTAAACTGAGTTTGGAATCTAAGATTTCGATAAACTATCTCGTTGTTTTTGAAACAACGTCGTTCGTCCCTTCTCGGGGTTTTAAAGGGGAATTTGTGAAGCTAACACTTCAAATGGCAACAGGACCCTAGGCCTTTTTCAGCATTGAAATTATTATGCAACTTCAATCAGTTGAATGTTGAAGTACCTCAAACACATTCTCATATAGACCGTTTTACCATCATCAGGTATAGTATAGTAGTACACTTCGGTCGGATCAGTGTCCTATATGTATTTGGAAATTACCAAGACTTCATTTTAGTCCAACATCGAAAGCTATTCCATCTCTGTCAACAATTTGTTGTGATTTCCAAGGCTCACAAATATTGTGCCATCCTGTCCAACAATCTAACGTGCGACTTGCCATGTCTATCGCTTCAAAATGCTCTTTGGCTTTACAAAGTCAAACAGATGACATGGAATCAAACAAACATTGTTTCCATCCTTCTTGTCAGTAGGATACCACACGGCAACACACACACACACGACACACATTCAATTAAATTAGACAAACATTACTCGCACTCACGTCATTCGGTAGGGTAGGTCTAGGTATGTCTCTAGTTTCAACTAAGTCCACTTGAAGGTTACATCGCCAATATCACCCACCTAATCACTCAATTAGACAAACAACAGTAGTGAATCGACGAAAAATAAAATAAAAGAAAAGAACTGCAAAAAAAACTGAACAACTGACTTAAATTCGCACTCAAACAACATCCGGTACTTTGTTGATGGTTGATCACAGTGGATGATAGAGGCAAAATCCAGAACCACCCGATAATCGCATCCCCTGATGGATGTAAGTGTAAGCAAACTGCAGGCAAATGTTTAAATATTTATTTTAAATTAAACACCCCACAAAGAGCACAAACGAATTTTAAATAAACACACTGCAGGGGGGCAGGTTTTCGGGGGGCTGATCCGTTTGAAGTTACTTTCTATAAGAGACCAACTACCAACAGACTTGACTTGACACTCGCGTCATCAATGGACATCAAAGGCGACCCTTTTGGACTGTAGATACACATAGATACTGTGCACCGCTATACAAAGATCAATATTAAGTCAACGCGGCAGCAAGGAGTGCAGCGCTTCGTAAAACGGGGGCCAGACCGCATCTAATTAGATATTCCCGCAGCGTATAGCGCACATCCATGAACAACACATTAACGGCATGTTAATCGTATAAGCTATACAATTACGCCTAATGTACTTTTCCGACACTTGGATACTTGAATGCATAGTACGACGCGCGCGCTCTTTTTTCAAAATTATTGTACATTGTACAACTTTGTTGGACGACGCGACGTCCGCCGAGTGGGTGACAAAGCGAAACGTATATAATTTGTTTGTTATAGAGATAGAGAATGCGGGGGAGGCTATACGCTATAGTCGCGTAATTCAGTAGCATAGCGCTTCTAGCGCTCCGTGGCACCTATAATCAGCTCGCAGTATGGGCGACAGTGTTTGCATTTCAAGCGATTCCGTGAGTCGTGTGAATTTTTGAAATTTTTTTTTTTTGGATTTTCATGCAGATTTTGTACATCAGTTGAAAAACAATTATGAGTATTTCTATCTGTCAATCAAGAGATGAAAGCGTGCCGCTTGAAATGTCATAATGGCGATATGTAGATATGTTTTTGACAGTAGGAGAGTAGAATATTCCCATGCCATCGATCAGTTGAAGAATTTGAGATACATTTGCATAGATTCAATTCGCAGTATAAGGTGTGTGTGTTGCGGAATCTGTTGGATAAATATTTACTTTGTTTAGTATGCCAAATGAGTTTCAAGGTTGCGTAAGGTTCCCTGACAAGCGATGAGTAGGTGTGATGGAATTAGATCATCATTAGATGTATCACACGTCATTAGCTTACAAAATCACTGTTGTAAAAAAAGATTCGTGCAACGCTTTTGAAATACCTAACGTCTTTTTATTAGGTCTAAGGCAGTAACATTCAACTGGGAAATTACTTTCAAATCTACAGCAGGTACAGTATCGCAACAGGTACATAATTAAAAGCTTAAGGAAGGTACCTTTTGTTCAATACTGGGTCTTGCATCATTTTGAAGACTCATCAATAAATAAAAAAAAAAAATAGGTGAGTTTCTATTTTTGGGACTCATCAATAAGAGTGTCCATTGTCCAATATAGCTTGGACTGGCTACAAAATTTACCTCGGTCTTTAGTGAATTCAAATCGTTTGAGGTTAATTTCTATATACTTTGCGCGCCATCTAAGGTGAAGTCTTTCTCCCACCGGGTTATAGACCCAACGACTCTACTGGACGGGACATAATGTGTTCAGCTTCAGCCGCTCTACATTTACATACATCTTAGCGCCGTCTGCTTATACGACTCATAGAGGTTTAAGTTCCACATAAATTCTTATGTAACTTAAATTATGCCTCTATGTTGCCTTATAAAAAGTAGCCCATTAGCATTTAAGTAGAATTTAAACCTTTATGAGTCGTATCTGCAAACGGCCCTTATTCGACTGATGCGCAGCTGTTTAGCCAGGATGATGTGGCTTTCAAAATTGTATAGTTCGTCGTTGAATCCCCTCCTAAAAAGGCTGTCAACGCAAACGGACCCACAATTTTTGCTGCGAAGAATCTTCATCTGTTTTAGATAGACTCCAAGTTTCTTCGCCCTTTAGCACGATTGCGGGATGATCAAGGTCTTAAACATCAGAATCTTTACATTCTCTTTACCAAGGTCCATAGATTATTAGGCCCTCTTTACTCTATTAGGTAAGACTTGCGTAAATTTTTCCTGGGAGTACCATGTCTCAAATTTCTTCAACCACACACTTCTCATGCTCTTTCCTTTTCTTCCTGAGGAGGCAATGTTCCTACCGTCTTTTTTGCTCGTAGAGCTCGCGAGCAGCTCCTGATTTATACGCCTCTTTCTTTGTTGTGTAGTGTCTCGCAAGGGATCCGTCTGCTTTAATACAGATGGGCCCCAAGTGAAGGCAGAAGTGGGGGTGGGTGTCTTCTCCAAAGATTTGAGTTCCTCTATCTGATTCCGCCTTCCTAATCACTGTAGCGTGTTTAAGGCGGAAATCATGTCGATTAAGGACAACATTTCCACCGATAGTCAAGCCGCGATTAAATCCCCGGACTCGGTCATCTTCAAGTTCAAAACCGCCTTCAATTGACTCAATCTCTTAACGAGATAACGGTACAATTTAAAATGCACCTTATGGGTGCCGGGACACAGGGGCATTCCAGTGAATTGCAATTTATATTTTGTTGGAAAGGTATTTTCTCAGTACGGGTTTTAGAAAAAAGAAAAATTGGACAAAGGGGCGTGGCACCTCCCATACAAAAAAAGAATCTTATATCTCGAAAACAACTGATTCGATTGAGTTCAAATTTACATATGATCTTAGGTATCGGCCGGGAGTATTCCTGTGAAGATTGGTCAAGATTGGACAAAGGGGCGTGGCACCTCCCATACAAAAAAAACATTCAAAATATTATATCGCGAAAACCGCCGAACCGATTGAGCTCAAATTTACAGACAATCTTAGGTATTGGCCCAGGAGTGCTTCTCTGAAGATTGGTCAACATTAGACAAAAGGGCGTGGCACCTCCCATACAAAATATCTTCTATGGGGTGAAACTCGACGACGTTATAACTCCATAACCGCTGAGCCGATTTTCATGATTCTTTTTTTGTTTTGTTCGTATTGCTGTATTTACGCAGAAATTAAATTCCAGAAAATCGATTTATTCTCATTTTTCGCATTTTACGATAGAACATTATTATCTAAGACCTAAGCAATACAACTTATGTGCACGGGCAAAGCCGGGCGGGTACAGTTATATTACATTACCTATATAAAAACGTTGGTGCGTATGTAAGTCCGATAATGGCCGCTGAACCACTGAAGCTATCCGCCTTCATTCCTATTAAAAGAAATAATTGAACAAAAATATCAAAATAAATCTTGAAAAATTTGAAATAACTATTTTAGGCAGAACAACGTTTGCCGGGTCAGCTAGTATCACTATAAAGATTTCGGCCTGATTAAAACTCGAGGCCCCACAATTGATTCCATATAGCGAATTCCTTGCTAGTCGCATCACTAACCCTTGGCAAACGAAACAGGTGACCTGATTAGACCCACTAACCATTTTCTTAAATTAATTATCACAGTTATAAATAGCAATACCGCTTTAACCTTATTTATTCAACACCATTACCTTGTGACTAAAATATTGTGCCAGTTAGATTTAAGGATTTTCATCGTAGAAACTGTCAGTATTGAAAACGGTACAATGCGACCGCATTCTATCCACAACCTCAACCAGCTCTAAGAAATATAATTTCAAATTCTCGACACTGTCTCTACCAAAATTCGAAAATCATCGATTCTCCTGTGTGCTCCACAATCGGTTCGGATTGTGGTTGAAATTGAAAATCCTCGCACAAGTTGTGAAATTCTCAGAAATCCTTGCGGGAAATCGTTACAGTTCCCACATTATCAACAACGTCATCGCATTTTCGTTCCTGTCAAAGTGGCATACCACAATTAATTAACGCATTACAAATAAGAGCCAGGCACCTGGCACAAGTGGAATGAATGCGTTTCGATTCAATAATTAAATTCCATCAGATGCATACTCCTTAGTCCTTACTATGCACACTCAAGATGTAAAATAGTCCTCACGATGATAAATGCAATATTGAATGTGCCAACGGGGACAATAAAAAGAACAATGGCCTCTATAGCTAAAGTCTAATTGCAAATTTCTGACGTGTCTCTGCAAAAGTTTATTGGGCTTGGGTAGCTCCATAAAATGTGCAGTGCACGCTATCGGAATTTCGACTTCTCGCAGAACAATACCTAGGAATGAATGGTATGTGCATGCTAAGCTAAGGCAAAAATGTCAATTAACGCTGAATTAGGGTCCACACGGAGAGGACGAAAATGTACCCGTTTGCTGTGAAGATTAATTGTCCCTCCCGCAAAAGGGAACGTAAACGGCGAGAAAGTGAAAAGGACAAAATTTTGGGAAGACAAATGGCAATGATATTCATTTCTTTGGGTAAAAATTTAAAAAAAACTCCTTCGCCAAACGGGATAAGAAGATGGAATTGTTTGTTATAGGTACTCGTACTAATCGACTAGGCTGGGGTTGTTGGTCGTCCATCACACGTGATGGATTAAGGAAAAGTATTCGCTGGTCTTATTTATGTTGCGATGTGTAGATACTTTTATAAAGTCAAGCAGTCGAGAAGAGGATATTTGAAAATATTTTTGAACGAAGGTTACCGTCGGATACGTGCGTCTGTGGCCAACTTTAATATTCACAGAATCGTTGGCGAGACAAGGATAATGTACCTTCATCCATATAGCTACTTGGAAATATTGTTCTCTTATTCTCAAGGGAATTACTGAAGATGAGCCATCCTTATAGTCTGTGTATTTATTGAGACTATTTTCTGGGAAGGATTATTATTCGTGGACTTCTTCTTTTCAATGGGAAGTCATTTTTATTGCGTTTAAGATGGACATTCAGTTTATCCAAGCCAAAATTGTTAATGTTATTGTCATATCCCCAAATTGACATGTTATTGACAAGTTTTGCACTGAATTCTCTCTATTGGACAACAACCCGTTTAAGGACTACCTCTCAGCAGAAGCTGTTGTCTCTTAAACTCTAAATTTATCGAATTTGCCAACTTTTAGTAGGTCACTATACTTTACCGTGGGACCATTTTCCAACCTGCTCAAATCGATGGATCTGTCATCTTCAGTGCGCCATGTTCGGAATTTAGCATCTCAGAAAATATTTGCTACTTGTGTAGTAGTCTTTCTCATCGGAGAGATGTGGACTGACTGGGTTTTGATTCTTTTAATGATAGGTATTCCACTTCTAATACGGCCGATGGACTGCCGGTCTATAATAATCGAACTTTTCGCTTGACCTCCTGTCAATACTGTTGTAAGGTTGTAAGTTTTTTTTTCGCCAGAGGTATCAGTCTACTTAACATATCGACTAAAAGATCTTATGTGCCGAGTTGTGTGACCGTATGAAGCCTCTCATCAACAACCTGATCGGTTGTTATCAGTGTGACTTCAGGCCAGAAAAGTCCACCATCGAACCAAATATTCATACTGCGGCAGATCTTGGAGGAACTTCAAATCGATACCCACCACCTCTTCATCGATTTTAAGGCCGCTTATGGCATCATTTATAGGGATGAGCTAAACACAGAAATGTCTATTTTTGGTATCGCTGCCAAACGGATGCTTCCGTTTTTGAAGGATGACGATGGAGAATGCACGCGCGCTGCTTCAGACTGTAAAGAACTCACCGAGACCTTCGATGACAAAAAAGGGTTTATGCAAGGCGATGCGCTGTCATGTGACTTCTTCAACATATACCTAGTTCTTGTAAGAATTTTGCAAAACTCAAACGCTAACACCAGAGGCACGATCTTTCAAAAGTCCGTCCATCTACACTCGCCTACACCGATGACATCGACCTAATCGGCAGAACGCAGCGTGATGTCACTGGCGCGTTCGTCAGTATTAGAGAAGTTTCGTCTGATGGGGGTCAATGAGGGCAAGACAAAGTATATGCCGTCAACAAGAAAGTACACCCAACACCGACGTCTCGGACAAAATGTCACTATAGACAGATATATAACTTTGAGGTGGTTAGGGACTTTGTCTAATGTCTACCTAGGCTCCGCTTTATGAACTCAGACAATGACACCAGTGCTAAGATTAAACAAAGAATAACTTTTGCCAATCGCTGTTTCTTTGGGCTAAGAAAGCAACTGATTAGCAAAGACCTCTCTGGAACAACTACAGTGAACCTTTATAAGACGCTAATCCTCCCATCCCAGTCCTTCTCTATGGCGCAGAGGCATGGACTCGCTACCAAAAGCGGATGAGGGTTGTTTCGAGAGGAAAACTCTTCGAGTAAGTTTCGGTCACGTCTGCATAGACGGTGAATGGAGGAGGAGATATAGCGATGAACTCAGGTGGCGCACGCAAGTGGAAGCGGACCTTAAACAACTTACCGTACGAAATGAAGACATCTGGCCAAAGATCGTGCTGGCTGAAGACGCTTGTTGGTTGAGGCCCAGATCCATACCCAGGACTGTAGTCCCACCTTTAGTAAGCAGGTAAGTAAGGTTGTTCGCGCCTCTATGTAGGAGTCCCTCAAGTGAATCCACACCTTAAAGACCTTTTTTATACCGCTCATGGCTTTTTGAAATTCCTGTGCAGTTTTCTTCCTACGACCGGCAGTTACATCGAACCACATCCCTGCGAAATGATCTCCTAAGAAGTCAATGACTGCTTTTAAAAGCAACCGCTGCACTTCTTCCAAATTCAGTGGTATCCAGTATCACATCGCTCTGCACCGTTTTCGGGTTTACGCAGGACAAGAACTTGTTCTTGGTTTACTTTTTCTCAAATCAAATAGCAGATCGTTGCTGCCGATATGAGGAGTGCTGATGCTATAGACTTCTCATAAAAGTCGCCGAAATTCCAGTCAAATGGTCAATTGGGGTCTTTGCTTCCTGATATTATAAGTTATACGATTGAGTGCTCCAGTGGAGAGTTTCCTAACCCGCCAAAAACAATCGACAGTTCTTTCGGTTTATCACGAAATCAGTGACCATCGCACCCTTCCCAATCACACTATACCAAGTCATTACATCCATAGCTTCATGAGTATTGGTGTTATATGAATCCATATGTGCAACCTCCTTAGTCCTCAGGGACTGCGTCAACTTCATCTTAGAAACGAATCCGACCACAGACTGGGTGCATATACTTATCTGTACTGCAGCTATTGAGTTGATCTTCCAACCTTTAAACCTTTAAAGTCGTAAATTTTGATCCTATTGGTATCCACTTCAATATTCTGCCTCCCAATCTGGGACTTATCACTTATGAGTACCTCCAGAGTATCACCTTCTAGCGGCCCTAGAAGGTGGTACTACGACTTCAAAAGCTTCCACCGTTTTGTAAAACCCCTTTTATTCGTTAAAAAGCACACAGACTCTATCTACAGCAGTCAGGGGTTGACCTAGGACTCAGATATTTAACTGCATAGTCAACAAGGTCTTGTATCCATTAAGGAAAGACATTTTCCAAATGACTATCGCCATTGTCGAGAGACCATAAGTCCTTTTGTGCAAAACTAAGCGCCTCTTTAGTGAAAAACTTGTATTGTAACCATTTCGGATTGAATTCAGCTGATGGCTACCGAGTCGACTATACCTCGCCTGGATCCACGAGTCGTCTTCACAGTATCTGAGACCAGAAGGGTGATGCCACTATACTGAGTACTATTTCACAATTTGTCCGTACTTTTAGTGTGTGTTTCGATTTGCCGTTTGACATCCTTTTCGGAGCCATCATTTGCAATCGCCAAGAACCATTGAGTATCTACATACCTATCTACAGCATCGGATTGATGGTATACATTCCAAAAAACCGGAACCTATTCTGTGTGAACATCTGACAAGAGTCTATCTAACAACATCCATCAATTCACACGCCTCCCGTTAAAAGGTTTCTCATGTTTAAGGATCAATTCCATGCAAACTCAAAGTCCGCATCCATCGGCAACATCATTCTAAATTTATGTTAACATCGCTATCATTACCATCGTCATTGCTGCAGGACATAATTTCCATTGCAACAACTTAAGCACACATAAGGTAGTATAGGCAACCTTGGCCAAGACCCACCATTCCGTCGAATAGCATCCGTCGCATAAGATCTTAAGTGAAATTAATTGTCAGTGATTTTCTGCACCCGATCAATTACTAAACCAGAATATGTGTGCGTATCTCGGCATTAAGATAACAAGTATCTATTTGTGCAGCTGGCTAACAAATTCGTTCCAATTTTTTTCTCTCTCTCTGTTTGCCCTCGAGGCGTTCGCGTTAATCGCAGCGGATAATTTAATCAGGCATAAATCGGACCAACTCCAAGAAAAGGAGCGAACCAGCCAGCAGTGCGCCCATGGCAAATAAATTTATGACTGCAATTAGATGGTGGCCGTCGCTGTGCAGTTGCATTTTTGCATGCTTAACAGCAGACGTCTTTTGAAGGAAACTAGAAACCTAATGACAGGCTGGCTAGATGTCCTCTTTTCCCCGCACTAGTACTGGTCTCGGCTGATGATGGTATAGCTTATAACTCCGTTGCGAACGAAACTATTTTTCGGGGTGTGTAATAAAAATGACCAAACTGATTTAATGGAGTCATTAAAATGTGGCCACAAAGTGCCGTCGCAGTAAATAAAAATAAAAATGAACTACATCACTTTGTGTAGTAAAAAAATAAAAATTTAAATTTAGGGCCATTCGTTTTGTTATATAGTTTACAGCGACATTTGTCTATTTTGGTTTTATTAGATTTTCACATAATTTTATTTGTTTTTAATAGAGTGAAGGTTTTTTTATTAAGAACTTTGTTTTAAAATTTTATTACATTTTTTTAGTGTTATGGGTGATGATTTATGTAAATCTATAGGTAGGACTGAGTGCTTTGAATTCATTGCTCTGTGCCAGATACTTCTAGTCCTAGTCCGTGCAAAGTGGACTCAAGTAGTTTCATAAGAAGAGGTCAGACTTGAGCTATTGTTAGATGGAGGGACAGTGTGTGGAATTTTGTATCTATTTTTTTTTTATTCACTTATCTTATTAGCTTGTTAGGAGAGTATCGTGTATACGAGTGCCTTTGAGGTATTATAGGTGCTTTGCTTACACCGTAATTGCAATGCCATCCGCAGTAAGCAACATCATAATAGCAGCCCTCAGCTTCCGAGGCATTTCAAAACTTCCTTGACCACGGGGTTCCATTTAAGGGAAATTGGATTACACCTTGTGGGGTTCGGCTCTTCTAAGTCTTTCAAGTCTTCTTAATCTTCGTGTACACTCGTTATAAAGGAGCATACCTCCAGCCAGTCATCTTCTGATCTTAACTTATGGCTTATTAGACTTTGGGGGTTTGGTAAGTTCGCTTTTCCTTCTGCAAAGCGCCTACAATAGAATATTGCGTGTTCCATATCTTCTTCTTCGTCTGGGCATTCGGGCCAGAAAGGCGAGCTATCGTGACCAAATCTGTGAAGGTATTTCCAATAGCCGCCATGCCCTGATAAGAACTGCGTAAAGTGGTAGTTGCAGTTCCCGCTTGTTCTTTTTGTCCAGACCTCTATGGTGGGGATCAGTTTGTGGGTCCATCTGTCTTTATCCTACCTGGCTTGCCATAGTGCCATCGATGTTTCCCTCTCCTCTACTTTGATCCTTCTATTAGGGTCCTCTTGCCGGTTGGCTGTTTGCCTAAGGTAGATCCTTTGAATCTCGCTGGCAAGAATGTCGATGGGGATCATTCCGGATATAACGCAGGCTGCTTCATCCGAGATTGCTCGAAATTCCCTTATTGTTCGTATTGCTCAGAGCCTGTATGCTGACGAGAGCTTTCTCCTTGTTTCGTTTGTTTTTAGAGCCCCCACCAACGTTGCCATATTCACAGTTTTAACTGTAAATTACAGTTCTTTAGACAAGCTTACAGTTTTTAAAATTACCTCCTAGTACAAATTACAGTTTTTTTTTAAAGTTCAGATTTGAAAGAATAAATTAAAATGTGCTTTAAATCGTAGTGCTTCGTATTTAAGCATGTTATTTCATTTAAAATGAATTGTTTTGTGTTATTTTTGTTTAATAAAACTAAAAAAAAAAAACGTAATTTCAAAAAAATTGTTTGGTTTTTGAAGGTTACAGTTTTTTGGTTGAAAATACAGTTTTTTTTTTGGAATTTACAGTTTTTTTAATAAAAAATCTGGCAACATTGGCCCCCACCCAGACCGGTGCAGCTTATAGAAGTATTGAGCTGACAACTCTGGATAGTAGAATCCTCCTGGTGTATCCAGTTCCACCGATGTTTGACAGTATTCGGGAAAGAGCTGCTTGCATCTGTGAGGCCTTCGTGCCGGCGGCGTACTGGATGTGCGTTTTAAAGTTTAGCCTGTTGTCGTGCATTACTCCTATAGATACATTAGAGACTCCTTAGACCTAATGGTTTGATTCAAGCCCCGGAAATTTGCAAATTTCGGCTGGTTATCAAGACAGCCTCCGTCTTGTGGTCAGCTAGTTCTAAGCCGGCCGTCAATAAATATCAACTATCAATGCACTCAAGCGCTACACAGTACACATATCTACGCAGTGTTTGTCCAGCGCTGAAAAAGTAATAGCACTGAACGCAGTCTTTAAGAACACTTCCTAAAGACAGTGCAGTTCAGTGTGCTGCAAAAACCGAGGTGACGTTCCGGTGCTGGTATTAAAAAGAAAATTAATTTCAATTGGATTGTGGCCGATAAGTGTGCTGGAGCTAAAGTTATCTCCTATCCTTATGTTAAAATTTTGTAAAATTTCCATTTGAATTTATAATTTAGAATTAATTAAGTTAAAAAAGGTTCAAGTTTTCTTTTGGATAACCAAACCACATCACATTTGGTTATATTGGTGACCGCGACGTTATCTGAACACGCAACCTTCTGATTCTGATTCTACTAGATCCAATGAACACGACTAGAACATGATGGCTTTTGTTTAAGCTAACGAATTCATTTAGATTTTTAACTCCACAACAGCAGTTTTCAGCCTTAACGGGATTTTCGTCTGTATCTGGCTAAGGTTGATACATTAACATAGGATGGGACCAAAAATGAAGCTTCTTAAAAGCCCCTTCTTTATCTACATAGATAAGATATGCTCTTTATGACGAAGGGAATACTCGATGGTGGGTGTTACCCTATTAGCGTTTGCAGAACCGTTTCCATTGAATTATAAATACATTAAGCATGTTGAGTCGCAAGTTTCCCGTCAATGTATGTATTCCCTAATTTTTTTAGAATGAATTGCAAAGGACCAAAAGGTCTAGGAGATCTTCGATCATTTGCCTATCTGGGGTATGGAAACCACTTTTACTTCTATAGAAAAACCTGAACTACCTTATTCCAAATATTGGGGTATTTACTGTGTCTACACATTTTATAGGCTGTTGTTGTTGTCGGGACTCGGGTACGTAACGAAATGTCAAAGTTTATATTGCGTCAAGTTGGGGTATGTGGCTCGCTCCAGTATAATCATTTTCGGACATTATGCCATACATTTAGGATCCAACTTTTATATTTATAAAGAGTTTTTAATGAAAATAGGATTACGTTACGTTGATTACGTACCCGTGTCCCGAACATCGGTAAACGTCAATTCAGTACAAAATCTGTCAAAATGAACGGGCGATTAGCCACTTCGCATTTTATATTTATTTATTTGTTTTGTTTTTTTTCTAAGTCATTCATTCATTCATTTTCGATGGACCGCTTATCCATTAAGTGGGCTTAGGTTGCTCAAGTTTCTAAACCAAAAACACATAAATTAAAAAAAAAATAAAAACAAATATAAACAAAAACATTCGAGCTAAAAATAGCTCTAAACAATAACGAAATACGACACCTACATTTTTTTTTTTTAATTTATTTACAAATCATGAAAAATTGTTGTTAACAAATATTTGGTCTTGTTTTTTTTTCTCATTTCAGGTAATTTTTGGAAGAACGTCTAGAGGGCGATCAGAGAAGATAAGTTCTTGACACCTTGTAGGTAATTTGTTTTACAGACACCTTTGTTATAATTGATTGTGAATAATGGTTCATTTGTTGTTATTATTTTTGTGTGAGAGGAAATAAATTATTTATTTAAAAGCAAGAATAAAAAAACATACAAGATTAAATTGAATAAGCGTTATCTCTTGTTTACAATGTGGGCTAATGAGACTGATTACTCAATGTCGTCTGTATTGTTTTTATTTACTTTTTTTGTAGGTCAAATGAAATTGAAGATGTTTTTTTGAATAACACGGTATACATAACATATATAATAATATTTCATTATTTGTATTTACATGAGTACCACGTTTGTTTAGTTTGAGGATTTTTCTTAGCACTCTTTTGATATCCGATTAGATAATTTTTATGTCGGAAAACTTGTCCATTTCATTTTCTCCGCATAATTAATAAAAATTATGTTTTTTTTATTCATGTACATTTTTACCAGGCATTCAATGCATTCTATTGACAACCTTCTCTGTGGGCCTTTATAATTGTTGGTTTTGTTATACCGAAGATGTAAATAAATTGACCCACTTGTATAAAGTTGTGAAGCCAAAACTTGTTCTCGCCAAATTTAAAAATAGTTGGCGCAACTGAGCAGAGCACTCAAAATGACAGATCAATAATGTAAAAAATATATAGCAGGCGCAACAGGTCCGTATAGGCACCCTCAGTCTTCTTCTCAAAATTATTCGTTTGTGTGAGTTTTTAATTTTTTTTTTTAGGCGAATTGAAGTATGAAGTGGCCTTCAAATTTATCCCGAGTCCGATCGGTTGAATTTCCAATATTAAAAAAATGCCATAAAGCCCAAAACATTGCTAAGTAATTTGTTGCTGTAAAATTAACATAAATTTAGACGATATGACATTAATTTAGGGCGTAATGACAACAATGACCACAATCAGGGAGGTAGGAAGTCCCTCCATACTACTTTTTGGGCTTCATTTCCATCTTGTTCTTTATTTTTGGGCATAATGCGTTTTTTTTTTGTCGTTTTTCCAAATTGATTTGGGCGTTACTGCTGAACCCCGAATTTAGAAGCCTTTTCAAGACATTTATACTGTTGGATGTTTGTCAAACGTGCACAGTGGAAGAAAGCTTAAGATGTACTTTGTTTTTTTTTTTTTTCGAGAATCGAACCTAAAACCCCTCGCCCAGTAGTCCAAAATACTGAGCCACTGCACCTTGAGAGATCCAAAGTTTTGGAAAATAGTATCACGGTATAGGAAGTCACTATCAAATCGCTAATTTTTTTCAAATCAGGCCTAGAATGCTCAGGACCTTAGATGAAGATGAACTTCAAAGGCTCTTTTGTCTCTTTCTTTAGAATTGGGCTGAATACTTTGTGGAAAACTGGTGTGACTTAGTCAAGAAAGTGGTTAGAAGTACAACTGTACCTATAATATGTAATTAAGTCTTCCAAGGAAAATCTTCGCGAAGGTCTTTAGGCATTGCAAGGGTTTGGTCGACTCAACTTTTCCACTTCCAGTTCAGTTTTCGCCCATTCAGAAACACATTCTTCAATAGTTGAGAATCTTTCGGTATTTTCTACAGCTTTCTGGACATGTTTTTTTTTGTATATTTGGAGAAGGCATACGACCTAGTCCTTCCAAGTAAGCTCTGGCTAGCTGCGAACCATTCGATCTTTCTGCTAAAACTGTTTAACTATGTTCAAGTTAACCTTGTTCAATCACTCACTAAGGGTTCAAGGCTTTGTCAGGGCAGCGTTTTTATTTCGAATTGGATAACAAGCTGATAGTCATTTGCCCAAATTGAAGTAGGTACCGTGTATGTTTAAGGTTGGCTAGAGGTAAATTAGGGTAACAAATCGGACTTAATCCGCTCTATATATGTATCTAAGTAAGGAGTAGATACCATTGAAACAGATTGAGGATTTTGAATCCCTTGGTATCATATTCATGAACAATGGAAGAGAAATGCTTAATTTTCCTGATTGAAGAGGATGGCAATATTTTGAGACAGCTATAGGTCAATTTATTGTCAGAATAACCGATTTTAGTGCAAGACTAAGTTTGGTCGAATTATTCGCATAGACCATAAGGAGGACCAAAATACAGAGGCACTCAATTTCGGGCAATTATTTCTCCGAGAAGACCTAAACTTCGATGCTTTGGTTAATCTAACGCAATTCAAAGATTTGCTATGGAACTCGTCATTGGATCAAGTTGGACCTCTACTCTACTCATGGTGATTTCACCTGTCACCGAAGATCGATAACCTAAACATCACGCAGAAAATATTAGATACACCTTTAGGATTGCTCAACATTTCATACAGAATACAGAATTTGCATCACAAATTGCAGGACAAATTTAATATAAGACGTGAGACTTCTATCTCGCGCACAAAGTGTACCACAGGGTTCAATACTTGTTCCTATTCTATTTTTTTAAATAAGCAGCTAGGGCTTCAGTTATAGCTATTAGTAAAATGCAACCAAAAATAAAATGTTTTGCTTTTTTGGAGCACTTCAACTAAATCGTTCTTGGTCTTGGTCTTAAAATGTTGCTTTTGAATTATAAAATTAGTTCGTCAAAAAAATTGAAGCAATTGATCGCTAGATTTTCTAGAAAACCAATTTATTAATTTTTCCGTACGTAAAACTTTTCCTGTTCAACTTCTCAGTCAATTCCACAACATTTTCCATAGTACTGAATTCCTTCCTATATTATGGTTAAATGTGTCAGTTTTGTTTTGTTTTTTGGTTTTACGGATGCATTTTTACGGATTGCTATAACCGACCCCTAAGGTAAAAACAATTTAGAACATTTTTCGGCAACATACCTACTTGGAAGTATAAATAAAAATATCTTACCTTTCTTCGATCTATAAAGGTGCGTAGGCTATACACTTAGCCGGTCTTTGAAAGGTTGTCTTGCTGACCACAAAATGAAATCCCATATTTCTTCATGTTTTATTGAGTAATTAAATATTTTTTTAGATATATTCTTTTAGCAACTTTGACACTTTCTTGTGGCACTAGACATTTTATGATAAATTGGCAACAAATAATGTTCCTCAATCCTCACGACTAACAAATGTCCCAAACAGCATCGACCTGACAAATAAAAAATTTCTGTTTCCCAAAGTGGCATATAATAATTCAAAATATCAACTTTAAGATGTTATTAAAAAAATAGTGTAAACAACATCGAAGTTTCACCTAAAAATGTGACGACTCCCGAAATTTCGACTACCAACATGTAGGTGTGAATTTTCCATGTAACCAAATTAAAGTCGTAAACTGTTAGAAGTGTTAGTCCCTGTAAAAGTGTAAATACATAATAAAAAAAAAATAACAATCCATTAGTTCGGATTTGTTGAATGATGAAAAAGTTTCACCTACGATTTTACACATTTATTTAGCCAACTTTTAGGTGTGACCAATTTGACAGACCTACACTCTACCCCATTTATTGTTCAGTTTAGAAAATTTAGAAGAGACCATAAAATTATTTTTATTAACTTAATTAAATTTTTAATTTCCACTCCGTCAACCGCCTACTCAAATCAAACATGATCCGCATAATTTACACTATAACCTTAAGAGCATAATAAATGTCCACAAGCTTTTACCTTATACCCCGTAGAGTGTAAATAAAATTAATTGGCAAATTTATGTTTGAAAAATAAGCCCTGGGTCAGTTGTATTTTTGTTTATTACAAAAATAATGACACCCTCCCACTTCCCATTGATTTACTATACCAGAACCAACCTGTCATTGTCCTCATTCATTGTTTATAATTTTTTCTTAAAAATAAAAAAAAATCTACAAATAACACAGATACCGTTTCAATTTGATTAGCATCTTCATTAGAATGTTTCTGTGAATCCGTAAAAATATAAGAAAAAAAATTATAACAAGATCTGCCCTCAACATTTTTTGTCGACAATAATATTTTTCGTCAATTCGCATCTTTTTTTTTAGTTATTTTTTTTTTTATTTTTGCGGCGTCAGTCTTTTCCACCTACGCAGGCAAATAACCCGTAGACGTAATTCAGGGTTTTCCCAAAAAAAAAAAAAATAAATAAAATAAAAATGTGGAACGCATAACTTGTCATAAAATACTAAATAAAATATGTTAAAGTGGTAATTAATGAATAGTTCTGACCTATCAACCTGATCGCACATTCCTCAGTTTATCAAGTATTTTAGATTTTTTTTTATTATACTGAAAATTTCATACATGCCAACATTTATTATGTATCGAGGGAAATTTACGGTATCTTGACTCTTGACCATGGAAAGTAGCAAACCGTAACCACAATACAATTTGTAGCCCTTTTAATTTATGGATGATGGATTTTTGTGGGTAGCCCTTTGGTCAAAATTTCAGCGTTCGGCGGGGGCGAATCCAGGAACTTGTGTTGTAAGGTCGCGTTTGATTGATGTCGACACCAAAGTGATACCGCTGTGTAAACAGAACTATTTTTTTTATTTTTATTTTTTTTTCATAATAAGGGAGGCATATGCTGCGGGGAGGCTATTGTAATTTATTTGATGTTTGGACCTAAAAATCTACCTACTCGAACACATATTTCGGTTATGAATTATTTTTTTCAATAAATTTCGTCGAAAGCAAGGTTTTTCATTTGGAAATAGAATTAACGACAGATTTATTGAGGAAAATTTTAGTTGTAAGTATGAGGGATGATGTTTTTATTTCTCAAGTTGGAAAGGCCGCCATTTTTAATTCTTAATGAAGATATTTCACTTGTCATAAATTAGACGTCACTTAAATGGAGGCTGATTACAATTTGCTCGAATTTTTGGAGTACAATTTTGCAACTGACTGATATTGAAGTAAGCAAAGTGTTGGGCCACAGATGCCTTCCCATGAAAACCGTGTCGGGCGATCGCTGACCACAAAATATCTCTGAAAACTGCGGAAAAGCTCTTTCCAGTATCGTTTTGTAAGTGATTGACGTCATTTTGGAGCTTTGGAAATCCAGCTCCATAGTTCCGTGATGGCTTATTGCTCCCCATACCATTACACCACCTCCTTTGCTGTGCCGCCTTTGAAGATTTATTCCTTCTTTTCTCAAATCATGGAAATAACAGCCGTATCCATCAGGTCTGTGCAAATAAAATTTTTTTTATCAGAAAATACGACGGTATGCCACTCTTGATTCCACCTGTCACACTTGTTGCAAACTCAAGGCGCTTGATTTTACGTGACGCATTCAATTGTAGTTTCCTCTTCATTTTTTCATGGTCAATATGGCTGGCCTTCTGTATCACGTGGTGAACAGTCGACCTGCTAGCTGTAACTCCAGTTTCTGTTTTAATTTTACTTACGGAGAGCCTTGAACTTGAAGCAGGTCTCGGTATCGCCCGCCTTTCCTGACATGTTGTTGCTTTGCTGACTCTTCCTTTGCGTTTTTTTCCATACTTCTCAAGGTCCTTAATAAAGCTGCGTAAATGTCCGAATCTTCCGAATGGGCAGCATTAACTTAGACCACTTCATTTCTGAGGTTTTTTCTCGATCCCCACTTCGATAATGAGCTTCGATGAGCGGTGCTGCGAAGATGACTAGTCCGTTTTGTGAGATCTACGGTCAACGAAGACCCTTTCAGTCTCACCAACTGAACTACAAGTTACTACTTCCAGGAAATCCAAGAACTCTCTAATATCTCAATATCTAATCTTTATAGGTTTCTGAGGACAACGAGATGGCGGGACAAAGTCCTGTAACCATGGGTAGGATGAAATAAAGCCATTACAACACGGCTAACCCCATCGAAGGGTATCACAATGGCTCCACGTCCACGAGAACCTGAGTGGAGTGAAGAAGAGTCTACTCAGCTTCAGCAACCCGTAAACCTAACCTAACCTAACCTAGACAAATCCTCAAAAAATCCTACCAAGTCCAAATCGATATACAACAATACCATTTCTTCGTCGATTTTAAAGCTGCCTATAAAAGCTTCTATAAAGACGAGCAGACGAGTTTCCCTCAATCATTCATCAAGCCCCCTGCTACATCATTCAAGTGGCAGCGCCTTCAATAAGACACCAAAAAGTGCTGCCTCGAAAGTATGAGGCGACCAACAAAAAGAAATTCATGACGATCTCAAGCGTAGCCAAGAAGGAGGCATTATGTCGCAACGCCTTGCACAAGGACCTAATTATAAAAAAGGTTTTTTTATCCCCCTTGCAAAATACACCGAAGATAGAAGGGAGAGTACAAAAGGCGCGCGGTTCAGTCGATAGAGAAATGTTACTACAGGAATGACATACGAAAGAACAACCAAAGCCAAAGCTACAAACGTCGAATCGTAACCTGCAAATACAACCAAGGGAAGTCGTAGTGAAATCTGTGACGATGACTAAGATTAAACTGACAAGCTATATGAGTCATGACGTTGGACAAGAAAGTATGTACCCAACTATGGAGGTGCAACTCTCCCCAACATCGCATCATAGGTATAAGTGTTTCCTTTCAATATTCTTTGAAGACTTAAAGCCGATTGGCGACACCTCAATAGGTCCTCATTACTTATTTACTTAGTTGGCGCTACAGTTTGGGGTGGACCTGGGCCTCAAACAACACGCCGATCTTTTGCTAACCGCCTCCAGTTGCGCACTCCCAGTTTTTTGAGGACCCTTCCACTTGTGAACGCCACCTGAAACGAGGTTTTTCTCTACTGCGTTGTCCCTCCGGGTTGGAATCGAAGACTTTTCGGGACGGAGCGTTGGTGTCCATTCGCTCTACATATCCCAGCCTTCTTAGACGACTGATGCGTATATTTCTGATCAGGTCGATGTCGCTGTAGATCTCTTCCTCCAAAGCCCGTCAACGCAAACGGGACCGAAAATCACTCGAAGAATTTTGTGTTCGAAAGGATCAAGAAGATTTTTATCTGCCTCTATGCTTCTGTCCCATAGAGCAAGATTGTTATGATGAAGGTCTTATATTGAGTCTACTTAGTGTTTCTTGGTAAGACCTTACTAGTCAGTTGCCTTCTTAGGCCAGAGAAACAGCGCTTGGCAAGTGCACCCACTTGTGTCACTGTGGTGTCATTGTCAGAGTTTACAGCGAAGCCGAGGTAGACACAGTCCCTAACCACCTCAATGTTGTAGCGGTCTATCTTGACGTTCTGTACGATTCGCCCATGTTGTGTGTCCCTTCTTGTTGACAGCATGGATTTGGTTTTGCCTTCATTCACCACTTAACCTATTTTTATATAAGATCTTATTAGTGCCGTTTAAATCCGAGAAAGAGAAACAAGATTTTAAAATTTTTGCTCAGTGGTTAGTGCGTTAAGCTACTGAGCCAGATGTCCCAATAAAATGATAAAATTACCCTTTAAGCGTTTTTTTCCTACGGCAGTACCTTCATCGACAATTTGGCAAATATCCGACAGTACAATCATCCTGAAAAATGGTTACCAAATCAGCCGTCCAGAATAAGACTGTAGGTCCCTTCTATTCGTCCTAAAAATTAAAACTCTCACAAAAGAAATTATGACGGAATCTATGCTTAGGGCTCTATAAGGACTTGCGATAACTATTTATTTTTTACTGATACCCAGCAACGTTTGAAGTTTGAAGAACTCGTGCTGCTACAGAAAGGTCAGTTCACCAACGAGCCTTAATTTGATACCAGAAAAGATAAACTTGTTTAAAATCATACTGGAGGTAAACCTTTTCAAAAGACTGTGCAATAGTTGTCGCATTTGGCAATGACATTTCCATAGTCGAGGTCATTCAATATCGGCACTTTAGACGGGACGTTACATTTCAAAGTTATTTTTAGAGGTACATTGGTCTTATGTGGTATTAGCCACATAGGCTATGTCATTATCACCCTCTCTCTGTCCGAAGTCTCTCTTACCACAGAAAGGTCTCAACGACTCTTTTTTATCTGCGTCTGTCCTTATTACGTTTCTCAGTATTCTGGCTGACGAATTTGAATGGCTTGTATTATGTTAAAGGAAATTGGTTTCAGACCATATTTTTAGGCGCTGGCCGTTTCTTCTTTCTAAAACTATAGCCTCATTCCGTAAAATGTACAACAGAGTCCCACCTCTATAACTTTTCTGTCATCTGTCATTTTGAACTGAAACACCTTCTAGCCCCATTCGAGAAATCAATTTCGATTCAAATACAACCATAAACGTCTATTCCCTTCTTTTCGGATTCATATACATACGATCCTGTCAGTATTTTGTGAAAACTTTTCGTTAAGTCAATCTCTCGTATTACATCTTTGTAAATATTGCTCTACTCTCTGTTACCTCATGACCATCGTAATCAAGCCATCGTCCTCGTCGTCATCGTTGTCGAGTAGACCGAGTCTCTCTCTTCAACCAAATAGTCCTTCGGCTGTGTCAACAACCAAAAACGCAAATATATACCTAAGCCCCGTACCAAAAACTTCAAAAGGAATCCGACAGCCAATCTCATGTCGAGTGTAAAATATTTTCAGCCAAATAAATTTTCCCTCAACGACAAGTTTACAGAAATTTTGTACGCAAACGGATTGCTACGCAGGAGGACTATACACAAAAGCCGTTTTGAATCATGTTTACTTTACCACTGAATGGTATGTTGGTTGGTGGTGATGGTGCGATGGTGCTGTCTGGTATCCTTTCAATGATGATAGTGATTGCTGGTGCTGGTTCTGGGTCCTTTTATATTCCTTGAAATTTGCATAAAATTCAACGAAATGCAGGATGGCTACATTCGTCGAATTTCTTGTTTGACTTTGTGATGATAGTTGGTCCTCCATTTGATTTAATTAAAAATCCGTGTTTTATCTCATTCATGTTTGGGTTCAGTTCTAGTTCAGTGAAAAATCGGGTCAATGGACTGCAGCTGTTTGGATTCAACGGAAAAGAAAACACACAAATTTGACTGTAATTATACGTTTACCCATTGGTGGGTTCAAGGTTCAAGCAGTAGCGCAGAGATATTCTCTTTGTTTCAACAGAATGATTGTCAGAGCTTAGGTCGGAACTCACCAAAACGTTTTAGAAACTGTTTTCCTGACATAATACTATAGGTATGTGTTTCTTGTATTCGATAGGTGGTGTGGTATCTGCTGAAGTATCTGCAGATCTAAAGTATTATTTTTTGGGTTAAGAATGAGATGAAGGGTTATCATAGCTCCAAAAGCTCCATCGTGTGCAGCTTATCAATGAAAACCCCAAACTACAAGACTCTGAGTCTGTCACCTTTTCGTTCCTGTCCCACTACGCGCTACCCTTCACGTTCCTGTTGTTTTTTCGTTTCATCCAAGTTCGAAATTACAGCCCAAGTCGGACTTCATCTCATTCTGCAATAACTGGCTAACAATGCGCGGAATCCCTCCCCGTTTTGCTGTCGTTTCATCGGAGTTCGGAATATCTACCCGAAGTTTAACTTAAAAAAGAATCGCAGCAGTTTTTGATAGAGTTTAAGAGTTTAAAAATTAACAGCCTTTGACAAATTGTGTCAATTTCTGGCCTAAGAATTCGTTGCTTAAGAAGAGGAGTTGTGCGACAGTGTAACCAATTCCACGCTTTTGCCACGGTAGTTCATTTTTAGACAAACGACCATTTTCTCATCTGAAGACTAAGTATACCCTAACCGCGGGGCAACAGTGGTTCCTGTCTTCAGGGTCCAGTCCATTCAAATTCGAATTTTTGTTGGGAATTGTCCGGATTACAATAATTTGTCACAGTCAATTTTGCGTCAAATTTGTTACTAAAGCTTCACCAGTGAGGCTCTGTTTCATTATTGCCTTACTTTAGGTTACGCTAGAGTTCAAGGGCCTCAATTAAAAAGCCTAGGAACAACAATTTTTATGAAAGTTTTAGAAGCTTCAAGCTTTTTTAAAAGGCCGATATATATATTTGCAAAAAACAAACAGAAGTATATTCTTACTCAACTTATCCATGAGCCGACTTTCGTACCTTGAAGCTTTAAAACTTTATGTTGGTTCGCGTTTAATGTGAAAACTACTGGACAGATTTCGATGAAACTTTTTTTGAAATATTTTCTAAAAATCCGAAAAGGTTTTAAGCTAGGTTATTCGTTGCCACGCCTACTTTTTCAAAGCATTTTTGAAGAAATTGTGTTTTTTTTTCTAACTTTAAGGGCTTTAACTTGCTATTATATATATATAGAAAATTTTTAATCACTCCCCCTTTCACATTTCTTCCGGCTATCGCTCCTCTTTCATAACACCGATATACACCAAAAGGGATCAAAGAGCGAAGTAACTAATAACCGCCCCGTATCAAAAGTATTTTGTCTAAAAAAGCAAACTCAACACTTGGCTTCCTTAAAAATAAATGGTCCAAGGAATTTTGCATCACTTTTGTTCGCCCCCTCCTCCGAGTAAACGCTAGCCAAGCGTGGTGTTCCTTTCAGCAAGTGCATGATTCCAGAATCGAGAGTTTCCAACCTCGTTTTCTTTGTTTTACTCTTCGTGGTCTTTCTGGGAATGATCGCTTAATCTTACCTTCTTATCGCTACCGTCTCAAACTTATTAACCTAAACACCCTTGAGGAACGCAGGAACGCTGCAGACAATCTTTTCATTCTCAGACTCCTCTCAGTCTCCGTTGATCGCATGTCTCTTTATAACTCTATCTGCTTTAACACTAACCCTCGTAGTCTATGTTCCCCCTTTTCTTTTCTATCTTCAAACCCACCACATTTCCTATTGGCTTTAACGAACCAATCTCTCGTATGCTTAGAATAAGGTTAACTTAAACCTCGCTATTTTCGACTACAACTGCAGGACCACCTCCCTGAAAATCGATCTCCTTAAACATCCTTAGCTTTAAGTTCTAGTTATAAGTTCCAGTAGCTTTAGGTAATTGTTATAGTTTGTATTAAGCCTAATAAATGGGGTTCTTGTTTGCCTGCACGAAAATTAAATGCCGGCATAAAATTTGAGCTATGTACAGTTCATAGCTTAAATTTGATGCCACGAAAAAAAATTGCACTCCTAGTTAACTACCTATATAAGGAAAGTAGCGACTTTACTAGCCGAAGCCCGAAATATGCCTACTGAGCCTTACGGTATAATAGATCTTCTAGGTCGACGTGTTTTACATCGCTTTGATGAATCAGAAATTAAAACAAGTAAAAGTGTTATCATCGGCCTGGCCGATGCTTTAATACCCTTCACTGCATAAAAGTCATGCAAAATATTTGCCATGCGAGCTAGTACCTATGTACTGATGTACACGCATGGGTCTAATATTGGTTTTGCATGGGAGGTACCAGAACTACTTGACCGATATAGCCCATTTTCAATACCCACCTGACGACGGTAAAAATAAGTTCTCTCACAAAATTTCATTCACCTAAGTCGATTCGTTTGGATGCTATCGTGTTTTCAACAGACAGAGAGACACATGGGACAAATATTGGCTTTGTATGGGAGATAACAGAACTACATGACCGACATGGACCGTTTTTAATACCAATCTGACAACCGTAAAAATAATACCTCTGACAAAATTTCATTCGCCTAAGTCGATTCGTTTGGACGCTATCGTGATTTCAACAGACAGAGAGACACATGGGTCTAATAGTGGTTTTGTATGGGAGGTACCAGAACTACTTGACCGACATAACCCATTTTCAATACCAACCTGACGACAGTAAAAATAAGTCCTTTCACAAAATTGAATTCGCTTAAGTCGATTCGTTTGGACGCTATCGTGTTTTAAACAGAAAGACGGACAGACAGACAGACGGACAGACAGACGGACATGGCTAGATCGATTCTGAATGCGATCCTGATTCAGAATATTTATACTCCGGTGAATCCTTCTTGGCGTTACAAATGTAATGACAAAGTGAATATACCTTCCTGCGGAGGGTATAAAAAAATTATATATTATGCCAGAAGACACCATGTCTGTATGTATCCGCCAATCTTGAGGACCAATCCATGAATTTGGCAGCGATTTTGTCAATTAAGATCAAATTTCTTGAAGAAGGTTTATGTCTATTAGAATTTGTTCTATCCCTTATCAGAGCTGAGTATTTAAGGTCTAAGTGTCAGAAATTGCTTTACCAAACAGTAAGTCGACAAGAGGCATTTTTAAGGGCTATTTTAATTTGCCGATTTAAGCAAAACACTCTTTTAACCTTGTTTTCAACTTAAAATAAACTTTACTGCCTTAAATTTTAATAATTTACTGGTGAAACCTGCCCTTAGACAGTAAAACTAATTATTGTAGGTTGGTTTTTGTTGTCATCTTCACGGTTGTGTGGCTTTTTAATGTTTATGTTTGGTATCAAGTTAATTCTTTTTTTTTTTTCACGCAATAATTTATAGTATTTGCCAGATTATAGCGAAGCAAATAAAAAACAAGACGAACAAAAAAATGAGAGCGTTAATTATGGTATCATAGTCTGTTTTTTTTTTTTTTTTGTTATTACTACGTAGCAGATTTAAATACATCGTGAGTCATTTCCAGTTTTAGATGGCAAAATGGCTTGAGGGCGAAAGTTCACATTTTGAATGGATTAGTAGTTTTCATGCTTGAAATCATTTCGCTTCATTCATAAAAAAACCAACAGACTCTCACACACAAAGGCTTGTAATAATTATACTGCTGATCAAATGAATTGCGATTGTTTTTTTGAAAATTATGAATGATTCCGTGGTGAACGTCAAAATAGGGTCTTGACCTGTAGAAATAATTGCTCGAATTTTTTTGTTACAGTAAAAATGTATATATTTTGTTTAATACCGTCTCGGTCTTAGACAGACGTATTAATCTTTTTAATAGGCATGCTAAATGATAAATGCGATTTAAGGGAAAATTATGATTTGGAAGGGTGATGAACTGAATGGAAGTTCCAATGTCCAATGTTATCTCTAAAATATTGTCTGATGAAAGTGTGACCAATAAATTGGTAGAAACGCTTTTACTTCTGTAAAGTTAAGTTAGTGTAAGTGGTGTAAGTCACTAGTTTGATAGGGTTAACCGGAGTAGAGCATTTTTGCAGGAATTGTTTCTGAACTAATGTTTTAAGGACCTTTTGTAAAGTAGATCCACGAACTTTATAGAGGGCTAAGTGGTTCACTCATGTTAAAGTTACGATTGGGCTTCTGGAATTTTGTTATTTTAGATCGAAGGCGTAGGACGTAGATTTTGTGGAGCTAGTCTCCCAAAACAATAAACTTCTATGATGTCACTTACCTTTGCTAGTTAGTTAGTTCGTTTAAAGTGGCTTTCGGTGAGAGAAACCTTTAGGCCGTTGGTCGGCCCATTGTGCATACCACTGAGGTTTGGGGAACTTTGCCTTTTCTGGCTACTCATGTAAACCATTTGCTACCGGTTATAAAGCTAAGAATGTTAGCGGAGCTGGTATTACCTCAATCACTGAGATCATTGAGAAAATGGAAACGTGGGACTTCCTTAAATTGGCCAGAGCAGAGCGACTGTAATGAGTTATGGACTCATCCTCCTCTTCATCTCTGCAGCTTCTGCATAAGTCATTGTGTGGCAGACCGACCCATTGATCGTGTCTACCTAATATGCAGTGCCCGGGGATGACATTAATGACTTTCGAGATACTGGGTTTTTTAAGTCGAAGAAGCTCTTTGGATCTTTTCGTGTCCAGAGCTGGCCAGGTGAAACTGAAACTTGTTCTACTTGCTGCGTCCGCGTGAATTATGCATACACGTTGTGCAGACTTATACTATCCAGATCCACGCCAAAGGAGCCTCGCCTAGCTAGTTCGTTTGGTGCACAGTTTCCTGGGATGTCACAGTGACCAGGAACCCAGCAGAGGGTGAGGTTTTACTGTCCAGCTTTATCGTAAAGAGATACGCGGCAAATAGGGATTTGACTGCAGCTTGGCTATCAATGTATATGACGATATCCCATAGGTTAAGGGGCAGTTTGCAATATATATGCAATTTTCATCCAGAAGGCCTATTGTGATTAAGGATATCCCTTTGTGATACCAAATTAATCGACACCGATAGCTGTGATTTCGGCTTGTGTCGAGAGGCCCAGATTCAGTTATTCTGAAAAGACCCCGGAGCGCGGCGTCAACCCCCTCCAGTGTCTTGGAACCGTCTGTGAATATTGACAGAGATTTTTCGTGTAGGACATTTTGTGAATGCCATTAATTCCTGTCCGGCATTTCATGTCACTTATACGTTATACCTTATGGCGCTAAATAGTCCGGGGTGGACTTCTGGGCCTCCCTGATGTCAACAGCGACAGGTTGTATACATGAAAGCAATAACTTCCCAAAGTTATAGTATAAAAACAGTGGGTATTGACTAAAAGTGCTTGAAAGGTATAACCTCATAGTCAGATAGACGTTTTCAGCAAATGCATTTCTTCATCACTTGAATTAAAAAAAAATTGAATACTCACTTACTTCCTTACCTCTACTGTTGGGGTGAAGTTGCACCTTAGCTAACAAGCGTTGTAATTAGCCCGGTCAGTGCATCCACTTGCAGACTTCAAGTCGGTTGAGTCGGTTTGCGCCGTTCTACTTGTGTGCGCCACCTACTGAAAACAGGACCCCTCATCCTAATCTCCTATAAGTTCCATGAAATGGTCTAAACTGTTTCAGAGTCTGGCTAGAATTAAAAAATAAATTCACTAACGTACTTTATACAAATTCGTTACCCCTGACACGATCTGCATCCAAGGTATCGTTCCTGTAACGATGTTCTTTGTGTTCTTTGTGTATTTAAACAAGTAATCCTATATCTAGCCGAAGGAAGAGGAGTCGATAAAGCCTGTTGCTCTCGGCAATTTCTGGACTACAGCCTTTATAAAGCTTTTCTGCTACCTATTCCGATCATCAGGTGATAACAGCCCTTTTGTCGAACAGCAGTACTCAGCCCCTGCCCATACTGGTAATGATACTACCTCTGGTACACAGAAGCCCACTAGGGCACATATGACTATGTCTTAGATGTACTACGATGTAGTACGATGGTGCGTCAATAAAATCTCATTCAAATTGCCTTTGAACACCCCCAAAGACTCCCTTAAAGTTGTCTGACGACTGTGTTTTATTGGGAATCACGTTATCCATCTGGCAAATAGCTTTTTTGAAAATCTGAAATCACTGATCCATGTGATTAGCTGGTACCTTTTTTAAGTTCCAGCACCTTCATTTGACGATCTTCTAACTATTCTGTCAGATCTCTCTGAAAATTTGAACGCAGCGTTTTATGAAAGACGCTTCTTGACAACCAAAATGTTGGATTTGACGTGGTAACGCCAATTCTTTCAATTTTCAGAGACTTAAGAACATCAAGCTTACAACATTGCATGTGAAAAGCTACTATCCAACAGCAGAATATCTTAACGCACTTTTGAGTGTTCCTCGGCTGTCAACACCATCAACATCTTGTAACCCAAACACAGCTAATAAGTGACAGTCAATCCCACATTTCACTGTTTCCCACGCATCACTTTCAAGTGAAATTCCACACTCAGGTGTTGAGGCCACTTAATCAAATTCCTAACCACCTCTGGGAGTTTCTTCTCATTAACTCGCAACCACAGTCCATACGGCTGTCCTAATACACAATCAATCAAACTCACATTTCCAATGAGCCTCTTCCTCATTACGTATGTGCGTGTACATACGTCATGTGACTATATCGTCACTTCAATTAGGAACACAACCATTCCATATGATGCATCACGAAACATGATGAAGTGACGTCCAGCCAAAGCTATCATCACAACTATCCCCCAATGACGCAAGCATCACACATTAGATACACGACCCCTAGGCCGCTGCTAAGTTATTAATTGAACAACACTACTCTCCCAGAGAAGAGGCGTTGATTTGCCCAGGGCTTGTGGGAGAAGAGACTCCACCAGATACTCCCTCCCAAGCACTTTAATTTTTTTTTTTGTTGTAACGCACAACAAACAAGAAAACTTGAGGACGAGTGTAAGATGGATGATGATCTATCATCTTGACCTTTTCGGCATGCCCCCAGAGAGCGCCGTCCAATCTCTCTCTCGAGGAAAACACTTCACAACAACTTTATGCATAATAAATAAATAATTAATTTATGATAAGACTTTGTTTGATTTATCATTGAATTTTGACACTTCATCAATAGTTTTCAAACGAGAGCCGTTGCGGTAGCAGTAGCACCCTCCAAGGAGTCGGTGTGTGTGACTCTTTTGACCAAATTCAAATGGCGCCTATATTTGTTCTGATTGTCTAGTATAATAATTTATGAGATTTCTTCGATTAAAATTTATTTTGTTTATTTTTTTGAGCAGTGGAATCCTGTTTGGTTTTTTTTGCATATACGGCTGGTTAGCCAATTTGGAACTGCGGTCACTTTGCGTTTTGGTCTCTTTGATTGACAATTTGAATGACCTACTGTGTGGCGCTGTGTGTTGTGATTGAACAGCCAAATGCAATTAATTTAAATTTAGAACGATTTCTATAAATAGCGATGATGTATGGATACTGGATAGCTGGGCAAAAATGTTTGATAATTGTGTGTATCCTTTTTGGCATCAGGGGGTAAATATTTCAGAGTATCGCACTTTGTGGTGATGGTTTGACCGAAATTGCTAGATTGCAAGGTCAATTGGCCGCGCTTCGATTTGGTCAATTGCAAATCGAGTGATGGAATTTATAATTGGAATATTGGGACTTGGAATTTGTGGTAATTTTCGTTGTTTTTTTTTTTTTGCACTAGAGAGTGACGGTTTATGGAAAAAAAAATATACCAAAGACTAGATACCTACCTCACATTTTTGTCTCTTAAAGGAGATTCACTACTCGAATTCGAAATGAATGGGTGGGAGAATACAGATATTGATGAGTTAGGAGAATCGTTTCAGCTCTACTCCAGAGGGACAACGAGGTAGAGGTGGCGCGCGCAGTTGGAATGGGACCTCAACCAACATGGCGTGCACAACTGGAGGCAGCTAGCGTTGGATCAAGCTGGAGATAACTCTCTACGGGCAGGACGGTTTTATGATGGACATCGGTGCAGGAGCTGGTATTTATTCAGCTCCGAAACTCTGGATCTTCGAGAATAGTTTATCTAACCGCAAGTCCACAAGAAAGGAGACCGTTTCAACTGCGCCAACTACAGAGGTATCAGTCTCCTTAACATCGCATACATCTATCTATATCTGCCATATTGTATGAAGGCCTTAAACCCTTCGTAAGTCCACTGTCAACCAAATTTTCGCACTTAGGTATATATCCTGGAAAAAGCGCAAGAAGTCAAAATCAATACCCACCAACTTTTAATCGATTTCAAACCGACTTTGAATATAGAGTCGAGCTATCCAGATTACAGAGCCAAGTCTAGCTTTGGCATCCCTACAAAACTCGTTCGATTGTGTAGAATGACGATGGAGAAAGGTTGCTGCTGCATCAAGATCGGTAATGGCCTTATCGAAACCTTTGATGCCAAAAAGAGGATTTAAATAAAGTGACGCTCTGTCATGCGGAATCTTCAACGTCATACTCGAACGATTTGCCCGAAACTTACAGGCCAACACACAAGGAACGATCTTTCAAAAGTTCGTTCAATTACTTGCATATATGTACATGCCGATGATATTGACATAATTGGTAGAACACAGCGAGCTGTCACTAGTACCTATACGTTTCCTAGTATAAAAACGGGAACGGCTAAAATGGGTCTAGCAGTCAACGAGGGCGAAACCAAGTATATGCTGTCAACAAGAAGGGACATCCAACATCGAAGAATCGGACAAAACGTCAAAATCGACAGCTATAACCTTGAGGTAGTAAGAGAATTTGTCTACCTTGACTAATTTCTGATTAGAAGTTAGAAGAAGTTATAAACGAAAAATAACTCTTGCCAACCGCTGTTTCTTTGGGCTGAAAAGATTCTGTATAAGACATTGATCATCCGTGTCCTACTTTATGGTGCTGACACTTTGACTCTATCAAAAGCGGATGAAGATATCCTCGGACGTTTCGAGAGAAAGATTATTCGTAAAAGGTTCGGTTCCGTTTCCGTCGACGGGCTTTTTGGCTGGAGAAGAAGATTCAACCACGAACTATACAGCGACATCGACCGTCAAAAAAAGCGTTGGAGGCAGCTGATGCTTATATTAACGAGTTCTCCTAGATTGTCGAAGAAATATTCTCCGAGATGAGACACAAAAATGTTCTCATTTATATAAACCGAGCGGTACAATAATATGACCCCATTGGAAAGTCGCGTAGATTTTGCAAATGGCGTCAAATGTGAACTCCATTTTGACATACCCCTCAAGAGCGCCGAATAGCTGTGACTATATTTTTTAATGAAAAATTCGACAGATAGTCAGATTTTGAAGCAACGTTCATTTTCTGCCCACTGCGGTCGTTTAGCTGGACGACTCTTAAAAACATGAGTGACACGGGACCGAGCAAGCTCTGGAAGGCCTTGTACCTCTGCCGTGTTTGAAAATGTTCTAGAGGGTTCGTCGACATCGAACAAGGGCCATGAAACGCAATTGCCTACTTTACGCACGTCTCTTTCGCGCTTTTTAGTAAACGACTTGAAGATGTTTTCTTACAAAGTGCAGAGAGTAGGTACATCAGCTGATTTGATGACGGTGAATCGCGTCTAACCTTCGCTCACGCCTTCCTGAACATCAACAACGAAGTGGACGATTTAGTGTAAAAAATAATCATGAGTGACGATAGGCCCATTTCCATATACATAATGTGGATACATGAATAAATAAAATGACCGGTCCTGGGGCATTGAAAATTCGCGAGTAATGCACGAAGCCACGAAGACCCTTACATCCACTCCAAGGTACTTTTGCATGGCGTGGTGGTTTAGACGGATGAGTCTTTGGACGTGGAAGGTGAGCGTTAACGAGTCATATTCAAAACGTTTTCAGGACGAATGGAAGAGACATACAATAAATTTTATTCCGAATCTGAACGGAAGAATTGAGAAACTTTTCAAGGACAGTGACTCAGTAATTATAGTGCTGAACTGCTGACAGAATGTTTCCTGGTTCAACCCCCAAGAAAAAAAAAAGTTGTTTAGCCTCTTGGTATGTCCAAAATGTTTCCCTCTTCAAATATACTCCAAATAGTTCGGACTTGCAGAAGATAATGGTTAGGTTAGATGGCTGTTCTAGAAGGACACACTTAGACCATATTTGCAGGTCTATTGCTACCTGCGAATTTTTTTAATAAGAGATATCTCTATCTTTCATCTTTAAGAGGTCCTGATGTGACTGAAGCAGTCATCAGCTCAATTGGTGAGTACCTCCTGATGGCGGTTTGTCTTCGAGTAAGGAAGGAGGGTACCCTAGCAGTCTGCCTCTACCTATTGCCTCTGCGATAGGCTATCATTAAGGATTGAGGCTGGTGCGTGGCAAAAATGGGTTGTTGTCAAAAGTCAATGGTCGGGATTGTCTTCTGGAAAATTATTTACAGAAAATTATTTTATTTCCTTTGACAATTTATCCATGAGATAGAGACTGGTGCTGAGCAGAAGTGCTTTATTGAAGCAAACCACACTACTGACTGGAACCGAAAAGGAGTTCGCATCAGTGACCGAACCCCCCGTCTATTGCCTCTGACGGGCTGATTCGAAGTGTCGAAATGAAGTTGACTGATGTAGTGAGCTCCTGCGAAGACGAAGGTGTAAAGAAATTAGTCTAACCCACGAATGGCGCTGGATAGTCTCTAACTTGCAAGGAAGGTGGATGGTACGTATCAAAGAATAGTATTTGGAGCATCTGTTCTGCTACGAAATGATGACATTTTGTCTTCAGATATCGTGCAGACGATAATAATTCTCCTTCAAATGAACCGATTCAAATGTTTACAATCCCTAAGTGCTCGACTTAACCTCAATCATAAAAATCTCCTCTTTTGGCAATCCAATCTAAAGGAATCTCTGTCAGCCTTTGAAACGAAATTAAATTCCAAATTTCTACACCAATCAAATTTATGCTAAGTTCATCGCATCGAATCTGAGTTAAATTAAATTTCGAACTTTCATCCTTGCTGTGAGAATTTGGTCACTCGAAGCACAGATGCTGCTCCTAAAGGAATTCCTCTCAACCGACCAGTAAATATTTATTTTTCTATAAAAAGAAAAATTGTATATACATTTATATCGATTTAAATCGAAAGTTAACCACACATGCCAACGAGAGGAATCTTATCCCTTTGCCCAGCGGACCATTTGTCTACTTGGTCATGGCATGGCAGATTGTTCACCAAAAAAAAAAAAAAAGGACATGTTCTCCCCCATTCTTCCACTGTGGCTGTGGCAAATAATCGTTTAATTATTGGGTTTGGTTTTGGTTTAAAAAAAAAAAACATCGATGGGACGTTTGTGCTTACATATTTTTCTGTCAAGAGCGATACCAGACACAGGACATTCTAAATTCCCCAGATTTTCCTTTATTATACTACACCACATGCTCTGTTATGTTTTGGAGAGGTATTGCGAATGAAAGGGTTTTTTTTTTATTTTTTTTTACCCGACCACCGTGTTGCGGTAAATTTCGATATCGATTTTTAAAATTTTGAATTGGCATATAATGGTTCTGTGGTTGGAATTTATTTCTGATATTAGTTGTTGTTATCCAGCCGCAAGGATTTACAGGGACATTGGTGAAATAATTTTTATTTATTTTGTAAAATTAAATTTCGAGGATATTTTCATCCATATAGATGATGGTGCGCTGACAGACTTTGTCCCGTTGTGACAAAGGATAACAAACACTTGACTCATTAAAATGGCAGAAAGGAGTGAGAAGACAATGTCACTGTCACAGATGTAACAGCCACGTCTTGTGTGTGCGTTATTGTTTTACTTTGGGGTTTCACGAGAGCGATACGAGTGATGAAGAACCATCAAGAAGCTAACAAGGATCTCTAAGACGTGTATATGAGCCAGTAGATCCTTTGTGAACACACAACATTATGCAAATGAGGGAATAATAATGCTAATTTCTACGCCATTTTGTGTTATTCCTATGCGAATGTGCGAGTAGGAGAGGCAGGATGAATATTTTCAACAGGATTTGAATTTGTTTTTTTTTTTTTTTTTTTTTTAATTTTGTTATGTTGTCTTTTGTTTATGAAGAGGCGGGATAATTGTTTTAATTAAGATAACTTTATGAACCAAAATGATTGTCATTTTGTAGAGGAATTTATGTACTGGTGTGTGGGTGTGTAAATTTTGTGAACATTGTGTCTTACATTGTGTGTTTTTAAAGGAAGGGTTTGAGACTCTTAGGAATTACATTCATTCCTTATGAAGTGAGACTGCACGTATTTGAATGTATCCAACTCTTCCGTATACAGTTGAAGTTGTTAAGAAAAGAATAAACAGTTTTTAAGTGAAATTCGTTATGACTCGTTGGGCTGTGATTTCCAACTGCGAGGAAGCTGCGATGAAACGAAAAAGCGACAGGATTGGAATGAAACTTCTTGTAGGTCGTTGAACAGTAATTCCGGCAGTAGTAGCGACAGAATTGAAGTGAACTACTTATGGTTCGTTGGGCAATAATTCTGAACTCCTATGAAACGGAAAAGCAACAGGATTAAAGTGCAACTTCATATGAATCGTTAGTTAATACTTCTGAATTCTGAAGAAAAGAAAAAGGGACAGGATTGAAGTAAAACTTCTCATGGCTCGTTGGGCAGTAATTCTGAAAGCCGATGAAACGAAAAAGCGACAAGATTGAAGTAAGACTTCTTATGGATCGGTGGGCAGTAATTCGGAACTCCAATGAAACGAAGAGCAATAGAATTGAAATGAAACTTCTTATGGGTCGTTGGGCAGTAATTCTGAACGAAACGAAAAAGCGACAGGATTAAAGTGCAACTGCTATGGATCGTTGGGCAGTAATACCACACTATGCAAATACGAAAATGGGACAGGAAACGGAAGGGAGGGGGTATCGCAAGTGGTGGGACCGTTTGGGTAGAATAAGAAATGAGAGAGAAACGAAAAAGCGACAGATTCGGAGTCGGAAACAAAAGGAGAGGTGATACCGCCCATGGTGATATACTTATGTGGACGCATTGAGCCATAAAAGGTAAAGTTTTCGTCGCAAGCAAGTACCTACACAACTTTCTAAACAAACACTTTGGTTGAAACGATACCACGTTTTCCAATCAAGTTCCCAAACAAAAGCAAATTATAAAATTTGGAAGAACATTTCTACGAGCTGAAAAAAAGCCCTGTCTTCTAACGACGCGACTTAAAAGGTACTTTTGATGAAAGATCTTGTGACTTGTGAGTACATTTGTGGATACAGTTTGGGCTTCTCTGCAAGAGCCCTACTAAGGTCCTTTGAAAGTTCTCAAGCTGAATTAGTAGCATTTTCGATTTTAACTCAGGACAAGTCTATCAAAACCAACATCGACTCAATTATGAAAATTTTATTAAACACACGCGGAAACACCAGCCAGCCAGAAGTTTGACAGAAAAGTACATTAAGGAAAAATAAAGTTTGATGCATAACTTTATCTGCGCGTCAAGTCGTTGGATTGAAGTAAAACTACTCATGGCTCATTGGGCAATAATTCTGAACTCCGATGAAACGAAAAAGCGATAGGATGGGATTGAAGCTTCTTATGGCTCGTTGGGCAGTAATTCTGAACTCCGATGAAACGAAAAAGCGACAGGATGGGAGTGAAGTCTTTTTATAACTTGTTAGACAATACCTCTGTATTCAGATGAAAAAAAAATTCCCGTAGTCTAATAAATTTTGACATATCGCCAACATTATATTGCAAATGCAAAATTTTGTAACGTTCCTTTTAGACCATATAACTGATTCGTTATTCTAGTGTCACACTTTTGACATCCTCCACTGATTGACCCCGATGACAGGGTATTATATGCACTTCATTTTAAATTGTCTTTATTCCCCCTAGAATCCAACGTCTATTGAAGTCCGAGCAACAAAAAGACTCTGTGGCTATCCTCCACAGGATCCCCTCAAAATGTATTCCATTCAAAGTGCAGCACTGCAATAAAAAACGTTTCAAACTCATAACCGTCTTTATTGAAATTGAACAATGGCATCATAATCTTTTCCAGCCAAAGTAAGTGCACCAGAAAAAATGAAAAGGAATGTTAATCCCGACAGAAGGAAAGATTCATTTCTTATTCATTTACCTAGTTAGCGAGGTAACGTTTTCCTCTTTTCGACAGGACACACAAAACACAAACTCCGTCAAGAGAGAAGAGTTTAATTTTTACAATTTTTCAAATTTTAATTTTATTTGATTTTTTTTTTACCAAAAAGGACTCACAATTTTTTTTTTTTGTGGCCAGAGAAAACAAAACCAAAAATCGGTTGCTCGTCAAATTGCCTTCTCTTGTAACAGAATAAAATATTTATAAAGCGAAACTCAAGGATGCCTGTCTGCCTGACTACCTGCCTGCCTGTTGTAGTCATCATCCGTTGGGTAAATTATGTTTCATATTGCGCATTCGATGTTTGCCTACTTGTTTGTCTTGTACTAAATCGCCGTGAAAAAAAAAAACACAAAAAAAAATATGGATACCACTCCGTTGTGTAGAGCCTGAAGGTGAATGGACTACTTTATTAAGGACATAGTACCAGAATGAAACTGGCAACTGGTGCATGATATCAAAAAAAAAAAAAAAACAAGAAAAGAAAGAAAAACATTGAGCTCTCCGAATGACAGGACGAAAAGGACTATTTAAATATAAATAAGGTATCAACTTAAGTTGCCTTGTTGCTTGACTTACCTACAGAGAGTAGCGCGCAGCGGAGTGCTATGTACACCGAGTTAAAAAGTAGGACGACGACAACAACAACTACAACTGTCGAGCGAAAAGATATACCCAAGTGTATGCTTTTGAGTGCAGCCCAGGACCAGGTATGGTAAAAAGAACATTTTAATCCATTATACTAATTGAATTACGTTAGTTAAACGGTCTGAATACGGTTGAGCTTCTCAATTTAGGATAATGAAATCTAAATCCATACCGAGCTGCCAGGATTATGACATATAAATTGCTTCCGCTAGTCATCAGTTATGGACCGAAGCGGATCGTTATAAATCATAAATGACTTAAATGGAAGGTGGAGCGCTTTTCTACGTTATACAGTAGGGAAAATTAACTGCAATGCAAGGTAGTGTCTTGAGTACAATACCGGTGAATGAAATGAGCGAAAATATAGGCACTTCATAGAAGTTTCATGGTCTCTCTAGGGAATGACATTCAAAAGAATTTCAGTCTAATCGAACCTAATACGCCAAATCGTCTGAATGCTGTCATTTTAGGTGAAATTATCTTTGCCCCCGGAAACTTTCATTAGCGGTCAATAGCTTCCTTCCATATAAAATTGTAAGAAACGCTGATGAATCTTCTCCATGTAGATTCAAAAAGGCTGCTAGTTCTGATGAGCTTGGTGGCAGGAAACTGGGAACCAACCACTATATCTAGATTAGATACATACCTAGGGGGAAAATAAAAAATAAAGAGTTATCAATGTCCTAGAAAGAACTCGACGACCTCTTTAAATCATCGAAATGCAAAATACTAAGAGCCAAATTAAAAAAAGTTCGCCTTTTTGAGTTCCCATGCGAGCTCTTCAAATTTGTTCGCAAACCAACAGAAAGTTATTTTCTATGATTTAGTCCAACATATTTCGATCAAAAGCAAACCTGCAAAACCTGTTTTTATGCGTTACTAAAAAGCTTAAGAACTGAAAGGACCTCTTAAGGAAATCCTATTTGCAATTCAGTTAGAGTTCCATTAGTTCCATTTAGTTCACCTATATTAAAAACAACGTTCTAAACCGCAAAGGGTATTTGTCGATGAAGTTATGAACTTTCCAGTTCCAGACAACCATTAAAACCAACTGGAACTAGGTACGAAAATTATGGAAAATTTAAAAATATTTGATGCAATGATAGTTCTTTAAAGAACTCGTTGAACTCTCCACAAAATTGTTGTACAAAAATTATTCGAACCAATCCAAGAAAAGTTGGAGACGAATTGTAAATTCCAAATTTTCATTCCAGAGCTCCTATGAGTGTTGTTTTGAGTTCTGGGAAGTTCTTGTCTTAGTTCAAAGATCAGTGATTTGTGTAGATACTTGTACACTGTCTTTTCGATGACAGTTCTGGAAAGAACTCGATGAACACTCGACAAAATTCTTGTACAAAAATCATTTGAATGCTTATCCAATCGAAGTTTTCATTTGAAAGTTCCTATGAGTTCTCATTTGAGTTCTGTAAAGTTCTCGACTTAGTTCAAGCTCAAGGATCAGTGAGCTGTGTTCTCGTACACTGTATTTTCGATGACAGTTCTAGAAAGAACTCGATGAACTCTCGACAAAATTCTTGAGTTCAGATTTGAGTTCTGAAAATTTCTCGACTTAGTTCAAGGATCAGGGAGCTGTGCACTCGTACACTGTCTTTTTGATGACAGTTCTGGAAAGAACTCGATGAACTTTCGACAAAATTCTTCTACAAAAATCATTTGAACGCAAATCCAATCAAAGTTTTAATTTGAGAGTTCCTATGAGTTCTCATTTGAGTTCTGTAAAGTTCTCGACTTAGTTCAAGCTCAAGGATCAGTGAGCTGTGTTCTCGTACACTGTATTTTCGATGACAGTTCTAGAAAGAACTCGATGAACTCTCGACAAAATTCTTGAGTTCAGATTTGAGTTCTGAAAATTTCTCGACTTAGTTCAAGGATCAGGGAGCTGTGCACTCGTACACTGCCTTTTTGATGACAGTTCTTGAGAGAACTTCATGAACTCTCGACAAAATTCTTCTACAAAAATCATTTGAACGCAAATCCAATCAAAGTTTTAATTTGAGAGTTCCTATGAGTTCTCATTTGAGTTCTTCGAAGTTCCCGACTTCGTTTTTTTTTTTAAGCTGCCATTAGTTCTAAAAGTGCGTTATTTTAAATTTTTTAATTCACCTACTGAATGCAAAGTTTTAAACCTCGAAAATGTCTCCATCGTTTTACGGAGTAATTTACAAGCCTCGACATTCAACAGTCAACTTAAAACATTAACCACAATTTAAGCTCTAAGGTCGTAATCTAACCGAAGAGGGCGAATCCATGTCTACAATGTTTTGTCTTGCATTTCAACTAATATTGAGTTATGTCGTTATGACTGGCCACACAACACGTTGACCAGATTGACATCCAAAGTGTTGTTCAATAATATTTGTTAAAACGGATTTGTTCCGGATATGCCCTCAACCTTCAGTCCTTTAATTTATTTTAATGCAGAAAACTTTATACATATTTATCTGTACGAATAAAATGGCACAACGCACAAGATAAACTCGGTTTGACCCACATAAGTTCCCAATCAGATATGTAAATCCTTTTTTTCTATGTAGGTATGTATACCTACGCGTCAATGTTAAACAAAATTTAAATGAAAATACAAAATGAAAAATATCGTTTCTCATTAATTTATTTTAAGCAAATTTCCGTCTGGTTGGTTGGAGCCAAAAAAAAAAGAAAAAAAATGTATTGTCAATTTTTTTTAACCATTAAAACTTTTTTTTATTGACATTTTATTGCCAAGCATTTATAATTTAAGCAGAAGTATATACCTACATAAAAGGACGACAATATGTATGGAACAATTTATATGAATTGATAGAGTATACATACTGTATACATAATGGTTAATTTTTTTGTCGCCTTTAATGTCCTTCGTTGTGGCCTCATTTGTATATGTCTTCATTACGGGTGATGGTTTAATAAATTCTATAATTGTCAGTAACGTCATTAAAAAAAATGCGCCATTCTTGTCTCATCCTCCGTACGAAGGATGGCAATGGCTACAAGATAATGAAATGCCACAACGCCATGGTGCAACTATATTTGTTGAATCGAATGAACAAATATTCACTTTATTATTAAGGCAAGAGTACTCTGTGGTTGGCTGTATTGATGCTGCGTTCTGACCCTTCAATTGAAACAAAATGATGCTGTTGATGGAAATCCGATGGATGTGGTCTCGGATTTAATGGTCAAATAACTTTTATGGTTGATTTTTAAATGGAGGATATTGGTTTTGTAGAAGTTGTGGAGATATTATGAAACAAGACTTACCTTTTAGAGCAGTCCACACGGTAGGACTTTTTAACTGGTTTTCAATGACAAGTAATGGTGGGAAGGTGTCGTTTTGGAACCAAAATGGACCATTTATGTTTGCAAGAAACGGGAACAATTTTTAAAAACTTCTGTCAATTTTCAAATTTATTTTTGTGATTTGAAAAACCTAGGTCCTAATGCATTAACACTTAAAAAAGCTCGAAAATATTAAATTGTTTCTTAAAAATTTACCCATTTTTTTAAAGATTTTTTTAATTTTTGTAAATTAAAAAATGGTTGCACAATCTCAATAGCTCTGAAATGTTCGAAAGAAGTTTGTTTTTGAATTGTAAACAAAATCTGGGAAGATTTGGAATTAATGGAATTGCTGACAGGATAGTAGAAATCCTTATGAAGAGACCTAGATAGTTGTGGGTATGGGAAGTCAAAGTTTGAAATGGATCATGATATCGGGCATTATATGAAATTTGCGCGCAATTAAAATTATATTGAATAAGATTCTGAACTTTCAACCTTCAGAAAATTATTTGACATAAGAAAAACTGCGAAATTTATACAAACATTTAAAAAAAAAAAATATGTTTGACTATCCCGAAGTCCTACATGAGAACTCTGGAAAAGAATCCACACAATCCCGATGAGCTGAAAAATCGTTTGAACCTATAAATTAAAAAAAAGAACGATTCTAGACTTGGGTCAGAAATGTCAAAATTGTTATTTCAGAGTTTCTATGAGTTCAAGATAGTTCTCGATGAAATCAGCAAAAGATTTCGCATCCTCTTTTTGAAGGAGTGCTGATTAAAGTTCTGTACAAAATCGTTCAAGACCAAATCTTATTGCTTGGATTAGTTCCTAATGTGTACTTTTTTATTGATCTGAAAGTTTTATTAAAAATAACTTAGTTCGTTCATCCAGTTCATTCTCAGTTCAAGACTCAATAAGCTCCAAATTGGCTTGTGCATTTTTTTTTTATTCTTTTATTCAGTTGAGTTGGCGTTCAATTTAATTTAGACTAAACTGGGTTCAAATATTTAAGAACTCAGCGAGTTTTTAATGCAATTTATTTTAATTACGCGTGTACACTTTTATTCAATTGAGAAAGTTCTCAGTTTAGTTAAAATTTCGGAACTATTTCATTCATTTAGTTCTATTAGTTCAAGACTCAGTTAACTTTGTACACCATGTCGGTGCCATTTGTACAAAATTTCACTTAGTTCGGAAAACATTTTTGCGTATTTAAATAAATTTCACGTTCAGCTTAGAGCTTAGACTTACATTCAAAGTTGGTGCTGAGGATTTGGACAGACCACTTCTGCAGATTGTTAAACGGCGAAGACAACCGAAATTCCGCTGTCAGGCAGAACGATCCTTTCATTCCGGACGATAATAGTCAAAATTTCCTTTCACCCGACCAAAATGAGGTATAAGGTTAGCGATATCCAAACTTAAGTGCAACTAGGCTGCTGTATCAGATGGCATACCGGTCGAGTTGTTTAAAGCGGTGCGAGATGACTTGGTATTGCTAAGGATCATGCACCAACTTATCCGTAAAACATCGTGAGCCCCATCCACAAGAAGGGAGATACGCTGAACTGTGCCAATTACAAAGGAATAAGCCGACTGAATGTTGCGAATAAGATTCTGTCCGCCAGAATGTGTCAACGCCTGAAACCTTTCGCTAATAACCTGAACGGCCCAAATCAGTGGGGTTTTGGGCCAGGAAGGTCAAACATCGACCAAGGGTTCACATTCCGCCAGATCTTAGAAAAAACCAGCAATTCCAGATCCATACACACCACCTCTTTATTGACTTAAAGGCCACCTATGATATAGCGTAGGTATGTACTTATGTAGGAAGGAATTTTACAAAGCCATGTCAAATTTCGGCATCCCTGCCAAACTTGTCCGTCTGTACAGAATGATGATGAAGAAATCACTCTGCTCCATCAAAGTGGGAAAGAACAGCACCGAACCCTTTGATGTCAAGCAACTTCTTTAACAACATTCTTAAAGCAATTTTACGGAACTCACAAGCAAACATCAGAAGTACAATTTCTCAGAAGTCCCTTTTCAGTTGCTTACATACGCAGATTATATTGAGATTATCGAAAGAACTCACCGAGCTGTCAATGGCATGATTGCGAGCATCGAAACGGAGGCGGCGAAGATGGGTCTGTCTGTTAATGAGGACAAAACGAAGTATATGCTGTCATCGAGAAGTTCCCTTAGTTCCGCTTAGTTCACCTATTAACAAAGTTCTAAGTCTTAAAGCGTATTTGTCAATGAAGTTATGAACTATTCCATTTCCAAAACCACTAAAACAAACTAAACAATTTAAAAATATTTGTTGGGACTTCCCATGAGTTCTGATGATAGTTCTAGAAAGAACTCGATGAACTCTCGACAAAATCGTTGTACAAAAATTATTTGAACCCAAATCTAGATTCCAAATTTTCACTTCAGAGTTCCAATGAGTTCTGAATTGAGTTCTGGAAATTTCTCGTCTTAGTTTAAGGATCAGTGAGCTAAAGTTCTCATTAGTTCTGACAGTGCTTTATTTTCGATTGCCTAGTTCACCTACTGTAAACAAAATCTTAAAAGTTTAGAAAATATTTTTTTATTTGGTTAAGATTTTAATTAAATTTTAAAATAAATTTTAAATTTTAAAATATAATAATAATAATAATATTTCTTAAAATAAAAGTTTAAAAAAAAAATTACCACAGTTAGTGAAAGTATCTCTCAGGCTGGGCAGTACAATGGACCAATTTTTGAATTTCTATAACTAAAACAAATTTTATACAAAACTTCGGAAAAAAATATTAAAAAAAAAAATAAAAAAAAAAACTCTAACAAAATCTGTCCAGATAGTTAAAAATATATGTCGCTCGCTGTCATGTGTCATCGATTCTTAACACCCCACAACGATGAACGAAATTTTATGAGCAATTCCATACAACCCAGTCGTGTCCTTTTAATTCATTTTTTTCGTCCTTTCATTTCTTTTTTTTTTTTTTTTTGTATTGTACATTTTTTCCAAGGTAGATAGTACAAACAGAAGCCGATGCCATCATCATCATGCCAAATTGATGTCACAATTGTTGTGGGGTCATTTGAATTACCATCAGAGGTTGGCGAGGATTTTATGGAATTATATGGGCTATTTGTTAATTGCGATAAAAATATTAAAACAAAAAAGATATTAAACGAAGTGGGGATGTTTTTATATAAAAAAAAGAAACAAATAATAATTCAGATTTAATCACATGGCCCATGAATGTGTTGGTGTTGAGAAATTAAGGTCAGTTAAAAATTCAGATGGAATTCAGGGACCACTTTGCATACCAACGGAAGACATGTTTGTAGACAGCGGTCCAACTATTTTGACTGACTGATGAATAGCTCCTCGGACCACTTGGACTGTCTGATACATTTTTTTTAATTATTTCAATCACCTACTGTGGAATTTACTTTGATCAATGCGTTTAAAGTAGAATTTTACCATTTTTATGTCGGCCGGCGGGCGTAAGGTATATAGATAAAGGAGGTGAAATGTTCTACCTACCCGTTGTAAAATTCACTCACTCTCTGTTATACCAGAAGAAGTATCCTAAACCTAATTGGCTGAAATCTTATTCAAGTTATAGATACATAGTCTTAGTTTGCCAGTTAATACTTCTTAGAAATTTCCAGGGGCGTAGAAAGGGGGGCGTGGGGCGGTGTCGCCAGTTTTCAAGAGATAAACGAGCAATTTTCAAAAATTAGGTCTTAGGTTTGGATTTTTATTAGGTATAGAGGTTTTAAACTTGTAAATGTATCTACAAGTCGGCATTTTCAAAGGTTCCACATGAACTCCTTAAAATGCAGCTAGTTTTGATTCGATTTAAAAAAGGACGGTGAGAAGAACTCCTTAAAATTTAGCTAGTTTCGATTCGATTTTAAAAACAACAGGCGGCATTTCTAATTTGAGGTTAATTTCGAAGGAATATGTTATTCGCTAGTTTGTAGAACTCGGCTTATTGATGTGGATTACAAACTTTGTCAATTCGCGGCAAGGGTGTTTTCGTTCGCGGCAAAAAGTTTGGAAAACGAAATTGTTTATGAACTTGTTTTCTTAATACAGCTAATGGCTGAAATTCGCAAACTGCCGCGACCTAGAAAAGTGTTCATGTGAACGGACTTTCAAAACTTGCGAATATTCGTTCGTTCGTAGATAGTTGGTCGCTCTCGTGTGAATGGTCCTTTGGCCCAGGGGTGTTCCGCCCATACAAAAAAAAAAAACAATCAAAATCTTATATCCCGAAGACCACTGAATCGATTGAACTCAAATTTTCTGGCGATCTTATGTAGGTATTGGCCCATACAAAAAAAAACAATCAAAATCTTATATCCCGAAGACCACCGAATCGATTGAACTCAAATTTTCTGGCGATCTTATGTAGGTATTGGCCCCTGGATATTTCCTGTGCAAATTGGGTAAAATTGGACGCAGGGGCGTGGGACCTCCCATACAAAAAACATATTCTATGCGGTGAAATTCGATGACGTTAGATATAACTCGATAACCGGTGGGCCGATTTTTATGATTTCTATACAGTCGGCAAGTTCCTGAAATAGGTCGACATGATTAATGAAAGTCACCCCCAAGGCTCGAACCATCTCTATGCCACTGGAAATCTCTTTTGGTTGTTACATGTTTTCTGAATTTCGTTTGAGAAAACTACCTCAAATTTGGCATCCTTTTCGGTCCTCTGCTATACTCTGACAGCCAAGCGGCCTGCTGGAAATCTGGATGCAAGAGCTTGTGAATGCCTGTGATTAATACTAGATCTAGGTGACTCAAATAAAAGCGGTAAATTCTTTGTCCCAACAGGTATGAAATGGAAAGTTCCGGTGACACAATGAACCCAACTCTCTTCTACGTGAAGCTGTAGCAATCGCCACAAGAGCACCCAATTACCTACCTACCTACCTACCGGTCCTCTGCTACAACGGCTACATGGTTAGCCTCTTGGTACTACGAATGTTGTTGGACCACTCCCTGTCGCATTGCAACCACGTTTGTCATTCGGCTACACCCCGGATCCACCTAAAGTATGGTAGGACTCTTCGGAGCCGCACTTGTTTTTGGGCAAGTTGGAAACTACCCTTGTCGTTGGTCCGTTCTCTGTCTACTTGGAATCGTGTTCGCCTTAGAGCCATACTGAGAGGATGCGCGATCAGTCGTAGGAGCTGTCAATAGCTTGCTATCATTGCGGCGTACTTTTAGTTAAATTAAGGCAAACGTTCCGCTTTTGAAATCAGCAATTTGTACAGGCCCGGGAACTTAAAGGATAAATAATAAAGCTGAACTATTGATGATCTGTCATGGATTGTTCTCGAATGAATTATCTCTAATGAAAATCTGTTTGGCCTAGAAGATACTTTATACGCTTTATACTACAGTACTACCTCGATAATGTGAACTAATTAAAACATGGACAGTTCACATTTTCGAGGGGTTCACATTTCTGGATACGAACAAATTCGTTACATTTCATGCTTTTTGGAATGATCACTGACTTGATTTTTTAAAAATAAAATAGAAGAAGAAAATATAGTAATTTAACTTTAAAAAAAACTAAACTTAATGATTTTTCAGACGGGACGTACAGTTAAACCCAAATAGGGGTAAATTATAAAATAAAAGTTCACATATTCGAGTATCAGGAATTGATTTTGAGTTCACATTTTAGAGTATGTAATGCTAACTTTATCCGGTTTTCCCGTTCACATTTTTGGATAATTCACATTTTCGAGGTTCACATTATCGAGGTAGTACTGTATATACTTCTTTAAAAAAATAAACAGGCGCTAAAAGGTTTATGGTTATGGTTTAGTTTAATCATCACCCACAGCGCGGCATTAACAGAACTATAATTGATAAGATAGAAATAAATTGTAAAATATCCAAAAATAGACATGGACCACCCGCTACTAGCTTTAATTATGTTCCTGACAAAAATACAGCCTACAGGGATTGAATTCACAAATATATACCAAGCAACTATATATCATTTCCATAGAATCGACAACGACAACGACAACTCCCTTTCAAACATTTTTCGATTAGCCCCCATAAATTACAATTCATTTCCAGAAAATGGAATTTCCATCAATATGCAAATTATTCGCCTATATAGATGGCAGCCATCACAATCCACTGATATGAGCAAATTTGGTAAATTCTCTTTCCCAAATAGGAATATCAAATCGTATCAGCAAACATCAGTCGACTGCATACATTCATTGACCACATGCGGGCGTTGCAACGCGTTGTCCCGCAGCAGCATCCTCTATTACTGACACCTTACCAAAATGAGAGCGTATATGCTGCACGCTGAATGCACAATGTATATGGGCCCAAATATTACAACCCTAAATGGCATGCAGTCAGATAAAATCAAGCCACAATCGTTGCCCAAAATGATTCCAATATGCTTGTCCTGCAGTGTGCGGTGGTGCTGACGCTATTTGTATGTGCCCCCAGTGAAAATTCATTCACAATGGTACCGCATGTGTTTGGTGTCAGTTATGGTCGTCCATTAAGGGTGCGTGGCGGCTAAAAAAAATTTTACTCAAGCGAAAGGTCATATAGAGGGTTTTGTTATATTCGGTGCATCGATGCATCGATGCATCGGTGCATATTTAATTTTTTTTTCTCTCTTCTGGTTTCGGTATTGGCTATGTCCATGGTGTAATGGTTAGGCATGAGTGGGTGGTGAACTGGGATGGTGCCGGAGATTATTTGAGTTGGAAACTCATTTAATTTGGAAAATCTCTTTTTGGGGGTGAATCAGGGTGCAGTTAAACGGGGTTACTATTATAGAGAAAATTTAAATAAATTCATCGATATGCATGAGAAGCGAACCAATGTGTAGGACCCTGTGTCGAAAAGTAATCAGCTTTTACTGAATCGGCTAATGAAGTGTGCCAGAATTGGGTACATTTAGACAACTAGTTGGTTTTAATTTAGCTTCGGATATATTTGAATTTATAATTCAATTATGTGGGTGGGAGTTGCATAATTAAGCAAGTAATCGGACGTAAATTGCATAAAGTCACAGTCAGTTGATGTGGTATAGTTTGCAGTAGGTACTTTGTGTAGGCTGTGCAAGGTTGGGAAATTGTGATTTAGTTGATGAAGGGTATATTTTTTTATCTGAAAAGCTGCCAAGCGAGGGTATAGTATAATAAGCGATTTCAGATCAATCAGGACTGGGTCAGTTTGCCATCCAGAACAGAAGCCTTGTTGGACTTTGATTTGGATATACATATCCTCAATTCGTGGTGATTGACTGACATCATTTAGAATGAACAGACAGTTTCTAGCCGGATATAGCCGATCAAGCAGTAAGAATTAACATTAACAACCTTAGAGATGTTGAGTCTTTTAAAGTCATACAGAATTCACCATGTGAACTAGACTACGGCTTGACAAATATGTGTAATTTTGGCAGGATAGACACTGCAATACTTTGGACAACAGAAATATGTGCCCACATTGTGGTCTTCGGAAGACATAAAGGGTCTGCCAAATAACTTTTTTTTTTTTTTTAAATGCTATAAAAAAAACTACTGAATATTTTCTCAAATTTCTTTTTTTATTTGAAAGTACAATCCTTCCGGTTAATAATGGAAAATAATTTCATTCAAATGGCTGCCTCGGCTGGCCATGGAGTAGCCTACACGATCGGTCCAATTTTTAAGCACATTATCGATTGTGTGCAGCTGTATTTCACCAATGGCTTCACGAATATTGTCCTTTAAAGCGTCAATTGTATCTGGCATGTCGGCGTAGCACTTATCATTTACGGCACCCCACAAATAATAGTCCAACGGTGTCAAATCGTAGCTCCGCGGTGGCCAAACGACATCAGCTCCGCGGCTGATAATGCGGTCTTCAAAAACAGGGCGCAAAACATCGAGTGTAGCTTCGGCTTTGTGGCACGTAGCGCCGTCCTGTTGAAACCAAATGTTGCCAATATCCTCCTCTTCAATTTTTGTGAACAAAAATTCGTTCAACATGGCCCGATAACGATCGCCATTGACTGTAACGGCCAATCCTTGCTCATTTTCGAAGAAAAATGGCCCAATTATGCCTCTGGACCAAAATCCGCACCAAACAGTGACTCGTTTTGGGTATATCGGCTTTTCAATGTATGCGTGCGGGTTTTCTGTGCCCCAAATGCGTCAATTTTGCTTGTTTACATACCCGCTGACGGTGCTTCTCTTCTTCCAAAATCCGTACGCAATTTTCGCACACATTCTGCAACGTTACCATGATTTTCAAAGTAATGTCGCAATATTTCCCAGCGTTGTTCAAGCGTCTACACAACCATATTCGTTCAGCGGAAGGATAAAACTAATTATCTGTCAAATCAGACATGAGCTAAGTGTTACCATTCGCAAAATAAGCACTAGTTGAAAAAAAAAAACGTTAGATGACGGACGCTTTACGTTTTCAAGGGCGCCGTGAAATAAAGTTGAAGGAAATAAGATCGATGCGTCTTAATTTCCATTTTAGATTGGAAATAATGTCGAATTGCACATTTTTTATGGTTGACTTTATTTCATAGAAAAATGGTAATAAGGTCGAAAAAATGGAATTTATGTCGAAAATTAAAAAATAAATCCCATAAGCAGTGAAAAAGTCGATTCGACCTTATTTCTTTCGACTTTGTTTCACGGCCCCGTTTTCAATACATCCCTTTGTGATTTTAGAGCCAATCAGGAATTTTGATAGAGCTCTTTAATGGAGGACCTTACGTTGTTTCTTATGCATTCTGTCCGGTACTTCGTAATTGAAGGCTACTCCGAAGTCGATTTTCGTATTGTCAATTTTCGAAAAGGGAAACAAATGTTTATGAAGAAAGACAAGAGTTCGAATTGCCACGCCGTATCCGTGAACGAGCCGATTTTACACACGAAGTGAAAACTAAATCCGTCACGTATTGCTCGTTTGCGGATGAGACGATTTAACACTAGGGCTGTTAGTCCCTTTCAATCTTCCAGCTTTTCCACATTCTTTTATGGATGTAACAAAGTTTGTCAGCCCTCTCCATCGAAGGTTGGCTTTCATTAGGAATTCTTAGAAAATATTTGAATTGACTGTCTCGAGGGAAATGTGAACTGATTGATTGCTAAATTTGGTTATGTTAAAGTTTTTCGAGCGGGCTTCCACATAAGTGTTGGAAAAATACATGGAAAATTGCAACTGAGAATGGAAAAACTGGAAAGCACTGAAATATCATCTTCGCCCTCGTTCGCATTTGAGAATAACTAAAAGCGAAGACGGTCGAAATGAAGGTATCGCTTTCAATACGATCCGCTGCGCATTTTCGAATAACCCCCCTGAGTTGGGTTTGCCTGCATCTGTGGTTAGGTCGCCCATTGATACTTGGGTTTCTAGTGAACACGAGTGTCGGTAGCGTGACTGTGCTGCGTGTAAATAGACCAAACGACTGCTTCCGGATATCTGCAAAAGGTCCGCGTCTTTCCTTCTGTCTCTCAGGAAAATCGACTGCAGACTGCCTGTGGGCGTACTCTCGGGCCACCAAGCTTTTGCCAAACACTTAAGTGTATTGGGCTTGAGCGACACCACCATCTGTCCTGCTTGTGGAGAGGACGACGATACAGCGGAACACTTCTTCTGTAGTTGTGCTGCTTTTGCTCGCATCAGGTGCCGGATTTTTGGGGCTGACGTGGTGAGTGCCGAACATCTTCCCCACTGATGAAGCCCCTTCACATCTTTTTTCGAAAGACGGGAAAACTAAGTACAGTAAAGTAAGGTGTCTATTTGGCAGTACAATAGACCAGTAGTTGTGTCTGAGTGTTCCATCGGATAGTAGTAACCTCCGACAAAGAAAAAGTGGTTGTCTTTTCTTCTCCCTAAGAAGATCTAAAATTGCTTCAGTTTGTACATTGGGAAGCTTCTTCAAAATGTCTATAAAGGGGACTGTTTGCACTGCTGCTTTAAGAGCTACCCCTGCAGATCTTCATTTAAAGCATGTAAGCGTCCTTTGACTTGGAGAGGAGTTCTTTTATACCTCGCAGATTGTTGTCTAATCTATGTTTGAATGTCTGCAGTACAACCTCATGTTAATTGTTTTTTTATGTTAAATTGTACATGAATTTTAACTTCCAAATAATAATAATGATTTTTCTTCTCATTTCAGGTTAGTCGATATCAATTTGACAAACATCACTCAAGGGTACCTAACACTTACAATTCAGTAGCATCAAGGTATTTATGTAATTCATGTGCATTTGCAAGACACGGATAAGACTTTCCGGTTTAATACAGAAATTATAAGGAGTAAAAATAAAAACGTGCCAATTAATTCCGAGAATAGGTCAAGCGACAATTTCTTCCTTCCGAAATCTATAGCCAGTAATATCCTTAGCAATTTATTTCCAACATATCACATGAATGGCTTGTTGAAGGTAATACTATCCCAATGTCATATTCGCAATGACCGAAAATGAATATTATCCATGACCACACATAAATCAATACAAAATGTAAAATTAAAAAAAAAAAATCACTCATACGCCCCAGTGAACGTGACATAATCGTCTTTATTCAGGCGATTCCCTGCCGCACACAAAAAAATTAAAAAAAAGTAAACAACTGCCTGTTCATGTTTAAGTTTAAAACTCTTTTTCCTTGTCACACATTTTCACCTGTGTGTCATCACGAATTTTATGGTATTTATCCGCACATCCTTTGGGCTTTAAATATTATTCCCTCACACAACCTAATGTGTGTCATTTTCAGCAACAACAACAACAACAAGATAAAGCACGAACCTCCAATTCCATCTAACTTCCCATAAAGGTACACAACACACACACATACGCAGAAGTAAAGCAAAATGCCAATGCCAATGTCTATAGATCCTTGTACCATAAAAAAAAATGTCAATGCATTTACATTTTTTTTTTTTTTTTTTCAAAACAAAATAAAACTCAGATGGAAGAGTCTCTGCCAAAAATTGGTTTGCATCCGAGATACAGGGGGTGGTAGGTGGTAGGCACACAAAATAAAAATAAAAATATATCCTGTACAGTGGAGTGTCCTTGATTATTTTTAGTTGGGTTGGCATTTCCATTTTTTTTTTAGAGAATTCCGGTTTTAGCCATTATCTAACGTTTTTCGAATGAAAAAATCTACATATTAGAACAGGATCCTGTGAATGGATGCATAAAATAGACAATCGCAATGCACGTTGGATTGAGTGGGACTAAATTTGTATTTTTTTTTCTGAGAAACTCTTTCGGTTGTTCATGAAAATATTTCACTAGGTAAACTTTTGTATGACTATCAGAAAAGTGAACGCGAAATACGAATAGTTGTTCGAAAACATCCATTAGTGCTTCCACTTAGCTTTTAGGATTAAGGATAAGCTGATGTGGGATTCATTCAACACCACCAAAAAAACAAAAACCTAAAGCAAGCAATTTATTGGTTAACAAGATTATGGTTGGTTCTAAATTGATTTGCCAACACCAAAAAATCTAGCGCGTCATACATAATTTTATGTTGTTCCAATTGAAGAGAGCACATTTTCGGGTAAAAATGTCTACACCCACTTTGATGGGATTCACACAACCATTTCCGCTTTAAGAACACGTCTGCTAGGATATACCAGCGAAAATAATTTCAAACTGGTTAGAAAAATTCAACTCACGTTTCTATGGATTGCCGACAAAAATGTTTCTCGTTTCATTTTCTTTTTTTTTGTCCGACACATTTGAAATACCGGAAAAGTGTTTCACCCAAAATCGTTTGCTAACACGCCCGCAATCATCATCATCATCATATATACAGTTTGAGGTGAGGCAGGACGATATGAATTTTTATTTTTTTTTGTATGTAGCAGAACACACCGACAATTGACAAAGGTGATGGGAAAGGATTCACGTAGAAATTTGTAGAAATTTGCTAAAGGCAACAGTCATGAGAATGAGATAATCGTTGAGGCTGAAGGATATTTTTTCAACCTCCTAAAGGCAGATGGAGCAATCCAAATTAAACGTAAACAGTGGACTCTCGATTGAGTGAACTTGGTTGATTGAGGATTTTTATGAGTTGCATTTTTTTGAAATTTATATAGTAACTAGCCATGCCCGCGCCTCCGCCTGTCACGCCGGCATAGATTTATGAGTATAATGACAAGTTGAGCGTAGTAATGTCGAAATAGAAATGTTTTCATCCCCTTTTTTTCAACCCTTATAGAACGAATTTTGAAAAACAATGAATGAGGCATGTAATAATTTTGACTTATCTATCAACGTACAAATTTTCAAGTTCATGCGGTTAACTGTTCGTGAGACCCCCCTTTACCCCCCGCGAACCCTTTACTCCTGAACAATTCTCACCCACCCTATGGCACACATCTATAAATCAGAAAAAAAAAATCATGAAAATCGGAAGAATGGTTCTTATGTTATGGTTATGGAGGGACGAACAGACGGACGTTGCATTTTATATAGTAAAGGGTCCGCCAAATAACTTTTTTTTTTTGAAAATGCTATAAAAAAAACTACTGAATATTTTCTCAAATTTCTTTTTTTATTTGAAAGTACAATCCTTCCGGTTAATAATGGAAAATAATTTCATTCAAATGGCTGCCTCGGCTGGCCATGCAGTAGCCTACACGATCGGTCCAATTTTTAACCACATTATCGATTGTGTGCAGCTGTATTTCACCAATGGCTTCACGAATATTGTCCTTTAAAGCGTCAATTGTCTCTGGCATGTCGGCGTAACACTTATCTTTTACGGCACCCCACAAATAATAGTCCATCGGTGTCAAATCGCAGCTCCGCGGTGGCCTAACGACATCAGCTCTGCGGCTGATAATGCGATCTTCAAAAACAGGGCGCAAAACATCGAGTGTAGCTTCGGCTGTGTGGCACGTAGCGCCGTCCTGTTGAAACCAAATGTTGCCAATATCCTCCTCTTCAATTTTTGTGAACAAAAATTCGTTCAACATGGCCCGATAACGATCGCCATTGACTGTAACGGCCACTCCTTGCTCATTTTCGAAGAAAAATGGCCCAATTATGCCTCTGGACCAAAATCCGCACCAAACAGTGACTCGTTTTGGGTATACGCACTGTTTTTGGCTTTTCACGCTTTGGTTTATCGATGAGGATGCCAGTTTCTTTCACTTTTTTCACAAGATAACGAACATACGGAGCTGACGTTGCTTCTCTTCTTCCAAAATCCGTACGCAATTTTCGCACACATTACCATGATTTTCAAAGTAATGTCGCAATATTTCCCAGCGTTGTTCAAGCGTATACACAACCATATTCGTTCAGCGGAAGGATAAAACTAATTATCTGTCAAATCAGACATGAGGTAAGTGTTACCATTCGCGAAATAAGCACTAGTTGAGAAAAAAACGCGGACCCTTTACTAAGCAACGAATTTGAACAAACAAAAAAAAAAACAGTAACATAACATTTCTATCAAAAACGCCCCCAAAAAATGGGTGTGGCTACAAAAAGTTTGTACGGCAAGAGAGGTTTGAAATGACATTGTCTTTATAAAACAATTTTTATAAGACTTAATAACAAAAACAACATTTTGGTCATCACTTACTTACTAACTAACTCACTTGGAAAGGTGCGCACTGAAGTGGTCAGCCAGTTACGTAGCAGTAGCGTGGTGACCAATTGACAGTTTGAATTGCTAAAGGTGGAATCGATATAAACAAAGGAAGACGAGGAGTAGGATTGGCGTTGTATCTTGCGGGTGGCATGATGTCAGTCTGCTGCCACTAATCCTGAACAAGTTTAAATTTCTAGTGGCAAGCGGCTGGTAACGAGGTAGATTTGTAGAAGCATATCCCTTGTTTTAAGTTTTAAAGTTTTAATTTTCGGTCGGTCAAGTTCAAATCCTTTATAGAAACGTTAAAGTTTGCAATTTTTTTTAATTTTCTACTAGAGAGGATGAGCCCAATAGTGTTTTTTCTTCTTTACCAGATTTTTAGCATTTAGGTTCAGCATAGCTGACCTGTGCAAAGGATGCGGTGATAAGGCGGTACATGAGGATGCCCCATACTTTCTGTGCCACTGCCCAGTGCTCTGCCACATAAGAAATAGAATGGTTGGTAGTTACTTCTTCAAGGATTTCGAAGAACTTTCAGACAGGTCCATTAATGGCCTATTTACATTTGTATATAAAACGGGTTAGTTTACCAATCCGTAGGTTTTTATATGTTTGCAATGTATGGGAGTCATAAACCCCTAGGGCATCACAACGGATCAACATTGATCTAAGTGTGGAGCCTGGAGGTTTCTCCTGTCTTGCCAACCCACTAACCTAACATTTAGGCTAGGAAGTTATATATACAAATAAAAGATATTCATCCTCAAAGGAAGACATTACCATACACTGCAATGACCGCTATTCCATCGTCACGCCAAATGTTCAGGTTCACTCACCATTCCAATACCTCACCACGACCACACTACTTTAGTGAGTGCCTTGCCTTAGATTGAGCTGCAGTCTGGTGTGGAGCCAAGGTCCTCAAAAAATAGGTATCTTTAGTTAGCCTAGTCTTTGATTAACAGTTATGCATTCCATGTGTTTTAAAGTTCCCCTAAACTTGTGTGCGCTACATAAGGCGGGTCTCCTTCCCTTCGAGCTTTATTCGAAGACTCATCATAAGCACCGGCGTTAGTATAACATTCGGTCTAAATAACATAACCAACTTAGGCGATTAATTTGCACTTTTCTGTCAAGGTCGATGTCGCTGTAGAGTGTACAGCTCATAGAGTTCTCCGTCTCCATATTCCGTCTTTGAATTTTTAGTTCAAAATAAATAACGATACCTTAATCCATCTTTTTATGTTCATGTCCCAAAAGTAGGACTAGTATGATGAGGGTTCTATATAGAGTCTTCTTATGTAGCGCACTTTCTCTATGGTTTATACATTTACTGTGTAGCGCTGTTAAGGACCTCCGCAAATTATTCGGCTGCCTTGCTCAGTGTTCAGAACATTTAACGTGCATATCCGTATGTCATTACTACGCCTGTAATAGAATATTCAGGAACATGGGGTCCTAGTTCGAAGTGGCTTTGTTACCAATAACTCTTGATGTACCAATAACTCATGCAAAAATTACTCTTTTCATTGACAATGAAGTCAGTGGCAATTAAGGCGATCTGTGCCGTAGTGATAAAATCGAAGCTCAGCTCAAGATAGGTAGCTGAGGTCTTGCCTAATGACGACATCATTGATTCAATCAAACGAATTCATGCGTCATTCGTCCTACTCCTGAAGGGTTCATATATAACTTCTGAGGCTCATTCAATTGCGATAGACTACTTAGCTTTCTACTATTGACTAAAATGGATCATTGAATTATAACGTGAGTTGATTACACTAATATTTATAAAACAAACCACCACCTAGTTGATAAGGTCAAGCCACAGTACCACCCCTGTAATCCAAGCCCACCACGACTCTAATTTGACATCCAATTAACCCACCAACGTTTTATGGAAGTTACACAAACATGGCATGCATGTAAAATGCCAGTAGTATCTATGACCTAAGTAGGGGGTGGTATCTAGAGCACTACAACCATTTTGCAAATATGTCTACTGTTCACTAAATGGACTTTTACCTCAACAAAGTTAATTTATTTAATCACAGCCCCCGCGGGTAAAATGGCAGTGGCATACCAAACGGAATTCCTATACTAAACCACCGATGCAGGGCGACCCGCCAATTTCGAATGTATAGACGCCAACCGTTGATCGATAGGTTTTTGAGCGGAAAATTAACTTTAAATTAGATTGAGGCCATGCGATAAATTTGAATTTGATGCAATTTACCTTTACACGATAAGCTGCACTTAATTTACTGTACAAAACAAATCACTCTGATGATCGGTAAGAGTTAATCAAATGTCAACGCGATGAATAATTTGATTCAATTAACGATTGTAATAGATAGTGTATCTATGTGTTTGATGGCAGATAGTGGATATATCATTAATTATATCAACACAGTGTGTGCAACAAGCTCAGTCATGTGGAAGTCAATTCTGACCATACACATATCTATTTTTTGCAAACCACACGCATATGACAATCTGACGTCAAGGATAGTTAAATTAAGAAGAAAATAAAAAACACAACAAAAATCATGTCAAATCGATTTAGTTTGACACACACAATCCGTTGCATGCGCAATCGGCAATCAAGATCAAAGCGACACTGTGACACATGTCACGGTGGCAATTGCACCCAACTTCAATTGGTTTTGCAATTCAACTCGATGCTAGCGCCAAGCCCTACTGTCATCGAACGGCAATAATGACTGTCAGTAATGTCGCTTGCTGCAGTAGTTGCTTTGTGTCAAAGTCAAAGGAGTGGAAGATGACATATACAACTGTACTCATATCTTTGCAGTTGTGACTGGGGTGTTCCAATGAAATCGAAAGTGTGTATAAATTGGTAGTGTGCAATAATTGTAAACGCTGGTAAATTGGGTAAATTCGTTTAAGTCGAGTGCACTCATTGAATGTGGTTTTTATTGAATGATTGGTGTATTAAATGCAATTCCATTGGCAAGACTTGTTTTTATTTGTCAGCGCGGTAGCTTTGTACATTTTACGATAAGTCACGTTAATAGGAGGGACATAATAAAAGTTTGAGTTTATGGACTGTGGTTAGATTGGTTAAGGGCGGGAACGTGTTGTTGAGAACGAGTCAATAAAAATTACTTCGAGTTCGAAGTAAAAAAGAACACATAGAAAGAAAAAGTTTTTATAGGGCAATGGGTGGTTATGGGGACAGTGATAATGGACTTACTTTTAAAAGGACAATAAGTTGGCATGTAGGTCTTGTCTTCTAGAATTTTGATAGAAGCAGTCTTTGAATCAAACATTTTTTTTTACTCAAGACTGTGTATAGGTCTGGAGAAAGTACTCAAATTATATGGAAGGCTTAAGAGAACAAACAATTTGCTATCCCTAGATAGTAGTTAGGGTTCGAAACTATTGTAGAACCTTTGAAGTAACTTTGTCTCATTTTATTAGTTTAAAGGCGTCTCTCATCTGACACTTGAACAAGTATCACTTTTCACGATAGTTTTGTTTGATAAAATTTCAAATAGTTTTTCACTGACACCGTGTTTTGTTGTGACGCCTGTTAAACTATTGGTCGGCATTCAATGCGGTTTCACACTCTGACACTCTACAATATAGCAGAGTCTTAAAATTGTGTAAAAAGGCACTGCGAATTGCAATGCCTTAAACTTATTTTCTTTTATAAATATATAAGCACAAGTTCCCCTTGTTATTAATTCTGTCGCCGCGACACCTAAAAATGGTGTTAAAAAGTGAGATGTGGTCACTGTAGGATTTGGAGTACATAGGTGCAAGGTTGGGTATATGGAAAGTTTGGTTTGCTTGTGGGAGATGTTGGCATAGGGAATTTCGTCCCTGGTGATATTGGATAAAGAGGAGAAAAAATTTGCACGACTGGGTCGCACGAAACTTTCTCTTTTTCAGCAAATTTTACGTCATACCTACTCAAGATGTACTCAGGTTTAGTAACTGAACCCTTGTTAATAAAAAACGGTAATACAGACTACATAAACAATCGTATTAACTACAAAACTTTATTACTTTCAAATTTCACCCCGAACTGACATTTCCTTCAAGGCAAGTAGGCGATGAATTTCGAATTATATTGCCACTGAAGTTATGGGCTTTGCAAAAATATACCGGTTGTGATCGGGTTTTTGATAAATATTCATAATATTCGAGTTTTCTGAGAAAAACTAAGAACGTCATCATGTTTAGAATGCGTGTTTAGAATGCATGTTTACAATTTTGGATTCGAAAAGCACTGTTACTAAATCGTTAAGTTGAAAACTGAGTACGACGTATTCTTCAGGATATAAACATTACCTAGCAGATACATTTTTATCCAAATCGAAAATGGGGTTTTCGAGATATGAGCAGTTTTTAAAGTACCATTTTTAGCGATTGGGGTTGAAACCGTAGGAGGCATTCATGGTTCAAAAAACATTGTTTCGCAACTGTTTAGCTCAAAACTGAGTAAAAGATATTACTGTAGTGTGGATTGAAAAGTACTACTTATTGACCACAACGCCATCTAATGGAAAGTAGACGAACTTATTCAACGGAACTTCGAATCGTCGAAACTCAACGAATGGTGAATGGTCTAAAACGAAACTAGTACCTACATTCTCGATTGTTCCGGTTGGAGTATAGAATATTCGAGAAGCTTTAGTGGGGAGTATAAAAAGGGTTGCGAAATCCGACGAGAGGACAGTTTATTTTTAAACCGTGTAAAGCAAAGTTCGAATAGTATCGGTAGTGATTTAAAATAAGTGGAAAAGATTGTAATAAGTGGAAAAGATTGAAATAAGCGGAAAAGTTGATTTTAAGTGATATTGTCTTGTAATAAAAAGTGATTTATTAAAGTTTAGTAAACAGAAAAGTGTTTTATCTTTTCGAATCCCAGCCGAATGTTATATTACTATGGATTTAAACATTACCTGCCAGTTACATTTTTATCATAATCGAAAATGCCGTTTTTGAGATATGAGAAGTTTTTTAAAGTACTATTATTAGGGATTTGGGTGGATATCAAAGGACGGAGTCTTTTTGGAGAAAAACTGAGTTTGCTATCAAGTTAAGAATGACGATAGTACCTTAATAATAAGATTTTGTACCGTTTTCGAAAAAAACCGATTTTCCAAAGTGCCGTTGCTGGACTTTTTAGCCGAAAACTGGCTATGCAGTTATGTTAAGCATGCCTACATTAATTCAACTATCAATTTTGGTTCAAATCGTTAAAGCAGTTTTCGAAAAAATCTAAATTGTTTAATATTTCGTAAAATTTTTATATGGCATGTACCGTTAAAATTAGGGTTAGCATAAAAAAAAAACGCCCCCTAGCGGGAAGCCCACAAACTCTAAATACGAAATTAAAAAAAAATTCGTCCAAGCGTTTACATTCCCCAGAGGTGGGACAGACAGACATATGGACGGACAGAATTCCGAGACCCACTTTTTTTAATTTCCCCTATCATCGAAATATCAGAATTGATCAAAATCTCGAGTTCGAAATAGTGTACGAAAACAATATCTTTCTCTTACTACTTATACGAGAAAGTTAAAAATCAAAAAACCTCATAATGTTAAGGTTAGTTATGTGGACCATAAAAGAAATAATGCTTGATGCCACTTATACAGTTTAATAGCTCTATTTTTCTTCCTTTTTCACATGCAAACTAGCTCCGTAGTTAGTGTAATGTACTACTAAGATAACCATTTCAGCTTCAACCCCTGGAAAAGTACCTACAAATTAAATTTTAAGGTTCATTCAACTGTCCTACCTCTCGCAAATGTCTGATAAACATCCTATTTCGGCCTTTCAGGTTTCAGATTCGTTATAAAATGGTATGTCCTTCCATTCCTCGCAAACTTATGATTACCAAAAACTATGTTTAGCGTCCTATTATGTACCCGTCTCGTAATCGATTTAAAGTTTTAATATTTCTGACAGATTCAACTTTCTGATGATGATGATTTCATTGTTATAATCAACAGCACCCTCCGAATAAATATTTCAACAGACAGAACTCTGTTGTTCTGCAACCATCAGAGCCAGTTTGTCCATAAATTTGTAACCGACCAAAAATCCTTTAAACCACCATCCGGCAGAGTTTAAGGTCAACATATTTGGTTGGCTTTTAAATTTCCCTCAACCACTGAACCTATTCTATACATTTCGACCATTAAAACGGACATATCTCTACCAAAGTGTTGTAATAAAATTGATTTTTTTTTATTCATCCTGCACGTTCTCATGGCACAAGGACACATGAATGAAATCGAATCGCATTTGGTCAAAAATAATTGTAATAAAAAAAAAAATCAAAGAGAAGAATTTAACACAGCAGCGCAGGGAACTCCAATGAAAATAAAATCATTTTTCATTCACTGCAATATCCAACGCTTTATGGTCAAAACCAAAAAAAAAACCAGAAAGTTAAAAAAAAAAGGAGCAGAAAAATTACTGCAGATACAACTTCAAGCGAGTGTAGTTTTGTGTGGCACCACTAACAAAAATGTGCTGCAACCTGGGTTGGTTGGATACAGTTGTTGTTTCTCTGGATCGAAGGAGACTGTGTAGAGTTATAACCGATTCAATTGCGAGATGACCTGGAAAATATGAAACGTGATCGAAAGTTTTTTTATTTTCCTTTTCGTATATTGCTCCAGAGTCGTGTTCTTTAAGAGGGTCGTCTTGGAATGTCTTTCTGGGTTTTTTTTCGTCTTATCAAGTTTTTCTACTCTACATCTTGGTCTGGGAGAAGGACAACTGTGCGCAATGATTGCCAGAGAAAGTCGTTACGGAGATTGTAAAGTGATTTTCCATTTCATATTAGATGACTATGGGGGATAACAACGAAGGAATGTGATTCACTGATGCAGTCTATAAAGTGGTTACCCATGACAGTGGATTGATGTTGTTTTTTTCCAATAATAAAGTCTTTGTCCAATGGTTGACCTTAAGTGCACCAAATTGACTAAAGACTGTATTGAATCTTACCATTAGGAAAATTGGATTGTTTGTGGATTTGATTTGGGTAAATGTCAGTATATTAAGGATATTTGTTTAAAGGGTACTTTTCTGGAATTAGAATTTATTTAAATTTGTTGTTGATAATCATTATACCCAGTCATGGAGGAGAATACGACTGGAGGCTCATTTTGGTTAAAAAAAAACTGTTCTAAAGGACGTGGCTATGAACGACATAGCCTAAAACCATCTCATAGTATTAAGAAACATTTATAAAAAGTTTTACTGAAATCTGTCTAGTAGATCTCGCGCTTTGTGGTAACAGAGGAAATTCTATGTATATAAAACTGTGTGAAATTTGTATAGTAATTCACGAATTGAGAACAGCTTGGCCGATTTGGCTCAAATTTATTTTTCAGTAGTTGTTTGTAATTGCCAGGAGAAGGTTTTTCTGAAAGAAAATTTTGGGAAAACCCTCCAAAAAAATCGGGAAATTGGAAAAATCGAAAATAGATTTTTTTGTATGGAATTTTGTGTGCAATTGTTCCGGAATGGCTTTTCGAATGGAAAAATAGAAAATTCTTAGTGGGCGGGTACAGATAGTAAGTTATATACTGCTCAAAATCCTGAACTTGTCGCTTTTAAGAGCTGATATTTGTCAGACTTTCGCGAGAGGTGGCGCAGTAGAAAAAACCTTAAGATATAATTTGTGTTTTTCCGGGGATCCCTCGCAGAGTAGTCCAGCATACTAACCACTGAGCCACTGCGCCCACAAAATGCTCGGTCAAAAATATTACTGGCACAAAGTGTGCGCCAAAGTCAAAACGTCTTAATTTCGTGGAGTGCCACCGGGCCATGATAACCAAGTCTGTTAAGCCGTAAATAAATCGTTTGAATATTGGGGACATGTAATTTCAACAGGGCTATGCGACGTGTCATACCACAAACAAAATACTGAAGGTATTGAAGGTGATTTCGGGTGGCCCTTTTATTTTTTTTTATTTCTTTGAGAACTTGTGCTGTCCAAATGACCTCTGTTGCGTTTTTATGAAACCTCCCCAGCCAGTGGTTGCCAGTAGTTGCCGGTTGAGACACATTTCACATGCTAATTAAAACAACAACCTGCTGCCAACAACTCTTGATTTCCTCCCCAGTCGGACAGCTGCTGGATGGCAGCTGGCTAAATTCAATTCACAATGAACAAACAGGTGGCGCTGAAAGCAACAAGTGGCTTAGAATTTCCGTACAATTTGCTTAAATCATAATGGCGTTCTCATCTCATGCACACATTCCACATTCAAACATTCCAGAGAAAAATGTCAAAATTATGTCAAATAGGTACATAATTTTATATTAAAACTCGGTTGGCTGGCTTCATCTTGCTGCCAATTGTCCAAATGCACGGCTGGCTGGCGAGGTTTCAAAAAACATGCCTAATATCATCACACATCAGTTACTAAACTCTTATTCAATCGCATTGATCGATTCAGCGCCACCTATCTACTGGCAGCGTAGCTATCTATTGTCGCATTATCAGAACTCAGTACCATCTTTTGGGTAAATAAAAAATGCTAAACGCGTCATTTTTGTCTGTAAAGATTGCTCTAAAGCTTTGGTAAACCTATTGACAAAACATCCTCACAAATTCGACTTTTATAATAATTCCAATCCGACACGTCAGTTCATACAATTTGTTTAAATTGGCTTTATTCAGGCTACGAACAACCTCTTTCAGCTGTCTGATTTTAGGGAGAGGTTCAAAAGATTTGGCAAGCTCCTCGCTTACTTTTTTTCGTTTAAGCCTTCCAAAAGTCCTTCTTTTGCCCACCCTATCAACTAATATACACAAAAATCACATTTTGGTTCTTAATGTCATTCCTATAGTGATTTAAATATCAAGAAAAACAACATCCACTATTGGCATGACAGCGTGTCAATGCCATCATAAATCATATTTACCATAAGTCAAACTGTTCTTCCTATCTGTGCGAATAACATTGACGAACTCATGCCGTTCAAATCCCCCAGCCAATTGAATTGATAGGCGTCAACTTATTGGCATTCTTCGCGATACTATTTCTGGTAAACAATTTAATTCCCCCGACTCAGTCTATAATTATTTATACATTGGCCTGATAACACTTGCAAGATACAAAACCAATTTGGAGCATTTCTCTCCCTAGCGCAATTATACATAATACGCAACGCACAATGTCCAATCGATAATTAATTACTCTGGACTTCTGACCCAGTCCCATATACACTTTAGCCCACGATAACAAATGTTTGCCATGGAAGATTTACAAGCCACAACGGCGCGGCGGCAACTACCAGAAATACCATGAGCCTGAGCCATGCCATGTCCATTGGGAAAAAGAATTTATTTATATGGGTCAGAACTACGAGTATCTATCTATATGTGTGTAGTACGTAGGACGATAAGAAGTAGCAAATTATTGTGTCAATTCGATGGGATTACACAATTTATATGCACCCAATAAAATTGGAAGACTCCTCGTCCTCAGTTGGTTGCACTATTTTTGTATCTGTTTGTATACTACAGTAGTATACTACAGTAGTTATCCGGGCGGAAGAGGTGAGACAAAATATGACACACAACCCTGCAACTTCCTTAGTCCTTATAGATACCTACTATAGACTCTTCACTGTGTATGTTCTATATTGAAGGTGAAAAGAAGCTTATATTTCTTTGTTCATGTCTTGTTTGAACTATAATGCGCTGCTAAGATCCTTTCCGGAGGTAGATACTAAAGATACTGAAAAGGAGTAACATAAGTGGATTTTAAGTACTTTCTGAGAAGGCGTGTATGCCGTCCCTGCATTCACTTGTGACGTCTGGTGTTTCATTAAATCTCAACTGACGTTCATTTGACATGCAAGTGCACTTTTCAATCCCGACAAAGTCACTTTAATGTTAAAATTCCATTACACCAGTGACTTGCTGTATTGAGATGTTTAGACACGTTTAAGTCACAACAAGGATCAATCAATCAACATCAGTGTCAGTGTGGTGGCGCACAGTAATCTGCTCTAGCGATGGTTTGTTGACAGAGTTTCATGGGTGAGGCTAGCTGGAAGGGATATCCCACTCGATTTGAATAGTTTTAACAAAACAAAAAAAAAAAACCCTAAGTGGATTGATTGTGGGAAAAATTATAAAAAAAATGCATTCATTCTTTTAATTATTTTTCAAAATGAATATAAATTGGCTCAGTCTACAGTATATCGTATGTGCGGGGGATGTTGATTTTTGTATTTCTGTTTCGCTTTTCAACATTTTAGATTGATCAATCCCTTTTGGAACTAAAATATGCACTCAGTTGAGAACGGATAGAATATCCATCATCCGACGATGGAAAAAAATAATTTTTTTTTTTAGCTTGCAATTTAAATGGATCCGAGAATTTTTGTAGAGAATGCAAATCGATTGGATTATTTTTTTTTTAACTATATGATGGTAGTTTGTTGCAGACGATGGCAAATTTATATTCGATTTTTTAACTGCACAAATATCGGGTAATCAATTCGATGTTTGGTATCTAAAATGGACATTCGGATAGGTTCACAGCATGCGGATGGAGTGAAAATAATTTGAATAGATTAATTTGCAAAGTTTTCATGGAGGGAATTTAATACGAATATACATATTTTTGCTAAATTCAGGAGGTATTCGTTTTAATTTCACGAATTAACAAGAACGAAATTGTGAAGCTGTCCAGTTAGTAAAAAATTTAACGAATGCAGTCTCCGGGGAGTTGTTCTGTTGGATGTTTTATTAGGTTTGCAATTTTCACGACTAAATGGACAAAAATGGACTACAAGTTTTCAAAGTGAACGATGAACTTGTGATTTTATTTTGCAAGCTATGTATTTAGATTTGATTAAATAGTTCCAATCCAATAGTTGTATGCGGTATATGCCTAACGTTCGTATCTATACTGTTCTTCGCGGTATTATACTCTTTTTTAGGTTTAGAAACTCCATACCGCTTTTTCTTCCAAAGTTCTGCATTTTTACTGCGGAAAATATAAAGCATTAAAGCTTTATATTTTCCATTTATTTTTGTAACGGTCGGGGTATGGATCGAGAATGGTGGTAACGGGTGGCACGCTCGCGATGCTCGGGCTAGCTCGCCGTATTGGGGTGGGAACTTGTTACCACATATGATTAAACCCGTCAAAAATAAAAAAAAATTATCGTGGCAAAAAAAAACCTACACACGCATACAGTCAAATTTACCAATCGCAATGCAATTGCATGGTTGCCACTCGACTGGAAAGTCAGGGAACGCAATTTGGTCAGGGAATGTCAGGGAAAGTCAGGGAAATTTAGGAAGCAGTCAGGGAAAATTTGTTTCATTTATTTTTAATTTTACCAAAATGTTTAAAACAATGCCAATGAAAAAAAGTAATTGAAATTTTGGTAAAATTTGTGTCTGTGTACAAATAAAAGTGTTTTTCGGAACATTATACTTTCGATGGCTAGTATCAGAACGAAAGGTCGAAAGAGAGAAATTAGATTTTGTCTTTTATTTATTTCGAAAGTGATAAATGCTTATTCAAGTTCTATCCGAAAAGTACTTTCAAAATATTTAAATTTTAGAACGTAACTCTGAGGAAGGCCCCTAAACTCTGGAAACACTTTTTTGCGTTCAGGTGGCTCGTTAAATTCGTGGATTCGATCGGAAAAAATTTAAAAAAAAATTCTGCGCACTGATTTGTTTTTTTTTTTTAACTTTCAAGAATTGAATTCATTTGAAACATTTGAACTAAATGTCAGCCGTGTACTTAGTGGATTAGTCCTTGACTAGAATTGTCGTTGACCCCTCTGTCTGCGTCAAAGCCAATAAAAACCAGATCAACGACTTCGACCTTATGTGGGCTCAGTGTTTCATTAGTTAGTGCGCTGAAATATTGAGCAAGGGTCTTACGTGTTGGTAAGTTGGTGCAACACGTCCATCGTCCATAGGCACCCTAGGACTAGCAAACGTTCGTTTGTGTGAGATTTTATTTTTCGGGACGAATGGACACATGGTATAAACTTAAGGTATTTTCTGCTGCACTAAATTTTTCAAATGTCCTACAAACACCCGAAAGAACAACACTGTCCTGAGTAAGCTTCTCAATTCAGCTATCGAATTTGGCATAAAATTGTACTTTCCTTCTATTCTTCCCATATGTGGCACATTCTCTATTTGAGTAGCTAATTCTCCTATCTCTCAAAATAGGCACTGCTCTGGTCATACAAAAACACTATATTGTTATCCTACAAGTTTTTTGAAGGCTGAACAAAAAAAAAAGCCCATAAGTGAAAGAGATGGGCTTCAATATAAGCCCTATGAAATTAGGCCACCTTTTAACGAACGGTGGACTGGTCGATTTGAACCCCAACACTTGGCCAACCAGATCTCCTGACCTAACACCCATGGATTTTCTTCTGGGGTGCTATGAGAGAATATCTTAGAGAAATATCGAGTCTCTTTTTGAGCAGTTTTGTCTGACTTCTGTTGATCATACGTAAACAGTTGCTTCACATAGTTTTTAGGAAATTTCTCAAGGATACAATTTCATAAAAAAAATAAAAATTTATAAAATAAAAATTTTGAGAAAAAAACATTTTAAGAAAAAAAAAATTAAACAACAAATTTTCATAATATTGAGTTTAAGAAGCCATATTTTTTTGTAGCTACACAGATGTACCGGAAGTGCTTAATACTTTTATACGCTACTAAATTGTCTTTTCAAAATTTACAAAATGTTTGTACCTATAATTTAGAATAGTTTAGAAATTATATAGAGTTTTAAGTGGTAACACCTCCAAATTAGAAGTCACCTACTTTGATGGGCTATAACGGGAAATAGGGTGAGAATAGACCCCCCTGCCATACAATTTTTTGTTCGGCGAAACTTCTGGAATCTCCCCTTAAAGGATTATACCGCTTAACTGAAACACCCTGTATAGATTCTAATATCCTTTTTCTAATAAAAAGATATTACATAACTGACAAATTTTTTTTTGATAAATGTATAAATTTTGGTCAGGGAAAATCAGGGAAAGTCAGGGAAATTTATTTTGAAAAATAGTGGCAACTCTGAATTGGCAACACGCACTTAGTGCATAGAAATATGCAAACGGCAAACTGCGAAGTGTTTATGGCAACAATGTCTTATGGATGTGTATCTTGCCTTCCCTTTTGATTGTAAAAAAATAAATAAATAGGTGGCGCAACAGGCGGTAGACACCCTAGGCCTAGCTTCTCGCAACCATTCGTTTGTGTGAGTTTCTATTTTTGGGACGAATTAAAGGGACCTACAATTTTATGCCGTTTCCGAACGGCTGGAAGCTTTTTCAGGACAGTTGTACTCTCGGATGTTTGTCAGACGTTCGCGAGAGGTGGCACAGTAGAAAAAACACTAAGATGTAATTTGTGTTTTTCCGGGGATCGAACCTGGGATCCCTCGCACAGCAGTCCAGCACACTAACCACTGCGCTACTGCGCCCAGGATTGTATCTTTTACAAATCGTCATACAAATTATATTCCAAGCAGGTTATAGTGCTTTTCAGCTAACTAACTCAGGGCTTTTCAAAACCGTTTATGCAGGATACAGCTCAAGTAATCTCCAACATCCCTATTAAAGTGAATGAAAGTCTTGATAATACACTTGACTTCGACATACCGTATACGAACTACGAAGTACCTAGTGCACTCTGATAGAGAGGATTGGCAAAGTTATAAAGTTTCAAGCAAAAATGGTTCCCAGACTCGATTGATATACCTAGACCTATATCTGGCACTAAAATTTCCAAACACATGCTGTATAATATTCAAGGTTCCGCCCGTAATCAAAGCTGCGAAACTGCTTGAAATGGGATCAATATCAAACAAGAATATCGCTGTCTAGTGTCTACATTGATAGACAGCGATAAAGGCGCCAGAGTTTTATGTCACCAAATCTAAACAAAGGCCGACATTCTAAGCTAAAAGGGGGAAACTGTTTAGAATTCTTACAACTCATCTGATAAATATTGCGACTACGAGTAGCGATAGGGATACTATCTGGGCCATTGCCTACTGAGGAATCACAATAAGAGATTTAGGTTTAACGAATATGGACACATGCTAGTATTGTATGAGGAACTCGATATGTCGCAGAGTATTCTACATTTATCTTCTTCGTGATTGTCAAACAATTGCTCGGATCCGAACTGAAGAAAATACAACTAAAGGTACTTCTTCGACAATTTCCTACACAAGATTCAACCCATTTGCATCACTCGACGAATTTTGCCCTTGATTTCATTTGTCAGGTTATTTTCAGAGGCGAGATACATAGTTGCTTATTATGACATTCCGACCAAATCGTTGATATTGTGTGTTCCTTCTTGTTCATGACAGAATATACTTGGGTTTACTCTGGTTCACGATTAAACCCACTTTCGACGCTTCTGTATCAATATTACCAAAATTTTGCCCATGGCGTTGACTTGTCAATTACGAATAGCAATTCTTTCAAGTATAATGTTAAAGAAGTTACATGATAGCGCATCACCCTCTCTAAAATTTGGTTTGACATCAAAGGTTGCGGTGAGACTATTTCCGACCTTAAAGAAAAAGCAAGTATTTTCAATCGTCATTCTGAACAATCTGACGAGTTTGGCAGGGACTCCAAACCAATTCATATGGCTTTACATGGCTCGCCTTTATTAATCGTGTCATATGCGGGGTTAAAATTAAATAAACTGATGGGTATCGATCGGTACTTCTTTGGTACGAACTGATAGGGGCCATTGAGTTCGTTGACAAATAGTTTCAGGCATTAACACAGTACGGCAGACAGATCTTGTACAGGGATGTGATGGAGTCTGATGTCTCTAGAGGTGGCGCAGTCTTATGAGGAACTCCTTTCTGACAGATAGATGCAGATAGGTATAACCTCTATCCTTTAATTGTTGTAAGTTGTATAGTCCCCTAGATATGTCTTCAGAAAAATGTTTCCAACCCGCCCTTTGAACTCTTCTTAATGTTCTGATGATGTTATAAGGCTTGCCTAAGACGGGTCTCCATATACAAGTGATCGATAGGAAACTCAAAAAAGTTGCCCAAAGTTTTTCTGCAGGTGAGGGAAGGTGATACATATGCTTCTCGTACATGATGTGCTATATAACAGGTGGCGCAAAAGTAATCCTCCTATCAGAAAATGCTATAAATTTTGCGATTGGCCCCTAATGTCAGTTCTGTTTTGACATTTGTGTAGTAAACACATGCGAAATACACGTTAATAAACAATGTTACGCTACACTGCTCCAGAACGCGGAATATTGGTGTCTATTTATTTGAGCAATAATCGGTCGGTGACTTTGGCACAACGTGAATTTCGTCGCAGAAACACTGCGACGTTTAGCCGCTCGCCTCGAAGAGACTGGCACAACACGAGATTCTGCAGACCCCGGAGTAGCCGTTCTGCAGAGAATATTGCTGCTGTAGCCGAAGATGTCATGGAAGCGCCGTCGACATCGACCAGAAGGTTACTGTGAATGGTGAGCGCTACAGAGCAATGATCAACGAGTTCTTTTTGCCGCAACTTGATGAATTGGGATTGGAAAACATGTGGTTCCACCAGGACGGTGCAACGGCACCCACTGCACGTGCCACAACTGATATGCTGAAGGATGCATTTCCCGGGCGCCTAATCTCCCGTTTTGGCGATTTGCACTGGCCAGCAAGATCGCCTGATTTGACCGCTCCAGACTTCTTTTTGTGGGGCTTTTTGAAGTCGCGGCTTTATGTCAACAAGCCTCAGACTCTTGCAGCTCTTAAAGACAATATCCGTCAAGAATGTGAGGACCTATCGCCGGAAGTTTTGGCCAAAGTGATGGAAAATGCCATAAAAAGGGCTCAAATGACAATCAACTGTGGCGGCGGCCATTTACATGACATCATATTCTCGACTTGATGTAAAAAAAATTAAAAGACCAAATAAAAATAATCCACAAGAAGAATCAAAGTTTTTCATTTTTTTTTTAAATTACAGCCAAAAAACATCGGAAGGTTATTTTTGCGCCACCTTGTATAAAGCTCTCAGTTAATCTGGTTGGTCCAGAATAACTTCTTATTAAAGAAAGATAGAGAAAATTTGCTTATTGATGCATAGAAGCTTAAAGGCCTGTATTTTTTTAGTATAACATCAATTAAGATGCACTCAAGCTAACTCTTATGATACATGGGGTTAGCTTAATCAAAGCCCTTTTTGTGAGTTCACTATACCTAAACATCTCTGATAATAGGATCAGCACTTCGAAGTCGGATAGAATTTTGTCAGTGACCATGAGCTAGAGATGGGGCGATAGCGATACTAGTCCCCACCATAAGGCGTATACAGTATACCTCTGTTTCTTAATTATAAAGCTGTTTCCCAGTTTGGCTGAATGAATGGTAATGTTTTTAAGCTTGAAAATTATCCAATTACAACCAAATCCATCTCCATCCAGCTTGGTGAAAGATTACTGAATAGATTTAGATTAAGGATGGTTTTGAAAGTTCCTGCTATACCTAAAGAGGGCAATCTCTAAGGACCTTGCGAAACGATAGACGGTTTCCATGACAGTCTCAATATGAATTTCCTGCTTAAGAAGGTAGTTAACGTGTAATCGTTTGTAGTAGATCGATTTATATATAGTCTGCCATACCTCATGCAGCGCCGCCTCCATATAGACTTACCTTTTTAATGTAGGTATAGTAGATATCTTCTCACTTCGATTCTGGAGGTCTCTCGGAAGTATCGCCTATATCTCTATCCAGAATACGTTCAAGGGTCTTGAGTATGCAAGGCGTGGGACTAATAGCACCGACCGACTCTTGGCCGCACTTCCCAACCTATGGGATCATAACAACTATTACTGATTTTCCATAGCTATAGCGGATTCTGAACTTCCTTCGATAAATCACAGGTAGATAGGGTACAAGATTCTCCAAGTAATTTTGAAGCCTTATTGCTAATATCCCATCAAATCCTAGTGTTTTAAATGTCGAGAAGATTAATGGCCCAGAAAATCCTTTCCTCGGTTGTAAGATGTAAAAGATTTGTAGAATTCAGTTCGATACACTTCGAATCGCTTAATGTCACGAGAGTGAGAAACGATATTCATAATTAGCAGCTGTACGTGTAGTGTAGGTACATATATTTCAGTTGAAGTAAACTTGGGCGCCAGTTAAAGAAATACGACAAAAAAAATACGTACCTGTGGAGAAAACGGACTAAGTTTTCCAACAAATTTCACATACAAGTCGAATCCTGGGTATATTCCAACAAATGTCCAAGTTGTAATCCAATAAAAATCACATTAAAGAAACCAAACTCCTAGCCCACCTCCGACACAATAATGCGGTTAAAGTGGTAGCAATTAAAACCACCGCTGCCATGAATACCAATCATTTAGTCAACGGCCATAGCGTCTGCCACTGTTTGTAATAAACTATATAGGTAGTCTCCCCTCACACCGATACACCAAATAAGGCATTTAACCATCCAAGTGCAGGCTGAACGAGTTATCACAGTTGCCTATACATGTACTACTACTACAGTCATTTGGGTGATTGTTATTGCAGTTTTTTTTTACGACTTTGACGCGTAAACTTTATTTGCGTACACAAATGCGCGTCATCGAGTCCATAAAATTGCACAGAGCAAAAAAAAAAGAGGTACCAGGATTGTTATGGAACAGGTTCCCTTGGATCCGCAAAAGTCCGCCGAAGACATAACGCAGCTAAGAGTTCGCGCGCTAAAGCCATAAAGCGGTAGCACATGAATCTAAACCTAAACTACCAAGTTTTATGACACCGCCGTGTACTTTATGGACTTCGTCTCAAATTGGTAAGTTCCAAGAATCAAACGAACCATTGCTATGGTTGCTTAGTCGTCTCGGCGCGACCGGTGATTACGAGAGCTTATTTAGTTGCCCTACAGTTACGGGTTGACACTTTAAGTCTTCGAGGTGGATGTGATAAATTTCTACGGAACATAATTATTACTCCACAAGAAGAAGAAGAAAATATGTCTTTTTTTGGAATAAAGATGATGGCCTTCTTGGAAATGAGATCGACGATGATAACTAGAGGAGGCTATAGTATAAACGGTGACCTGTGGTGGGCATTATGATTTTGTGGTTTTCTATACTGTCACATTTATATAAACATTATCCAGATGTCACACATCTGTTGACAGCTTGCTGCCACACAAGATGGTAAAACTTTTCCAATAAATCTCATGAGTGGGCCGTAATGCCCGTAATCCGAAATTTAGTAGGTACTTTCCGCTACACAAGTTCATTGATCTGAGAGCTCGCATATATATTTTGTAAACAAATGAATTTTTTCAAACCGCCCATAAAAATTCGTATTTATTTTTTAGACTGTTTTTTTTTTATTTTTTAAACAAAAAACCACCACACTGTGAATGGTCAGTTTCTCTTTTCGCGCCATACTATTGAAGTAAACAAAAAAATTGCGCTCAAATTGAACATTGTTCGACGATATTATTGTCAACTTGACAAAGTACAATGCGTTCGCAATTGTTTTGGCATTTCCATAACGGTTTGCTGTGGTAGTAGGTAGTAAATTTTCTCTTCAATAGCGTCCATCCGATATGGTGGTGTTCGGAAATGCATTGTTTTCATGGTATTATGAATTTTGTCAGTTGCCATTGCTCGCCAACTATTGAAAAAGAATTTAATTTACATTTGCTTCGTAATCCCTTCAGTTCGGCCATATTGCGCTTTTTATTGATATGAATGTGCAATTTAACACCCCTGACCAAATGAAGCGCCATTTCCGCTGGAAGTTGTTTACACTTTTTTTTTTGGAATTATAACAACTCGTGGATTTTAATTTTCGGAAACAAGCTATTGGGTTACAATTGTAATGTGGGAGGAAATTGATCAATTGATGTTCATAGAAGTTGTCAACAACACTGATGACACCCGGCCACAAGGCAATGCCATCCCTGCGCCATAATTGGCCCAAGATAAAAACTGTCAGCGGCGGATGGTCAAAATGGAGTTTTTCAAATGCCGAAGGGACGCGATTAAATTTTTGTTGTATTGATTAAGTTACCTTCTATAAACTAAATAAAATTACAGGAAATTTTAAGGACAATTAATATCGACCAGCGGGCGATATCAGAAGTGATTATCCTTTGTTAATCGTATGATTAGTGAGAATGATGCCCATAGAAGGACTAAGATGGACCTCTGTCACCATCAAATTTGGTATCTACTAAAGTGATGAGGATAACGCTCAAACGCTTACAAACTCTGATCGAAAGTTGATGGAAATTCATGATGACTCTATAGTTCGCTAGGATAGAATAATGATATCCACCTCTGACACCTACGCTCACGATATATGTACGTAACTGCAGCTGGTTTTATGAGTTTGTAACTGAGTCATGACGATACCAATAGAAGACTACTTCAACTCCTGAGCAATGGAATTGGACAGCAAGATCACAGGACACAGATCAACGACCGAGCTTTCCTCGAAATTTTATAAAGGGTGTATTTTTTATAGGTTTGGTTTTTAAACTGGCAACACTGTTTCTACAGATAGCCAATTTGACAGTTAAAAGTTGATTTTACGATGAATAGATTAGATAGAGATTTTATTATGAATAGATTAACGCCTGAAAATTGTGCAAACTTATTTTGAAAACCATGGTTCGGTTCGTCAAACTTATCGTCCATTTTACGTTCGACATCATCGTCCTTCTGAGCAAATTATTCAGAACACAATGAATCGGAACGAATGAATTTGGAGTGAAGAAAACCCAGAAGCCTTTGTCGAGACGCCCTTACATCCATTAAAACTCGCACTGTTTGGTGTGCTTTATGGGCAGGTGGAATCATCGGCCCATATTTTTTTCAGGACGAACTTCTGAACTTTTCGCTCCTCAGTTGAACGGCATTGACGTGACAGAGCTTTGGTTTCAACAAAGATGGCGCAAAATGCCACACGGGGCAAGACACCATCAATTTTATTGCGGGAAACATTTGCTGAGCGCATAATTTCGCGTAATGGACCTGTGAACTGATATCCACGATAATGTGATCTAACACCTTCAGATTACTTTCTTTGGGGGTATAGTATAGGCCGATAAACCAAAGACTTTGGAAGATTTGGAAGTCAATATTCGCCGTGTTATTGCTAAAATTGAACTTAAGGAAAGCGCTTCATTCGAAGTAGCCGTAGCATGTTTTGTTACATATTAAATTTGTATACCTACCTCTAAAAAACACCCTTTATTTACAATTTGGTAAATTTTTAACAAAAATCTGTAGAAAAATTGCCGTCAGCCTAATAATAGTGATTATTTAAATGCCTAAAAAATTAAACAACAAAAAGCTAAGTAATTTATTTAATACTAGCTGACCCGGCAAACATTGTTTTGCCTGCTCTTACATTTTCATTTCATTTTTATTTAACCGATGTGTTCAGACTGATTCTGTACTCCGTGTGCTTCGACCGATATTTCCTCGGACGTGTGCCCACGAATTGTATTGTTTAGACAAATTTTTTCCCATGACTGTCGAAGAATAACGTTTGAAAATTATTTTTTTGTTATGAGAGGTGTCACGCCCTTTTGTCCGATCATCATGTTTTTTTTGTATGGGAGGTGCCACGCCCCTTTGTCTAATTTCTCACCTTTTAAACCTTCCCTGGACTTCCACAAATAATTCAAGACCAAAATTAGCCAAATCGGTCCAGCCGTTCTCGAGTTTTAGTGAGACTAACGAACAGCAATACATTTTTATAAATATAGAAGACTAGCTGACCCGGCAAACATTGTTTACGAATATAAATATCATCACCACAGTGCCACCTATCGAGTCCAAATTTTTCCAAATAATGTATTTTTATTTAAATATTACATATTTTTCAATTTGAGCCAAATCGGTACGTACATATTCGAAATTTCGAAAAAGCGAACCCAGCGCCACCAATGGGTGTCCAACATAAACAAAAAACATTCCATAGCATCACACGAACATATGCTGTGAATATAAGACGGATAAATTTAGTGGTTTAGCCGCCATTATCGAACTTGCATACGGACCAAGGTTTTTATATACTAAGATTTTGAAACCTTCCATTTAGAATTCCCTCTCTATTATTGAATGGGTGATTTTGCAGGCCCTACAAAAAATAATGGAATTAACGACCACTAACCAAAGTGAACTTAGCCCCACCATTCGCAGTGGGATTTAACTAATAAATTTGGGAGATAGGTCAGAGGGCTTACTTCAATTATGAACAATGAGTAAGTACAAAATGCATAAATAGTGGAATGTTTTTAGAGGGCAAGCTGTCCCCTTGCTTGGGGTCTACGTTGAATTATGAGTATTTGTTAGTTTTGCGTGGATTTAAGAAACCAAACCCAACCTCGCACCTACTCAAAATCGAACAGTGACCCCAAGCAAGGGGGTCTGCATGCCCCGCCTTTAGGTCATTTGAACTAAATCCCAAATTTTGTCGGAATTTTGTGATTAGTTTAGGAACGTCTACTGTAAACTGCTCTATGAAGTGAGCCCAAAACTTCCTCCACATATTTCACCAGATGGTTAAGTTTTGGGCTATGAATTTCTTCCATTCTCTAAAATCCATTCCATTCGTAAATCCAGACCACACCCTCTAGACAAGTTCCTTCAAATCCTGATGTCTTTCAATTTTTCTACGTAGGGCTCATTTTTTTTTTGGTAGGCGATAGTAGGTTTTGTGATGCGCCTGTCTCCAACTTCCTTTACTTTAATTAAGTTAAGATGGGACTTAGTCCCATTTGCGCGCATCCTGTGGTAACTTGGTAAGGTCTAATTCTCTCCTTCGTTGTCCCTCAGAGGTGGACTCAAAGACTTGTTGGGCTGGTCCGTTGTTGCTTGTTGGGCTTGTTGCCCATATGCTCCATGTGATCTAGCCACCCCAGTCGTTGTATATTAAGCTATTTCCAACTCCACTCTTCATTCATAGGTATACAAACTGGACTAAAAATCATCCAAGAAAATCGTTCTATCAAGGTGTTCCAAGAAGGTTTCATTCAGGACCCTTTGTCCTCTATTGATCTGATATCCAAATACATACTAAATTTTTTGGAACACAAAAGCAAAACTTTCCTTATCAATTATATAGCAATTTTTACCCAATTAGCAATTCATTTACATGCAGAAAAATAAATCATAATAGGCGAGACTCACCATCACCACAAAGGTGATGCTGATGCATGTTAATCCAAAAATCTGAGAATAGTAAACAAAACATGATAAAAAAAATAACAACACAGAAAATATGCAAACAAAACCAAAGTTTCAACACTGATATTTTTCATGTAACAGTAACAGTAAACTTTCACCGCACAGCACAGCACAGCATCCCTGTAGCATATAAAATATACAGAGAGAAGATAAACAGGATGGATTCAAATTAATAAATGTAAAAGTTTTTCAGGCGCAAAAGGATCCCATACAAAAGAAAAAGTTTCCATTTCCTCTGACGGTATTTCGGGCTGTGCTGTGGGTGTATGGAGGCTGGATGAACTTGATAAGCTGACAGTACCTAGCTGTTCTATAGTTTCGACATAACAAACAACAAAATCCAAAAGATGCAAAACAACAAGGATCCAGAAACCACTCACATCGATTTAAATTCTCATGAGTATATAAGTGGCACTGGCACCATGTGGATTGTGGAGCAAACAAAAAAAAAACACATCAAGTGACAACAAAAAGGATATTTTTCCATTTTTCCATCCTATCCCAGGATTCCGTTAGTTGGTGAATTTTTAATCGAGTAAATTAGAAAAAGAGCAGTATCCCATAATAACAATGACAGCTTCGAAACCGTGTGCCTGTGAATCGTTGAAGTGTAAGCGGGCTTGGAAGTGGAATAAACGGTATAAAGTGCATAACGTAGAGTTGGAGAGTACCTATGCTGATAGTTAAAACCGCATTCTGTGTGGATTGTATATTCCTTGGGAATTTCAATGTAAAGTGTATTTGTGTGAATATTTTATAAGAATGGTAGACTTTTCAGTGAGGACACTTTTTTGATAGTTTTATTAAGGGACTATTCACACTTTGGACTTTGACAATGGGAATAGTATTTTAAAGCGAGAAAGTGGGAGTATAAATGTTCCTACTAGCTGGGATATTTACGTACCAACTTGTGGGAATTTATTTTTATTAATATACCGACAAGAAAAAGTGCAAACTTTCACCTACAAATTAGACCTAGACGATCTTACCATATGAGCCGGACGGGCATCACAATGGGTCAGTATTAACCTGAGTGTGACACGGAGTACTCCTCGGCTACCAATAAACCTATCCTAACCTTCTTTGGTTATAAAATTCATAGTTCTAGAGAATTTTTTCCCTAGCCCAATTGTTTCCTATATGCCCTCCAATCTGTACATTAAAAAAATATGAAGCGGTGGCCCATATTTTTCATAGTCTTCTCCATTTGCATATCGCTCTCTAGGAAGCTTCCATAATATTCTAGTATGAATTTGCAACAGCTTCTTTTAGATATTCACAATTTATTTATCCGCGTAGAATTTGGAGGAGCACAGGCAGATCTTCCACCGCAGTAATGGCAACCATTTCGTATGAACAAAATGTATCGCCTCAGATTTTTCATTTGCATTCGCTGGCGAACAAAATCTTCTTCCGACAAATTGCGAATCGTCTAATTTTCTCTGTGTATGCGAATGAGTGAAAAGGAGAAAATGTGATAAGATGAGTAATAAAGAACGATAGTCGCTCCTCTCCATAGGAGTCATCAATCTGTAACGTTTTTAACGAATTTGTCAGCAATAAGTCTAAATTTGCTTATTCGTGTCTTCTTTATTTTATTTGCTCTACGCTAGCGCGCCTTTAACGCCGCAGGTCACATGCAGAAAAATAAAAAATCAATTTCAAATTCATTTAAATCAGTGATAAACAGTTTTTATTGTAATGCTCTGTGGTACATAACATTTTTGGTTTTTCCAGGAATCGTATTGCCTAGATAATATTCTTGTCTATCAGGACAATGCATATGAATATTTTAAATTTTACAAACTTTCATGACTGTCGAAGAATACTCTTTACAATGTTTTCTTTTTTTTTGTATGGGAGGCGCCACGCCCCCTTTGTCCAATTTGTCCGATATTCACAGGAACACTTCTGGGCCAATATTTAAGATTCTCCTTTGAGCTCAAACTGTTCGGTGGTTTTCGAGATATAAGATGTTGAATGTTTTTTTTTTTTTGTATGAGAGGTGCCACGCCCTTTGGCCAATTTTGACCAATCGTCACAGAAAGACACCCGAGTGAATACCTAAGATAGTCTGTAAATTTGAACTCAATTGACTTCGTAGTTTTCGAGATATGTATAAGATTTTGAATGTATTTTTTTGTATGGGAGGTGCTATGCCTCTATAAATCATGAACCAATACACATATGAAGACCGTTTATACATATAAACCTTAGTATTGACGTTACCTTTCATGGAAAATTTACAGAATAAAAATCAGTTCAATCATTATAGAGAACATCAATTACAAACACAATACAACTTATCTTTCTGTAAGTGTTTGTAATCGAACTCCTCCTTAACGGCTGGACCGATTTTAATGAAATTTTGTGTGCGTGTTTGAGTGGGTCTATGGATGGGTTAGATTCACAATTGGACCCGGCAGGTGGCGCCGTGATCCGATTCCACAAAATTTCAAATAATAACCACTCAACAATAAAAAAAAATTTAAAAGCAAAAATCTCAGGATTAAAATTTCGGCACGAGTACGTACCATAAAAGTACCATTTTCTTTAAATTACCCCTCCCGCCTAAACGGAGTAAGATAGACCCCCCCTCCTATAGTAAAAAGTGCTTGTACAGTACTCCCCGGATAATAGCACATGCAGATGGGTATGAAATTATAGTGCTTATAGCCGGGTTTTCAATTAAATTCCTATTAAGCGGGGACCCTTGTTATAGCACATAAATGTGTTTATATGAGGGTGTTTTCTAAAATGTATAAATAATTGAACTTAGTTACAAGTAGCTACATTAAATCTCATGTAACAAAACACAAAAATATTGTATTGGACAATATGTGTGCAAATTAAATATGCTTTGAATACATTTATTTAAACAACATTTAACATTTTTCTTTGAATCATACATTTTTCAGTAGTTTTCTTAAAATTATCCTTTAATTCATCCAGAGATTTTATACTTAGGCCCTGTTTTAATTGGCCTAAATAACTATCCTGGGGTAATTTTCTGGCGCTATCGTGGTGGGAAACGTTTCAGCTGCCAAAAAATAATTAATAGTGTGAAATTTGATAAATAGCTATCTGTTCTAAGATTAAGGTTCGCTGAACTTTTCTTTTCAACACTTTCATAAGTGTCAGAAAATTTGCCGAAGTTATTTATTTAGCGCATGGGCTCAGTAGCGCAGTGGTTAGTGTGCTGGACTACTGTGCGAGGGATCCCAGGTTCGATCCCCGGAAAAACACAAACCGAGAGTATGACTGTCCTGAAAAAGCTTCTCAATTCAGCCGTTCGGGCTCGGCATAAAATTGTAGGTCCCTTCCATTTCGTCCCAAATATAGAAACTCACACAAAACGAATTGTTGCGAGAAGCTAGGCCTAGGGTGTTAACCTGCCTGTTGCGCCACCTATTTATTTATTTATTTTTAATTATTTAGCGCAAATGACATCAGCGTGGCTAAGCTTTGTGTGCATCTTTTCTTGAAGGAATTTCAACCACATTCTCGGGTATCTTCACCACCGGTTACTAAACATTTTTGTAACTTCACGCCAGCAAACAATTTGTGGCAATATGCATTGTCAACAAACAAAATTATTTGCCTATTCAGTCCACTTTCGTCCGCATTAAAAATATCATTTTCAGAAAATATGTTTAATAATATGTATCGAAAAAATATTTTCGGTCCATTCCTGAAATATCAGCATCATTTCTTTCACCGTGAATTTTCTTGAAACTAATGTTTGCCAACTCGAAAGCCAGCCATTACTTGGTTCAAAATCAGTGCATCCCGAGATTATCTTCCTTCGTGAAATTTTATTTTATTAAAAAAAAATCAAATGTGCTTATAAAAAGATAAAATACCAGGTAAAATAAAATGTTTGTTCAGATTTTTATTTGATAATAAGAGGGGTTTGCTTAAAACCGGGTTGCTATAAAGCGGGTACAATTGCATAGAATGGCGCTTGTGAGTCCCAACACTGAATAATTTGTTGCTATAAAAAGGGTTTTGCTATTAAGAGGGTTGCTTTTATCCGGGGAGTACTGTATTTAACTCCTCTACAAAATACCGTTATCAATTTTTGGCGCCGTAGTTATCGTACTCTCCCCAAAATTTCCACTCAACAAAAAAAAAATCATGAATAAAATTTCAAATAATAAACACTCGAAAAAAAAATTTAAAAGCAAGAACCTCATAAATAAAATTCTTCTCTACGTGTGTTGTAATTGTATTCCTCCTAAACGGCTGGACCTGTTTTGATGAAATTTTTGTTGTATGTGTTTGTGTGGGTCCAATGATGGTTTAGATTCACATTTGGTGAAAATTGGACAAAAGAGCGTGGCACCTCCCATACGAAACAAAAACAAAAAATCGTATACCTAGAAAACTACCGAACTGAGTGGGCCTGGACACACGTCTGAGGAAATATCGGTCGAAGCACACGGAGTACAAAATCAGTCCGGATACATCGGTTAAATAAAACGGCCGCAAAACAATTGACTGACAATGAAAATGTACGAGCAGGCAAAACAACGTTTGCCGGGTCCGCTAGTTTTTATTTATATAGATTAGATGGAGTTCCAGATCTATATAGAGAACTGAAGACCTAGCAACCAGTCAAGGTTGTAAGGTTCATTCATGATGTCAATATCTCTATACAAATTTGCCACTCACCGTAATCGCCAGATCATCAGCATATACCAAAGTCTGTGAATGCCTAAAGCTTTAGGTAAAATATGGCTAAGAGAGAGACCACAACCAAGTTCTACAGAAATAGTGATCAACCTCACCCCTAGTCTTAAAATTCTTTACTGAATATTTAACGTCCTATTATCCATTGGATAACAAGTTATTCATTGTCTTTAAGATAAGTGGTTAAACTTTAAGTTGTTCAAAACTCAATTTTTAGAATCTCGAAGCGTATTTCATCGAAAGTTTCCTCCAATCCTATGCTTTTTATAAAGGGGAGTAAGAATACACTTTTTACCATTATCAAAGTGACTAGGTATCTTTTAGCTTCCACACTGTCCTTTCTAACCTTTATTCGAAAATTTGCAGAGATTGGGTTAACTTAAAAATTAAGAAAGTGCACGACTTGTTCATCCGAAACTTTCTCATTAATTCTAAGTTTGTCTGGAACAATCGTCTCAATTTACAGTGGTTATTTTTGTATTTTTGTTTTCAATTTTGTTACCTTCAGCTCAAAAACAATAGCTACCCGATAAAAAATAAAAAACACATATTTCAATAATGCTGCCAATTTAAAATTTAAGAACAGAATGATTAGATATCAAACAAAAAGGTTGTCGGCTAGAAATGATACTGCCAATATTATTGCTAAAAACTTTGTTATAAATTAGATTTAATATTATATTTACTAAGGTCATTTTTCAATTGCGCTAAATAACTATCCCTGGCTAATTTTCTGAAAGTAATTAAAAGCGAAGTTCACCAAACTCCAATTTTAAAACCGAGATTTATCTAATTTCTGTGTTTTATTTCCTCTTCAACATTCTAACAAAACTCAAGCAAAAGAAAACGTCCACAAATTACATTAGAGGATAATTTAATATCTTCCTACCGGAGTTGGATAATTTTTTGACAGCTGAAAATTCGTTTTCCTCCACGAGAGCGTCTGAAAATTAGCCAGAGATAATTTTTAACGAAATTGTTCTAAATAGCATCGTCGCAAAAAATTTTTTTTTTTTTTCGAGGGTGGATGAAAATCTTGCATAGACACTATGAGAACAACGAGTGCTCATAGTAGTGTCAGATTCTTACTGACTAAAAACACCACCCTTCGATATAAATTGTAGATATTGCAACTAAGATATAACTTATCAAGCAATTTTTCTATCACGAAATGAAAACTTTTGACAGGTTACTTTCCAATGAAAGATCCTGCATGTTCCGCAATTTTGACGCGGTTAATCCCTATATCGCCAAGTCGAAAGGTTTTGTTCTTTGTAGTCGGCGCAATAAATTGCTCCCATCCAAAATTTGTAGGACTGTATTGTTGGTGTGTCCGATTAGTCGGTTTCTATGCTTTCGCGCAAAGCTTCTAGTTTCAGCTTCGATTGTAGGTATTACGAGATCCCTGTGGATGTCGTCGTTTCTAATATACCACGGTGCTTTTACAATTTCTCGAAGCACTTTATTTTTAAAAGATTGTATAATATTGGCATTTGTTTTCTTGGTGCAACCCCAAAGTTGTATACCGTAGGTCCACACCGGCTTTAGCACTTGCTTGTATAAAAGCAGTTTGTTCTCGGTACTGAGCTGGGAATGTTTTCCAAGTAACCAGTACATTTATCTATATTTGAGTTCGAGCTCTTTGCGTTTCATTTTCACGTGCGAATTCCATTTCAGCTTTGCGTCGAGTGTCATTCCCAGGTATTTGGCTTCGTTCGCAAAAGGTATTCTGGCCAAGTTTAGAAAAATTGGCAAGTCATTAGTTTTTTATATGTGAAGTTCACGTGAACAGATTTAGTTTCATTGAGGGCGATTCGCCATTCCCTCGTCCATTCATTTACTTTATTTAATGCGGTTTGCAGTTTTGCAGTTGTTTCTTCGACTGTTTTACCTACTGCTAGAATAGCGGTGTCATCGGCAAACGTAGCAAGGATAGTGTCATCTTCCTTTGGTATATCACGAGTATATAACAGGTAGAGAAGCGGCCCAAGAACACTTCCTTGCGGTACACCGGCCGAAATTTATTTTAGCTCCGAGTATTCGTTTCCATGTCTTACACGGAAAAGTCTATTGCCGAGATATGATTTCAGAATATCGTATAGACGTACAGGGAGAACTTGTCGTAATTTTATTTTTAAGCCTTCGTGCCACACCTTATCAAAGGCTTGCGAGACATCAAGGAATAAGCTTGAACATATTTTTCGTTCCTCAAGTGCTTTCTCGATTACGTCAGTAATTCTATGAACCTGGTCAATCGTCGAATGCTTACTTCTGAACCCAAACAGATGGTCAGGGATAAGATTATTATCTTCTATAACCGGTTGTAGACGCCCTAGTAATATCCTCTCGAAAATTTTGGATATGATTGGAAGAAGCGAAATTGGTCTGTACGATTTTACCTCATTTGGCGGTTTTCCTGGTTTTAGAACCATTATGACTTCCGCAACTTTCCATTGGCTCGGCACGTGTTTTAATCTTAATTAGTTTAATTAGTGCTTTTCTAGGAAGAGCTTTGAGAACTTCTCGTGTGATTAAATCATAGCCCGGGGCTTTCTTAGGTTTAAGATCCTCGATCTCGTGTTTTAGTTCTCTTAGCGTTGCACTTGCGAGTGTTGAATCGTCAGATATTAGTTCAGACCCATCGTTGTTATCGTTAACCACTTGACCATCGTACGGTTTAAACGTTTCTTCCAGATGGGCTGCAAAAATGCGTGTGAAAAAATAAGCTCGATACAAAATTACACTGTTTGATTAAAAAGTTCCTTTAAAATTAGCAACTATAGTTTTAAAAAGAATGTTACATAAGGCAACAAATGAAATTGTTAAAAATATCAGACTATCTCAATTCGCATAAAAAGTACTAGAAAGTACTCTTGCACTTATTAAAAGAAAAAGTGACATCACTGTCCCCATTGTCTGCTGCTGCATTTTTATAGGAATACCTTCTGTTCTCATAATTCATTTCTTCTCACCTCTCACTGACGATTGAGGTCAAGTAAATAAGAAACGAATTCATGATATTTTAACTAGATTGTGAGTTCTATTATGCGTAGGGTTTGTTTATGGTTATAGTTCAGAATATAACTTTAATTTGTTTAAATTTTTGAAAAAAAAAGGACGTCTTAACAACAAGTATCTGCAACAACAAAATTGCAACCAAGCCTGGGTAGATATTTCATCATCAAGAGGTTAATTTCTCTATTAATATCGTGGAAAATTTTGTCAAGACTATGAACCTATATGTGGTATCACAATGGGCCTCCTCTGGCCTAAGTGAGGCTGGACTGGTTGCGGCCTGCCACCCTAACCTAATGAACCTCAACCTTTTTGTATATCTACGACATGGGAGTACATTTTGCCAAGAAATTCTAACCTGAATTGAAGTTCTAATTGAAATTGGTCTCACTGCAAAATATTGTGACTTGTCAGTACTTAATAGGAACCCAAAAACCGACAGAAAAGAAAACTGCAAATGTGTACATTTAATTTTAGTTCCGTTCCGACAGACATAAAAGAACTAGCAATAAAATTGTTCATTCCACCGACACTAACATCGAATGACATCCGATAACTGACTCGGACTGCAACAATAGTTCGCACTTATGCCGAGACCGACTCTCTACACAAAAAGGACATTGGGCCATCAACCATTCCTATAGTGTGAATCTGAACATTATTCTAGACAGGCTCACATACCTATATACTGTACATAAATAAGAATAAAATATTTGTCAGAGGACATACATAAATTTTGTCATATCCTTCGTCGCATAGCCAAACATGTCACGCACGCGAACATAAATACCAAATACCCATATAGACCACCGGAGAAATATCCTTCTTCGTGCCATAGATATCCTCCCAGAAAAAAAAAAAAAAACATAATGCGGATGACATCTCAGTGACACAACGTCCACATATATAATATGTAGACATCAGCCTTACTCCTATTTTGTTTCATACTCATACTTCTTGTTCTGCCTTTTTGTCTGCATTTTTCCGTGCGTGGAGATTGAATGAGTTGATGGATGGTGATGGCCAAATGGAAATGGCGTTGCTCTTTCCCGTCAAAAAAAAAAAAACAACTTGCAAGCCGAGGAAATAAATTTCACGTCAGTGTCAATGCTCTAAAAGGACGAAATCGGGCCAGAGGTGGTAGGTGGTAGGTAAAAGGACGACAAAGTTCTACTGTCTACTGCAGGGACGAAGACTGCATTACAGTCGGAGTACGAGTACAAGTCGAATTTTTTCCTTTTGCTTATGTGGGCTGTCATTCTGATTGATACGACAAATGAATTGAGAGCGTCCCCTTATGTGAATTATATGAATTATGCGAATCATATGCGGGATGACGTATTGTGGGATTGTAGCCTGATTTATAAAATGCCAGTAATACAGGGTCTAGAAGTGCTGAGATGTGATTACGATGCTGGGTCGCTGTCCCATGTGTGAGTAGGGGTTTTAGTGAGATTTATTGTCGTTATAAATGGCATGAGAGATTAGGCTGAGATTCAGATTTGTAGCTATGTGTTTTGTTCCTCTTGAGTCACAGAAAAATTAAAATCGTTTGACTGGCGCCCAACACGAGGTTCATTAGATGCAAATTCGAAATTATTATGTGATACTAATGTAATTTTCTATTCTTTCTACTTCCAGATCACATTGAAGACGACTGCAGAGAGATACACTGTCCAAAGCCAGAATTTGTTTGTGCATCAGACAGTGAGCTGAAATCCTCGGCCACCGATGAGGCTGAGGAAAATGACGAGGACAGCAACTCGAATCCGTTCGATAGACTCGACGCCGAAGGCTTGATCGAGGGCTTTTTCCCCACCTTAAAGCTACACTCGACTACACATCCACCACATGTGGTGGAAAAACGCAGCCTTCAGCACAGACGCAGAGAGACAATTAAGATCGTGCCCGGTGACTATCGAAGCTTCGAACCGGAATTCTTCAAATATCACAACCACCATCAACCGCACAGAAAGTGGAAGCGTGACTTGATCATGGGAGCCCAACCTCACTCGGAAGCAGCGATTAAAAAATGCTGCCCCGAGTTTCAGTGCGTTTGTAAGACATGCCCAGCGGTACCGAAGTGCGATGTCGGTAAAGTAGCCATTGTCGTTGATCAGGGTCATGGTTTACCAGGCAGCTGCTGCCCGCGGTATGAATGTGTTCCGGAGATGGAATGCTCTGCTACTAGCCAACCGCTGACTTCCTACTGGAGAGATGAATGCAAGAAATGTGACTGCTTCGGAGGACAGGAGCTATGCCAGCAATTGTGCGAAATTAAGGAGGACGATAGTGCCAACAACTGCTTCTCAGGGTATTTGAATAGACCCATGATGAATGGCGATAGTTGGCTGGAGGATCAAGACTGTAAGGAATGTAAATGTGTAAATGGTGATTCCCAGTGTGAGGAGAGTTTCTGTAAGCCTGTGGATTGTGAGAATCCAATCAAAGTGGAGGGTCGTTGTTGCAAGGTATGTCCGGTGACAACGTCGACAACAACAGAAACACCAGTAACCAACATCACAACAACAGACATCATAGCTACTGATGTTCCGGGGACAACAACAACAACAACAACAACAACGCCTAGAACAACAACATCTACAACAACAACAGCAACACCAACAACCTCGAGTCCAGATGAATTTACAGGAAAAGAAGAACCCGATGATACAACTTACCTACCACCAACGGTCATCATTAGTACGCCCAAAGAAATGAGCGATCTGTTGAAACAAATCGATGTTATTGTTGTTCTCGCTTTGGCAACACTGGTTGTAGTTGTCTGTACACTTGGCATTATTTACATGGTCAAGGAAAGCAACAAGAAAAAGAAGTCGATGTATTCGACAATTCCAAGCTCTGAGTCAAGTCAGTCATCAAGTGTGACATTGGCTTAAATACCGCAGCGCTCTGTAACCTGAGATTTAAGCTTAATTGTTTTTATTGTATTTTTTTTACTATTGCTACAACATGGAAAATTGTTGCGGCAACATGTATACTCATTTAGATTTTTTTTTTTTCACATTTCATTTTATTTATTATTTGTTCATTTTTTGTATAACTTTGTTATTTGTATATTGAATTGTGTGATAGCGGTTAGGCGAAAGTATACAATTATACAATGTTGCTGAATTTTGTTATGTATATTTATTTTATTAATAGTTGCTAGAACTTTTGTTGCCGATTGTTTGATTCTTAATGCAACTCTTTTGTGTTTTGCAAAAACTCTTTTGTTGGCTATGAAGTGCATTTACCAAGTAATGTTGCTGCAACATTTGAACTCTGGAAATAAATCACTTTTTAAAACATTTTTTAGTCAACTTTCAACACAAAATTTAACGCAACATGTCAATGATTCGGTTTTTGCTTCAAGTCACCTTTTTGTGTCTTTTGGAAGACACATAATTGTGTCTTCAATTGTGGATTCAATTATTCAAACTAACCTTGTATTAGGGACTACAAAAGTTGTATAATGTTGCAGAAACATGTTGATCAACTTATTTCTATTAGAAAAAACCTGTCTGTGTCGTTATTTGCATTGAGTAAATAAATTGACAATACATTCGTAATTGATTAAAAAATTTAAGACCAGGTAGGTTGTTAGGCATATTTTATTATAGTGTTGCAGCAACATTTTTATCAAAAAATGTAGTATGTCTTTTTAAATACGACTAGGTAAATTTTTTATCTGCCTACTATAATGACGGAGTGGATAACTATTCAAGAATATAACTTGTAAACAAAATTTCTCTTAATGTTGCAGAAACATTGCTCAACATGTTTAAATTGATTTTTATTTTTTATATGTTTGATTTCTTTATACATTTTCAACTAATACACTTCCTGAGTCTCCATAAATATTATTCCAACTGCTAAAACCTTCAAAATTCTCAAGTTGTCAATTCTTTATCGAAACTCTCCGTCACCATCAAGAAATGTTCCCTTATCGTTCTTTGTTTGTCTAGCATTTTATTTCCCCCAAGAAACTATATCTGTTTACCTGATCAAAAGCTTGTGAAATACTCAAAGTTGACCCTAGAAAAAAATGCACACTCACATGACTGACCGATAGGATTGAGTTAGTTATCTTATCACATAACTCTAATCAGCTATAGGTCCTTGTAGTATTTTCAGGGGTAATTTTTGCGTAAAACAGAAATAACACGATAAAATTCTTCAACTAACCGTAGTTGATATATATATTTTCACCTAAAGCCTTAAATTAAGCAAAAGATACAAAATTGATTAGCAATTAAATGGCACATTTGACTTGAAAGAAGTCATTGCTAAATTAAGAAATAAAAAATTGTATTTTCGAAATCATTATCAACGAAATTCTTTGCCATAGGTCAACACTTTATAGTTGCGGCAATCTTTTGTAGATAAATTCAGTCATTTTTGAAATTCGAGATAAACTCTAGGCCTAGTGCATATGTCACCAAATTATTAAAAAATCAATATAGCTGTCAGTATTTGGTCATTAAAGTGGCGGCAATTTTTTAAGTCCATTTCAAAAAAAATATATGCTATTCTTATCTCTGATAATAAAAAAAAAAACACACGCCCTTTAACAATTCATTTGTAGCAACCCCAGTCAGGTCCTTAACCTCTTAAATCGCGCATACTATTCCAATAAATTGTCGCCAACCCTGTCATTGCTTATCTTTTGGCAATTTGTCAAATGAGCTTATCGCCACCTCACTAATTGTTAAGGTTTTTTTTTATTTATTATTTTGTTTACTGATTTAATTGTAATGTATAAGCGTTTGTAGGATTTGATTAGAAATTTGCAAAAAAAAATTCGCATTTGACGATGGGGATACTATTTTTAGAAATGGCGTGTGCTTTATTTTATATCAATCATTTCGAATGGATCCAAGTAATCTAAACAAATTGAAGCGCATGTGAACCGCGTGGCAATGACGCTTTCCATTATTTATCTGTGACAACGCGTAGTTGTCACTATATGGGTGTTTTTTTTTTTAACTGATCCTCCACGATCTTTAACCAATTTTTGTCACTTCTTGGTAACCCATTTCAGTGTCTGTATCTCTGTTACCTTTTGACGATCAACCACGATCATCTATCATCGACTTATAATTTGTTTTAAATATATTTTCTTAAAAGTATCCTACTTTATGTAGTCAGTCAGTGATCTTCAATCTAGCAGCTAGCAGATAATGCACCATTCGACAGTGATCGCCAGATTATGATCTTAGATGTAATTTTTTTCACAGTAGCTCTTTAACCGTGTCCGTATCAGTATTCGAGTTATCTTTTCTCTTGCAATTTAAACCATCAGTTTTCTAAAAAGTACATGCATATTGAAGCAAAATTTCTTACGAAGTGATCTTCTTCGAGTTTTGTTAATCAACTTCACTGATCTTATACTTCATCACTTTTATAGTCGCAGAAATTTCCCTGTCAATACAGAAAGGGAAGGTTGATAGATGATCTTTTTTTCACATTTGGTCAGCTTTAAGTGAGTGATTTTCAATTTTTAAATTTTCATCGCCGATCATATTTGAAGACTTTTAAGAATGCTAATTATGCAATATGCTGACCCTCCGACCTCGGCTAACAAACTTTCATGAGTGACCTTTTCTGGCTAGATCAAATTAGTGACTATAAGCATACGATCTTAAATGCTGACCAGTTCGAGCTTATCATCCCTCGTTGTTCTTCAAAATCTCATCAGTGATCCTCAGCCAATAAACGGCTAGCAAAGTTTCATGAGTGATCTTTTTCGGCCAGATCAAAGTAGTGACTAAAAGCCCACGATCTTAAATGCTGATCAGTTCTAATTTATCATCTTTTATTGATCTTCAAAATCTTGTTAGTGATCCTCAGCTAGCAAACTTTCATGAGTGATCTTCCTTCGCCAGATCAAAGTAGAGGCTACAAGCCCACGATTTTTAATGCTGACCAGATCTAGCTTATCAACCCTGCTTCTTTGATCTTCAAAATATCATCAGTGATCCTCAACCAATAAATGGATAGCAAAGAGTGTTCACTCAATAAACAAAGAAAGCGATCCTCTTCAACCTTATTGGAAGGTAGGCTAGGTAACTTTAATCCTTTACATAAATAAAGAACTTACGTTTCTTAGTGCCGGTGCACACTTGCGTTTTTTTTTCTCGCGCGGACCCGCAGCGGGTCCGCCTTTGCGTGTTACTGCGGGTGTTATTACCCGTAAAAATTACGCGTGGGCTCGCAGCGTGTCCGCCTACTTGTGTGCACCACCCAATTTTTGTGCGGCCCCGCGCGGTAAAAAATCGCACACAAAAAAAATCCTTAGAAAGTACATCTACAATAATAACACAACTAGCCTATGCCATTGTTCTTTTTCTTGCCGGCTTTGAAAATGTTTCATAAAATCCGCTGTCACACAATTTCTTAGTCGAAATCAAACTTTATTTTATTTTTCCGAGCATTACCATCATCATCATCATCATGTTGTTTGTTTTTATTTTCTTTTCATATTTATTCGATATACCTACCTATACTACATATATTTTATATTTCACTATAATTATCTGTGAAGTATTATTTTATTGTGATGTGATAAAAGATTAAACTATTATAAATTATTTAGATTGTAAAATATATTCAAAAAAAAAAAAATTTTTTATTGTATTAATCCACAAAAGTATTTAGTGATAAATTAGTGATAATATTATTTTTTTTATAATTATATATATATTACTAAAAGATAAATAAAAAAAAACAAATCACACAAATAATAGACGAAGAAAAATAAGCTAAATCCACATGTGCACGGAAACGATTCAAAAAAAATATTATATATATACACAGAGACTTATATCAGACGAAAATTTAAAAAGTATATCGATATATTAATGTTCACTTTTAATATCTTATCAGATAGAAATAATATTTTATTTTAACGAAAAATTTAAATTTTAATTTTTATCGCAAAATTGTATAAAATTTTTAATTTGAATTTTTATTTATTTTTTTGTTTTTAAGGAGAATAATAAAATTAAAAAATTAGTTTTCTCTTTGTTAATTGAATGACATTTTGATTTAATTTTTATATATTTTTTTTTTTGTTATACTTTTGTTTGTATTATTATTTATAACTCTTAAGTGAAAGAAATATTAAAATGATGACTGATTGGAAAATGATAAATTATTTACAAAATAAACTAACAAATAAAAAAAAATATTATATATATATATGAAATAAGAGACAAATTTTAAATGTTGTAATGAATATACATAAAATAATTCTTAATGCATTATATATCAACTTTTTTTTAATTGGTTTTGTATTATTATTATTATTATTTTATTTATGTATAATATTTATAGTATTCACATGATAAAGAAATTGAAAAATAAATTAAAATTGTACATACCTAAGAAATAAATAAAATAAAATATAATACAAATCTGTGTTGATGGTTTCATATTTAATTGGATTCTAAAAGACGGAAAAGAAAGTTTATATAGAGCTTTTGAAAAAGTAGGAATGTTCGAAGGTGTCCATATTTGGAAAGGAACTCGTTTGGAAAATTATCCAAAAAAAGAGAAAGACCTATATAGTGGGGCTCAGGCATTTAGGTTCAGTAGTAAGGAGCTATGCGATTGGAAATTCTGATTTCTTCAGTCATAAAGAACCGTGCTCCCATACAAGAGTAGCGGCGTTCTGGGAGGGTTGGCAGTGACACAGGAGATGTTCCACAGATTCTATTTCCACTTCATCACTGCAACTTCTGCAGAATATACATATTTGTAAAGATACCCAGTCGTTGGGGCATATTTCCAATGATGCAGTGTCCAGTTATTACCCCCGACGAACACTTGGTTGTCGGCTTAGGAAACACTTCACTGGAGCATAATCCGCAGTATTACTCATTTTACTGGAATTTCTTCGGCCTTCGGAAAAAGCCGAGAATGCACTTCAGCGATGAGGAGCTTACAGTATCAGCACTCACCACATCAGCGTCAAACATCTGCAACCTGATCAGAGCAAAGGCAGTACAATAGCAAAAGAAATGATCCGAAATATCGTCGCCCTCTTCACAAGTGTCGGAGACAGTGGAATCACTTAAGCCTAGTACACTAAAATGCTTAGTAAAAGCAAATTGTCCAGTAAGACCGCCAATAAACATTTTCTGCTGAAAGACAGCAGGAATGCCGCAGACTTCTTACTGACTTTTGGGGTACATGCCCTTAGTCTGCCCACTTCCTAGAGAGCCTTGCCATAAGCAATATTGTGTTCGTTAGAAACCTAATCGTTAATGGAGGCCCTGACCGAGGATGCAGGAAGACCCAGCACAGGTTCTGGTCCCGAGAAATTCTCCTCTCAGCCTTGCTTATCAATCTCATCGGAACTCAAGGAAAGTTGACTATAAATTTACACAACAGCCGGAGTTCCTGTGTTATTGCACTAGACGGCATATCCATAGAACTATAGGGTCGTTGAATAGGTGTCGCGCAATGTCTTCGAAACTCCAGTGTGAATAATATCAAAAACCACCCCGCCTGAGACGGTAGATTGCTTTGACGGATGATAAACATGATAGAGGAAAAGGTAGATCAAGGGAAGGTAAATCAAGCAGAGCATCTAGAGCGGAGCCCGGCGTTCTTGTGAAAGCACCCGTATGCAGCCAAGACAGACCGTTTTTTGGAGTTTTGTGCAGAAGGCAGTCACATACTTTCGCGAAAGTCCTCTCCACCAATCAACCGACTCATAGGTTTGAAAAGGCCTTATGATAAGCCGTATACATCGGATATAAAAAGATATTTGGATCTTTGACCTTTTAGTGTCAATGGCGGGCCACAAGCTGCGGAAAAGTTCTTCCATTTCAATCGATCTTTAGTCAAGTTTCATGTTTCTGTCAGTTAATAGTATATCCATTACAGAGCCGCATCTGGCAAGTTTATCTGATGCCTCATTCCCTTCCACACCAACATGTCCAGGAACCTAGCATAGCAATACTTAAGTGCTGCTTGGCAGTCCACACAGATGGTAATGTTCCTGACTAGTAGTTCCCTCGCTAAGAGAGTTTGAGCGAAATTAATCTTTAGGAAATTAAATATTCGTGGTATTGAAGATAGCCTGCGAAATTGCAATGATTCCAGAGCCTATTGGTCTAAGATGCGTCTTCTTAGCAAAAATGTACCTAAGTTGAAGCTCTGCCAAGCATTTTAAAGCCCTATTGAGCGTGTCGATTGTTATTTTAATACGCAACCATATACGTTTGGATTATTTTACTGAATAGCTCCATTGTGATACCACATAAGGGACAGGGAGGAAGAGTGGTCAGAAATTCTGGCGGGACTTACAAGGGAGGGGGGGGCCTGTTGCTAATGCCTCATTGAGAAGCTCAAAGAATGACCGAAGCAGTCAACATACACAATCACTTTCATAAGAAGACGAAGGTTGACCGCAACAGTCTACACCCCGACTATGGCCCTTGGGTCTTTCACACTGACAACCCGGCAGAGACGGTTTATCGACTCCCAAGATATAGAAGTACAAGGAAAGTGAATGGTTTGTTCTTTATTCTCATCCCTACAAAGAGTCCAAGTTTTTAGCAAAGTTTCTTGGAAATGAAAAAACAGCGAAAAATACAAAAATTGATAGATTTAAGACCGAAAGGCAATAATTATAAGGATATAGTTAAGTTTAGAGTGCTCGTTAAGAGCCAGTAAGCTAGAATAAGATAAATATTAGTTTTAATTTAGATTTAATCATTTTTGTCTAGTATGTAAGTTTAAATAAAAATGTATTTAAAAGTAAAGTAAAAGTATTCTCATCCCTACAGCTCCTACAGAAGTCGTTATGCATCGCGTATAGGCATAATTTCCACCTTAAAAAGCGGCAGTGGTCAGGAAGACGTAGATTTACGGGTTGGTAAAACAAGGTCAACCCTACCGTACCACACTCAGGTCCTTGTGGACCCATAATTGTGATACCCTTTTATGGGGGTTAACTAGTTAGTGCTAGAGATGGTTTAATGTGCTTCCTTCATGTAAGTACCCGACGCCGCCGTCCAGCCATCCTGATATCCTCAAAAAACTGTAAAGATCAGAAAGTGAGAGAAAGTTCTTGTAATTCATGTAAGTAACGACTTTCAAGTGTTCTGTTCCTCAAGTGACAGAGACTCGGGCACTGACAGAGAAAGTGAGATGCGTCCCCATGGACTTTTCGTCTCTAAATACGTCAGGTTGAGTTCGGCTGATTGAGATAAAACTCCTGTACAATTATTTTCTTTCCTTCATTTTAGCTGTGTAAATTTCAATTGCGGCAACCATGATTCCGCAAAGCAGAATGGTTCTGACTGCCGAATCTTTACAATTTCTCCAAAATGTAGGTCTCCATCTTCACTAATCATTCCCCTTCCTTAAAGCCAATCTCAATCGATGTCACGTCCAAAAATTGTGAACCAATTTCAAACTCTAACAGCTATCATTTAATCATTTAATTTCCAATTACCCGCACCAATCCTCATTATGATTCACCTCGTTTAGATATGAGATCACTCTCAATAAAAACAATCCAAGATCACAAACACAATCCGACCTAATACCTAATTACAGCCAACAATAGGTAAATTTCCTCATCAATCTAAGCCCCATAGAAGTTCCCAAAGCCCCATCATTAAATTTACATCATTATCAACACCATCCATCAACGGCACGATACCACAACCACCGTGTGAGCCCCAAAAGAGGCCTACACTCAAACGCGGTAGCCCAAAGGGTTATATTGTGAACAATGCAACACAATGCGAAACAAATAACCATAAAATAGACACGCAACACGCTTCGCTGATTAAGACCTTTTTAATTTGAGCCGATGGGCAACATAAGAACCAACCGAGAACATCCAACACGTACTTAGACGAAAGATACAATCGACTTTGGTGAGCCGGCCCTTACCTAGTCGCGTACCTGTCGGCATTTTCCGCGCCAAAGATGGAGATGTAAGCGCATTATTTTCTATTCACACCACGATCGGCAGTTAAGTTACACAAGATGTAAACCAAAATACGAGGCGAGGTCATTAAGCTGGGCTCTGGGGCGTGTGTGGAGTTTTCAAATTGATGTCGATGGAAAATTTTGAACAGCAAAAGAAAAGGGAAAAAAAATTGATTTTCCTGCCTCCTGTGAGGATTGAACTCACGACCCCTGGTTTACAAGACCAGTGCTCTGCCACTGAGCTAAAGAGGCTTCTGATGGTTCTCAGCCTGTGTGTGGAGTCAGTGTGCACGCTAGAGAGGCGGAAGTGTTTTATCAATTTTGAGGAAGATTGTTACCTTTGATAGTATCTAGGTTAGTTAATTAAAGTGGTAGTACATGTGGTTGTTGATAAAAGATTCACTGCCATGAACGGCAGCAGGTGTCAAGGTGGCCTTCAACATTTTTGTTAATGGAGAACGTTGATAGGATTACATTGGAATTAAAGGTCTTGGCCGCAATAACATTTTGAGAGCTTAGTAGAATTTAAAATTTGACATGTGCTTTATCGCACATCACTCAACTAAGTATCTTGTGGTTGTCCCTCAAGCAGGAAAATTATTTCAGACATTTTAGAGACCTAGAGACCGTCTCAAGACACCAACTGAGCTGAGTCTCTATATGCTGGCACTACTTCTCGGACTAATTGATGACAAAGCTCACAAGTCACAACGCTCACTTTTGGTTAGTAGGTATACTCGGACTGGGATTAGTTCTGAGATGTCGAGACCGGTACAACATTAATAATTATTGACCAAAATCAAGTGAGGATAGGAATATACAAGCTGAAGTCAAACAAAGCTGCTGGACCGGACGGTTTATATGCCGAGCTTTTTAAGGCAGATGGAGATTTAGATGACTTGATGGAGAGCATACACCAACTTGCTTTCAAGATTAGGTCAAAGGAAAGTAAGTATGCCTGATAAATGGAGCCTCAGCATCGTCTGCAGAAAGGAAGGAAGAAAGGAGACGCTTTAAACTGCGGCAACTATAGAGGCATCAGGCTCCTCAACATTGCATATAAGGTCCTATCTGCTGTACTGTGTGAACGCCTGATTGGTCCCTCCCTATCAGTGTGGTTTTAACTGCCAAACTTGCTAGATTGTGCAGAAGGTCGAAAACAATATCACCAAAAACGTTGTTGTCAAAAAAGGAGTTAGACAAGGTTATGCGCTGTCATGTGACTTTTTCAACATCATACTTGAGATGTTGCGAAACTCGCAAGCCAACACAATTTTCAAAAACTCAGTGCAATTCGCTGAATTAAAACGAATACGTACACTTACCACGTGTACACGTTCTTTGCCCTAAGAAGCCAACTGACTAGTAAGGCCTTCTTAAGAAACACTAAGGAGACTCTATATAAGATCCTCATCATCCCACTCCTGCTCTATGGCGCAGAAGCATGGATGTTAACAAAGGCGTATGAAGATCTTCTTGGGCGTTTCGAACGGAAATGCTCCGAGTGATTTGTGGTCCCGTTTGCGCTGGAGGAAGAGATTTCTTAACAGCTTATTCTACCAGCTGTACAGCTACATCGACCTGGTCAGAAAAGTATGTATCAGTCGATTAAGATGGCTAAGACATGTAGAGCTAATAGACATCAACGCTCTGGCTCGAAAAGTCTTCGATTGCAACCTGGAGGGACAACGCAGTACAGAGGAAGACCTCGCTTTTGGTGGCGCGCACAAGTGGAAAGGGACCTCAATCAATTTGGAGTACGCAACTGGAGGCGGTTAGCCAAAGATCGGGCTAACTGGAGAGGCGTTTGGTTAAGATCAGGTCCACAACGGACTGCAGCCCCATCTAAGTAAGTAACCGTCCCCAACGTGGAACACTGTTAGCCTTTCGGGTCTCCCGAAGTTACATGCTCTCTATCAAGTCATCTCCAGCCGCTCTAAAAAAAACTCGTCGTGTAAACCGTCAGGCAACATCGCTGTTGGTCTTTAGCTTGGATAAAATAAATAAATAAATAAATAGGCGGCGCAACAGGCGGTAGACACCCAAGGCCTAGCTTCTCGCAACCATTCGTTTTGTGTGAGTTTCTATTTTTTTTTTTTTGGAACGAATGGAAGGGACCTACAATTTTATGCCGAGAAGCTTTTTCAGGACAGTCATACTCTCGGATGTTTGTGAGACGTTCGCGAGAGGTGGCGCAGTAGAAAAAACCTTAAGATGTAATTTGTGTTTTTCCGGGGATCGAACCTGGGATCTCTCGCACAGTAGTCCAGCACACTACTTTTGACTTTTAAATTCATTTTTATTTAATTCTTATTTAAACTTACATACTAGACAAAAATGATTAAATCTAAATTAAAACTAACATTTATCTTATTCTAGCTTACTGGCTCTTAACGAGCACTCTAAACTTAACTATATCCTTATAATTATTGCCTTTCGGCCTTAAATCTATCAATTTTTGTATTTTTTGCTGTTTTTTCATTTCCAAGAAACTTTGCTAAAAACTTGGACTCTTTATTATTTGGTTTTTCTTAAAACTACCTAAAACTACTTAAAACTACCTAAGCTACTTAAACTAACTTAAATATAATCAGGGTGATGAGCAATCTCTCGATTGGTCACCATCCCGATTGCGTCGATGGTCGCCTGGCAGTCACCAACATGGTGCACACGCGCCGCCGGGACCCGAGCGAGGCCATAAGCGTCGGTCAAGTCTCGGTAGCACTCATTCATGTTGACGAGCCCGGCCCCTCCCAAAGACCCCCTAAAATACACCTAACTAACTTACAAACTAGCTTAAAACTAAGGAGGATGTTACGTAGGTAACGCACCGACCCGGGAGAGCGTGTCTGCCCTCACCTCTTCCTCAAGCCACCAAAATTCGGTGAACTGCTTTAAGGTATCAACCATGTCCCTATCCGCAATCGCGGTATTAAAACGGAGGAGCTCCTGAGCATTGGCGGCGTACCCGTCGTGGATGAGCCGCTTATCCCTCGCGCCGCGGTGGCTGTGGTACAATACCGGCACACCATCTTTATCCTTTCATGTCTGCATGAAGAAATGCTTCAGGCGGGACAAAGCCAGACCGGAGCGTACTCTCGTGGTACATTAAATTCGGGTAATAACCACCCGAGATCAGATTGTTAGCGTTGGCCATCGCCCTTGCAACGTGCCTTCGAATCACCTTAATTAGGAAATTGTCAATCCTATTCAATCGAGCCCCATCGTATAGGGTCTTGTTGGGATAATATTTTATGTACTCAGACTCGGGAGTTCTAAACAACCCTAAGTCCAGCACACTAACCACTGCGCTACTGGCGCCCACTTGGATATTGCTATCCTTAATTCGCTTTGATCGGATGGACGCATGTCTATCGTCGTCTACATTGAATGGCACGTTCTCCCTAACAGCGGTCTGCAAAAATACACATTCTCAGCATCGATTGTGATTATACTCTTTACATTCTATTAAGACATTCTTCCGTAAACTTCTCGTGATCTTTGTTTTTTGGCCCGGGAAGCCGTAACTCACACAGCTCGCAAGTAGCTATAGTCCTATTTCGCCGTTTTATTAGGTTCTTCTTTACTGCTAGAAAACTACAACTAAATGAGGTATTGCTAAAAAAATGGCCGCGACTGAATAATGCATAATTATTTATTCCGAAAAATCAAGGCTCTTGTGTCGATTATACAGCGCAAACGACAAGTCACTTAAATCAGAATATCTTACCGAAATCTCAACCAGTGGCTTCTTTGAATGTTTGACTATCGAATAAAAATATTAGTTCCAACGATCAAAAAGAAAACATCAGCTCTATACCCAATTTGTAATAAATCGGTTGCCCCTCATTTTCGACTAATGGCGACCCTCGATGCTGACCATAATTTTCACAATCAGTTCCAAATGGTAGCTCTGTCCTGTCCTTACTTCTTATAGATTTTTCAAAAGCCTTATTAAGCCTTTGCACCTCGCTGCTGCGGGCCTTGCGACAATCTTCATTGTAGTTCTTGATCCGAAGTGATGCAATTAGTTTGTCAACTTTCGATAGGCACCTGGAAACCAAAAATGTAGATCTACACTACTCAGTGCATCATCAAATTCACTCACACTGAATTCCTTAGCGAATAGACCCCAGGCAATTGTTGGTTTTTTAAAAGCTGACGAGTCTTTATAGCTACACAACGTAGCAATTCGCTAGCAGCTTTAAGCTGCAGTTTCTTAAGTCTGCACTGATCGTGGATATATTTTCTGGAATGAAATCCACGAAAGGTGGCCTGAATTCTTGTAGCAGACTTGTTGTAATGTTCAAGCATACGACTTTCGAGAGTGTTTTCTAAAAGACGAAAATATCGCCTACGACCGAGAAATCCGCGCCAAGTCTTTTGAATTTTGTTCGCCGATAAATGCCAGACGAGGATCTTCTGTCGCACTTTCCATCCACGCAAGTTGGACTGAATCGTAACTGCGGCTTTGTGTTTCTTGTGGGCGCTCAGAAGGGCAACTCTGAAAAGGAAAATGGCGGCTGTCATTGGCATCGCTTTTTAATTGAATTTGAACGCACTTGGAGCGGACTGTGATGGCATTGCGTAGCCAAGACATTGTAATGCCAGCATATTCGGGTTCCACTAAAACGTCACCTTCCTCTTGTCCAAAGGATTGATTTGAGCTGAGTTTGGTCTCAGATAAGTCCATATTTTTAAAGAAGAAATTCCCAAAATGACAGAATTCTATCGAAATGGAAGACACCTACGTTAATCATTTAAACGAGCAGTGTAAGGTGCACACAAATGAATGAGTTTCCATCTTGCTGGACATAATTCTTGTAGAGTTTTGGCTAACTCAGTTGCGTTCAGAGTCGCCATCTGAAATCACATGAAATAAGTACCTACTCGCCTTACATTTTCCGACAGAAAAAAAATCTTTATTTACAACAAAAAGGGGAACAAGCCCATACAAAATAAAAACAAACAACTTGTGCAAAGTGCTCCATTATACTGGTATCGTATTTAAGCCTTGAAATTGTCCTTCTCGCTCCTCAAGCTCTTCATTGTTAAAATTGGATCAGTTTCGCCAGCATGTTTCTGCACCGTCGGCTGATGAACTCGCATAAATGGATTCCAAGACTTCTCTTCACCGATAGTTGACGGCACGGTTGGTGAACCCTCGGCTCGCTTCAACTTGCACCACTCGATGCGCTTCAAAACGTTTTCATTCAACGGTTCCACATGTCGTGCATATCCCAAGTTCTGCAACGAGTATTCATGTCCACAAAACACTTTCGTATCATCGTTTAAACTAGACAGCTTTTCAATCAAAGCCGAGTACATCTCCTCGGCAGTTCCCTCAAAGAATCGTCCACAACCTCCCTGGAAGAGGGTATCCCCAGTGAAGACAGCCCGCTCGCCACTTGGCGTCTCTACGTAGTAGCAAATGTGACCAATTGTATGGCATGGCGTGAATAGACAACGAACAGTCAGCTTTCCAATTTGGAAGGTATCATCCTGACGGACACTGTCGGTAAGTGCATCGATTCGGGTGTCTCCCCCATAGACGGTGAGTTGTGTTGGAAACTTCTTCACCAGCTTCTCATTGCCACCGGCATGATCCCAATGATGATGGGTCGTCATGACTTTGGTCAGCTTAACCGCTTCATCTTCGACAGCACGGATAACGCAGTCTGGATCGACGGGATCTACTATAGCTGCTTCCCGCGTTGCAGTATCTATAATCTGATAACAAATTCATGAAGAAAACAGTTAAATACGCTTTATAATCGTACTTACCAAATACATATAGTTATCCTGCAGAGCTGGTAGGATTTTCACGTGCATATCGCCCGTTTTAATGTCCTCAATTGAACTATGCATACCTCTGATTCCGACTTTGTGTAGTTTTTTAGCTAAAAGAACAAATAGTAAAATTTAAAAAATTCAAAAATATATCCGCCAGTTGAATGCATTCCACATAAACAATGCACAGCGACATCTCTACGTGACATTTGACCAACCACCCCAGAACAAAACCGTCTGTCAAAGCAACAAAACAGCTGTTTGACCGAAAGCACTCTTTCCTTGATGATAACGATTTTCCCTCGCCCACAACAAACTACATAACAAAGCTTTTTTTTTTCTAATATAAACATGCAAACAAGAAACAAGCAAAGGGTTCATTTTGAAATGTCTTTTTGTGCAAAACAAACCTCTAAAATATGCAGCTGTTAAATTTTGTTCTACACACAGCGATAGCCGCTGCCACAAAGTCGATATCATTGGATTTTCCACTGAACTACTCGAAATGATGAAGCAGGCGGTGCTTCGGTGTGGATATTAGAGGAACTGGGTTCGGTTGTCACCTTTGGGCTCTCAAATTTTTACTCAAGTGCACATGAATGGAAAATGGTTACAAAAACACAACTGTGGTTTGGCCGTCTACTTTGATTAATGTTTTAAATAAAAACTAAAGCAATGAACTAAAATTAAGCCAACTATTCAAGTGGTATGAAAACAACGAAAGAAAATTATTTAACAAAAATTAAATTGCTTTTTTTGCGTACACGAAAAATGTTGGGAATTTTTCACTGCGCTGGGTTCGGCTGGTTGGAAACTGTCAAATATACAAGGCGTCTAGATGACAGCCGAAAATTCAAGATGGTTGCGAGAAAATGGAATGTGGAATGTATTTTTTTTGTGGCGTTTACATATGAGTATATGGTTTCAAGAAATTTATTATAAAAACATTTGTGTGCAATTTTTGAGAGAGATTTTTACTATTTATTAGCAATCATATTTAAAGCATTATTGTGCGAATAAAATAAAATAACTAAAAATGAATAAATGTCGATGTATTCAAAAAGTAAGTGAATAAAAGGTTTGCGGTTAAAGAAAGGTTATGTCGAAAATAAGTTAGCATAATATCGTAGGTCTAGGTACATAGATACTTGTAAAAGTACCTATGTCACATTTGACAGAAAAAAAAACAGGATAAACCAAATATATAGGTGTAATGGCGGACGAGCCTTGTTGTTCTGGGACAGAAGGTAAACCAAAATAATTAATAAAAATAGATAACCATTATGACTGCTATGTCCTCAAGTGTGTTTTATAAACCAATCAGAACGCTCTGAGCACGCTCTGTTCAGAGCTAAGATCTGAAATAAAAATGTTCTTATCAGACAATTTTGAAAAAGTTTGCAAAAAATGGAAGTTTAAATTCTTATTTTACTTAATATCTTACTTCCAATTTGACTTTTACACTTCGACTTTTGCTTGTTTTTTACTATCACCCCTATCGTGGAATACGGCGTATCTGAGATTCACTTCACATAGGTACTCGATTCACTTTCACTTTCCATATTATCGTGAAATACGCTGGGGAGCCTCCCTTATCGACAGGTAGGTGTAGAGACCCAATACTCAAGAACCGATTTCTCTATAGTTTACTATCAATTGACTTTTATTTTCCGTATTTTTATTTTATGTAGTGCGACTTTATTTTCATTGTTTTACATTTTATATAGCCAAGTATTGGCATCGCACAGTGCCGATACTACAGTAGGTATTTTCAATTCAAAGTTGGTCGGTAAATCAGCTGTTTTGCATCAAATGACAGCAGTGATAGAGCAAAGCAAATTCGAATTTAGGTTTCAGAAATCAAATTAAAAATAAATGGATAGTTTAGGCCTATATTTGAAAATGTGGAAAAAGCATCCTAAAACAGAAAAATGCGTGCATATCCGGATTGGCCTTTATTGAACTAATCAGTTCGCGGAATTGGTATCGGTTAGTTGCTTTCTTGCTGCAATAGGAAAATAATTTGTTTTGTGCTTTTAAACTTATTAAAAAATATCTGTTTGCTCATTTTGTACTTAGGTACAACATTTTGAAAAAAAACATCACAACCGCACAACAAACGCCAGAATACGCAATGAATTAGGTGCCTATATGAAATGTCAAAGTTTGGGTTGGGAAGGTTCACTTCGATCGTTTACTACGATGCGATGGTTTAAACGCATTCACTTTACCGACAGGTGAATCTTTCACTTCGAATGTATTCTACGATGCCAAGTATTGAATTTGAGTGAAACATTCCCTTCGGCGGATTCCACGATAGGGGTGTATGTTAATTTTAGACTTTTGAAAGATTTTGGCAGTTCGTTATTATTATTATTTTTTTTTTCAATCTAGCAGTTAATTATGCGCTACATATATTAACTTTAAACAGGTGTTGTAAATATTTTATTATAAATTCTTACTTTTTAGCTTGAATGTGTAGCCTTTCGGAATGCTGGCGACTGCGGAATATGTTCACTATTATTGTCCCATTTTTTGTGGAAATCACTGTAGTTAGGTGATACCTGTCTCTTACTACCATTATCTGGTTCGGTACTAACTTTGACAGTAAGGCGAGTAATGTCGTTTTCGGTTGGTCGTCCATAACCGTCCGGAAGAACTCTCCGCGATTCTGATTTCAAATCCAGAAGCAAATTTCTCTTCTTTTCAGTAGAAGAACTGTCAGTTGAGTGCCAATCGAACGCTTTTAGAAGCGTTCGGATTGCTTCCGGACGGTTCAGGACGACCAATCGAAAACGACATAAGTCTCTTTTATGTCTTTGACATTTTCTGGCCAAGCTGATATCTTATTTGCTTAGCTGTGTTGGTTGAAAGTGGCTGCCAGCTGGGAAACGCCAACACATTTAGTTAGACCAGCATAGGTCCATTGTGATATCACGAAAAACGGATAATATAAGATCTCCGTAGGTACTACTTAGTTGAACTATTTTGAGCTCTTTATGAAGCGTAAGAGGCTTCTGATGTCTGTGTTTGTTATATCACCCAAGTCGTTGTAATGAAAGGCTTCCAAGTGAAGCTTCCTTCTACGGGAGAGAGAGAGAGTTTCCTCTTCTTCTTCATCCATACAGCTTCAGCAAAAGTCGTTTGCGAAAAGGCCGAGCCTTGCGGCATGCTTTCCTATCAGGCAATGTGATAAACAATCTGTTGAGAGAAATCAATTTCTTATAGCGTTTCGAATCCAGCTTAGGCCAAAATTGATTTGTCGTTAGACAAGTAGTAGTAGTGCCACTTGTCCACCTAAGATTTGCACTCTCGACAGCATCCAGCTTCAACTTTTGTTTGCAAGTAGCGATTGGTATAACTAGGGTGCCCTATTCCGGCACCGGTATAGTCGTTCCAATTGTGGCGAGTTCATCGGCCTTACAATTCCGTGGAATGTCTTTATGCCTCAGTGAGCACCCAAAAAAGGTGAATGTTAAACTGTTTGACCATCTCCGTAAGAGATACGATCGGCAGTCGAGGGCTACTTGAGAAGTTATAGAGTTCGAATCCAAGGATTTGATAGCTGCTTGGCTGTCCGAAGATATGCAGGCAGATATCTTTAACGGATATCACCCGTTTTTCTTGAGCCAAGATAGGTCTTCTTTTGTCGCCATAGTTTTCGCCTGGAACACAGTACAATAGCTTAGGAGACGGAAGGAGAGCTTAAGATTAAGACTTTCGGAGAAAACGCCCCCACCAACTCCGTCTTTGGTTTTCGAACCGCCGGCCGCGCCAGTAGTAGGTAGAAGTGAATTGATCAAACCGGTTTCATTAAAAGTTTGCTCTGTCACTGCATAAGTTCAATTTTTGCTGGAATACCTATGCCGTTTTTTTTTTTATGAAATGCATTGGGAAGTTTCTCCTAATTAAAAGACTAGTTGCTTACTTCTTGGTATAAAATCTTTAAAATTCTGTCATCAATTACTTTCTTTCTATGCAAGGTTCTATTCTGCTCTCCATACCAATATATGCACCCGCGTGATCCTTGAAAACTGTTTATTCCAAAACGATCATAAAACTGACTATGTACCTACGGCCAAAGTGAGCAAATGACAAGAGCCGTTCTAGCTTTCAACAGCGTTTATTCAAACATTAATTCATCTCTATACCGAAAGTTAACATTATAAACAAGTTTTATACATATCTTTTTATACCTATCTCTAAAAAAATATGTTATTCATTATCCCTCCTCTATATTATGTCTCTCATTAAAATTGTCTACAAAACTGACGGTGTGAACTAAAATAATGACAGAGTGATTCCAACAACCAGACTTCTTCTATCGATGCATCCTTCTCTCTTCTCTGATGTTGTATCAAAAGACTAATTCCAAATCTTCTCTAATTGAAATTTGACACTCATTTCCTTGAAGCGAGCAATTTTCCCATCAGCAAGAGGAACAAGATAAAACGACGAAACGGTGTGTGTGTTTTTTTTACCTCCTTTTGTGAAATGCAGCGCACCATTGAACTCCGTTTCGATTGCTAATTAGAAAGTGCGAAAGCAATTCTATCATGGACATGGATGATGAATCTGTTTCTATTTTCATTCTGTTCCATTTCTCTGTCATAAATAGGAGGAGTCTAGAATGTTCGAAAATCATCCCCTAACCAAAGAAAAAAAAAACCTGTATACGAACATCCCTTACCCAACAACCACTGTCATGGCTACGATTAAATAGACTATACCAGAACCAGAGGTTTCAAATTACGCACAGAATATTCACCCCGAAAAAACGGTATGTTATGGACAGTAGAAAATCGCAATGAGGCTGAGGGGAAGTGCGGGTATTGTGTATGGAAAAGCAGTCCCTTCGCTATAAATCTTTTCATTTTTTTTTTCTATAACATTGTTGCTGGTCCTTGGAGGTTTCACAGATTTCACAAATGAAATGATTGAAATAATAATTGCATCCCTGGGGAGCAACAACAACAGCACGGCAGTTATGAATCGTTCCGGCGAGTTTACTGTTCATTTGATGGTTGGGGTGGTTTCCATCAGACAGAGTGTAACTAATATTGTTTATTTATGGGTGGTTTTTTGGGTCATAGTATAATATAATTGAATAAAGGCGAACTGCAGCCAAAATATGGGAGGCATGGGTTTTAAACATTGTAGGTAATTGTGTATAGGTATTTAATTTAAAAAAAAGTTTTACTTTTAGGGGACGTGATCGAGTATTAACAATTATTCCGCGTTCTTTAGGAGTAGGTGCTATAGGGATTCATGAATTGTTGAAGTGTATTTTGTATCTGTTTACTTCGCAAATATCAAAGTAGAATTCACATTATTGCCGCCATTCCGAAAATGATAGCATCTCTGAATAACTTTTGCTCCACCCTGTATAAGTGTTCACAGCCGAAAAAAAGGCTCACTCGCTTGAAATTTCTATAGCAGACACAAGACACAACGGGGTAGGTGTCTGAGTTTTTTTTATGGTCACTACAGGTTCTTTATGGGCTGAAGCTAATGACACATCATGACAAAAGTCGTGTCATTTTTGGACACGTTGACGTCAGATTTTGTATACACACAACTTTAGGACAAAATCTGACGTAATATGGACGTCAGCATTGTCAAAGATTGAGACTATTTTAGACGTCTGTGATAGGTAGTAGCTTGACCATGTAGAATAAACTTTGGATTTGCTGTTTCTGATGTGTTTTTTGAAGTTTGTCTTAATAATGAATTTCGAATAGCAATATAGCCACTGATGTTTTGGGCTTTGCAAAAATATGCCGGGTGTGAATACATCGGGATTTGGGTAATCATTTTTGAGAAATATTCATAAAACGGCTATACAAATTCGAGTTTTCTGAGAAAAACTAAGTACGTGATCAGGTTTAGAATGCTTAGGGCCGGTTTGTTCATCTTTGGTTAACTATAATCAACGGTTATTCCAGATGATAATCATAGAATCTGTTTGTTCAGTCAAATTTTAACCAGAGAATCCATGATTTGGTTAGTTAACCAGAGAAATCGATAATCAGCCGATTTTGGTCGGTTACCGGCATTTAACCAAGGAAATTCTAAAATTTTGTTTGTTCAAGCTTTGACATAGCAGTCAAAAACAAAACAGCTTTCTTTCAAAAATAAAAATTAATTTAATAAATAATAAACTCAAAATAGTGTGTTGCTTCGTATCTGCTATGTCGACGCATTTTCAACAACTGACAGATGAATACTATGCAATACAGTGTGGGAAAAAATTGAATGCATTGCTGCGCCTGTGACAATTTTAACCATAGATCAAATCTGACAAATAAACTGGAAAACTGGAACGATTTGTCGCAAATCTATGGTTTGGTGATCAGAGTAGAAAATAAGTGAACAAACACTTTTTGATTACCACAGATATATAATCATGGGTTAAATTAAATCTATGATAACCTAACCGCAGATTTAACCAGCTCTGAACAGACCGGCCCTTAATATGTTGTCTTAAATAAACTCAGCGGCACGCAATCTTGGCCAAGCTGTTATCATCCGATGGCTAATGTTTTTTGTGTTATTAACACATGTCGCATCTGAAGGTAGGTCAGGATCAGGAAAGTGTTTATCTCTTTTCTTTAATTCCGTTATTCATTACGTGTGTGGAGAAGAAGAGGAGAGCGGTTTCTACCTATCACCACCACAGAAACTGTGGGTTTTCATGGAGCCTCTATATGGAATAAGTTTGGAAGGACGTACAGACTACAGAATTGATTATCGTTGATAAACGATTAAATGCAACGCGATACTTTGAGGAGATCCTTCAGGAACACGTATTGCCCTATATGGGGTTCATGTATGGTACGACCAGTTCCTGTTAATGCAAGATAGTGCAAGACCCCATGTAGCAAGTATCGTAGATGAATTCCTTCAAGTCGCATGTATTCAAAAACTGCAATAGCCTGCTCGTAGGTAGTCCGGACTTAAATCGCATAGAGCATATCTGGGATATGCTCAAAAGAAGGATGCAGTGCTCATTCCACCCCCCCACAAACAAATAGACGAGGTCGGGAAAGCTTCACTGAACGCTTGGGAGAGCTTATCGCAAGTTGATATCAAAAACATCATCCAGAGTATGCCAGATCAACTGCGATTTTTTTTCAAATCATTTAAAAAAAAAATATTTTAGGGCTAGTTACAGCAAAAATCAAGAGTGACCAAGATTCCGTGCTGCTGAGTGTATAATATGTATTTTGATCAAAATCGTTGTAAAATTATGGTGACAAATGTTACAACTTTGTATTCGAAAAGCACTGTTACTAAACTGTTTAGCTGAAAACTGAGTACTTGCGACGTATTCTTCAGGATATAAACATTATCTAGCAGTTACATTTTTATCATAATCGAAAATGGCGTTTTTGAGATATGAGCAATTTTTTTAAAGTAGGTACTATTTTTAGAGAAAAACTGAGTTTGTTATACGAAAACAATATCTTTCTCTTAGTACTACGTATACGAGAAAGTTAAAAAAAATCCAAAAATAAACCACATGACAGTAGTTGTCACTTGCAAATTTTGACAAAAACTGCAAGGGAAGGACACATACAATGAAGTAAATGCTTTGTTCGAATTTTCGAACTTACTTTAGCAAAATAAGATTTTATTCATACCGATTTAAAGCAATTGCTAAGTGCTTTTACTTTCCTACAAACTTTTACTCAAAGCAAATGCTAGTTTTTATTCATACGACCCATTATCGGACCATTCTTCTTCGTTTGAAGTCAAAGGTCTATGCGAACAAGCCCACGACCACCAAACGCCTTGAACGAGAAAATTGGGAGGTGTATTAATGAAATTCAGCCACATTTATGCGACACGGTCGGGTCATAGAAAATTTCAATAAAAGAGTGAGTAGGCACTTGCCATTGCCAGCAAAGCCGCGGTGGCTATTTATCCGATTCCATACATAACCCCAATTTGTATACTTTATGAATCAATAAAAAATGTAAGCTTATTAAAAATCTGTATTTTCTATCAAAATTACATTTTGCGTGAATTATGGGACACCCTCTTTATTTAGTTGTCATCTTTTTGTCAAACTTGTCAAGACGTCCGAGAACACCCATAGCTCGACAGAGACAGAGATAAGACAACTTTTGGTGTCAGAAAAAAAAGTAATTCGCACTTGTAATATGTAACTTCTCCAGCATCATACTTGAGAAAATTTGTTCGAAAGTCACAAGCCAACACTAGATGCACCAATTCTAACAATGACATTTGACATCATTAGCAGTTGGCAGAAGTCAGTGGGCAAGTATTTGACAGAAGTGGGTTTAGTCATGAATGAGGGCAGAACCAAGCATACAGTCTACAAGAACGGACACACAACAGCGACGAATCAGAACGAACGTCATATCATAACAAACAGCTATAACTTTGGAAGGAAGGAACTTTATTTACGGCTCCGCTATAAACTCTGACAATGGCCGCGTTCCATTGACCGCTAGATGACTAGCGGCATGCCAAACTCCATATAAAAAAAACTGACATTTCAGCATTTGCGCTAGATCTCTAGCACATTTTGTGAAATATCCTTTTCTGGGAAATTTTTCAATCTAGCGCAAAATGAACTGCTAGATTGAAAAAAATAACGAACTTTCAAAATAAAAGTGAAAGTACAGAAGTCAAATATTTCTAATTTGGTGTAAAATGGGAATTCAAACTTGTATGTAACTAATATACATTGTATTTGCTTATTTAAATTATTGTGTACTAATAAATATGCGGCATGATGGCACAAAATACGTTTTTGACTCTCATGAGGGTGAAATCATACGAATTCAAGTTGGTTCTCATGTCACTTTGCCGCTGCCGCTAGATCTCTAGCGCCAGCGTTCCTCCATCAGGGATATTATGTGCTAGATGACTAGCGGTCAATGGAACGCGGCCAATGACATCAGAAATCAAGGGAAGAATTACGATTTTGAATTCCCCCAGTTCCTTCGGCCTACGATGGCAATTGAACCATTTCACTCCACTGTGACTTTTCTAGAGATTCATAGAATGAATTTAAAAAAAAATGTTACGAAATCGTAAAACTAAAATGACAAGACCACAAAAGTCCATCCCGACGATAAACATTGAATGACATTGCAGAACAGCAGGTAAGTACTACATTCGTAATCGATGTTTTGAGAGAACAACTTCTGTAGACTATTAAACGGCGATTATGCCAAAAATCCCGCTTTTAACATAATGAGCCATTCAACATTAACGATGGTAGACAATAACTCCCGTCAACATAATCGAATAAAGCCTTTCCGCTTAGCTTTTCAAAGAGGTTGACATCCACTAACTCTTCTGCAAAAATTGTTTGTATAGAAGAATTCTACAACAGACAAACATGGATTTTTGAATTTCATAGTCTGTGACTAGTTCGTCGACAACTGCCAGTTTAAAGCCACGTAAGCATTGCTGAGAATATTCTGATGCCCTGCAACCTTATGCCGAACATTAGTTTCCTTCGTGATCTGAAAGGTCTCCATAAACAAAATGCATTCCCATTCGATCATAGCACACATCTTATCTATGAAATTCTAGACTATAAAGAGCTCTAAGCACAAATATTGTTTCGAAAGACCGTCAACAACATAGCTAAGCTATAGTCCCCATTACAACATTCCCCATTTGATGGAGCTGAATGGCACCTATTCGAAACGACGACAAATGCAACATGGTAATCCGATAGATCGCCTAGAACAAGAAGTAACATTAGCATTCAATTGCATTTTTTTTTATATTTCCTTACTGGCACTATACTCTTCCTATGGGATATTGTAGTGTAATTGCCGTTACAAATTTACCGCATGTGTAGATATACCATATTTGTGTGGGTTTTGAACCGGACACCAGTTGAAAAATCAGCAAATATCCCAACTGTGGGAACGTTTTGGAAAAGCTCTATACATACATTCGGTAGGTAGGTAGATATTACGCGACGAAATTTTTATTTCCTTTTTGTTTTGATTTTGTTTTTCATAATGGACAAACGAAAAAAAAGAATAAAGAAAAATAGAAAATAAAAGAACGAACCTGGAAGAGTTTTCGACTTATGGATGACGAAAAACATACGATGGGAAGAGTCAGACGTTGGTATCACCTTTTCAGTGCATGTGACTGATGGAATCGAAATCGGTGGAATGTCATGTTGATTATGGTTTTGATTGGCCTTATAAGCGAAGCGCGTATAATTAATACAAACAATCGATGTCAACAGTTTTCATTTTCTTGGTCATGGTCGGTCGTCGTATGGGGGCTCTCGCGAAAAGCTTAAGTCTTTATACTGAGTGACCATATAGGAAGTATGCCGCTAGGGTAGTTTATACGTTACGTAGGTATCAAATTTGTTTTACATTGAAGGCCTGTAGGTATAGCAATATCATCTGCGTTTTGGGGGTGTTATGAAGAGCAATAGAGCAATTTGTTTAAGATTATTATACCCAAACCCAATTAAGTTTAGCAAGCGCTTTTGTTTTAGGAATATTTGCCAGGGCGCTGTTTGATGGAGGCTAAAAGGTTATCTTACACAATCACCAACGTGTCCAGTACCTATTGTTATATGACAAACTGTAGAAACCCTATTTTCAGCCAAGAATAGAGCTTTAAAAATAGCTATTGCTGAAATGTTACGCGTATCTTAAGGATGGCATTTTGGCGGAACCTTAAAAGCGCCAAATGCTACAGTTGCCGGAAAAAGAAAAGAAGAGGACATACGGACTTTTGTGTCATCGTTCATATTTAAATTAATATAGAGTCCAGTCCAGACAGCAACTGAAATGGTGGGCCTCTCAGAACAGCAGTATACGGTATAATAACGAGAGCTCGAGTCGAGCTATACATAGAGGGCAGCCATTGGAAACAAAAAAACAGTTACAACAGGTCCAGCTTCGTGCAGCCATTTAAGAAGCTTTACCAGGACCGTTGTACCTACTCTCGTATGCTTGTCAGACGTTCGCGAGAGGTGGCTCAGTGGAAAATCCTTTTTAAATTACTTTTTCTAGAATGTTAAACCAGCCCACTGTGCCAATTTATTGCGCTATTTCAATCCTGGATGTACAAAATAGCGATAAATTCGACGAATGGGAAACGTATCATGAGATTTCTTTCGAATTGATATATCGGACCACCTTCAGAAAATAGTAACGTGTTACTTTTCAAATTGAGTCCTGAGAGGGAATAAGAGAGTACGAGGTAAATGGCGATGTGACACAACATTCGAATATACCACAGGGCTATCGTTTCGTTAAGTTTTTGGCTGCGCATGGTAGTAGATATCAACTTTACTTATACATTCATATTAAGGAAATTATGCCCCATACATATGGAGAACAAGAACAACTGATTGAAATCCATTTGCGCTTAAACATTGACAAGAAACTTTTGTCAATGGCTTACCTTAAGGGTAAATCTGTCGAAACGGCTTTACATACGTTAACGCGTTCCATAGAGGATTCCCTTCGTCATAAGGAGAATGCAATGGTTGCATTCCTAGACATAAAGGGTGATTTTAGCAACGTCGAGTCATCGGGAACCGCTAATGCTCTGGCCGGTCTGAACGTAGATACCCCGCTTGGAGAGCTGATCAATCTGATGCTCAATAGCCGGATTATGAACTCTAGATATCTAGTTTCTAGGTGAGATATCTGACAGAAGATCCAGGATTGCCTTAGTGATAATGGTGTTCCTTAAAAAGGAAGTATATGATGACATCATCTACAACTCCAAGCCTTCCAAGCTTTCTCATGATGTTCGTCATAGGCGAGGAATGGTGAAATAAAACCTCTTCATCAAGTCGAATACTCCTTTTTCGGCTGCAGGAAATAAGGCCCCAAAAGCGAAAATGAAATAAGACCCCAATTTCAAATATGAAATAAGGCCCCACTGAGATGAAATAAGACCCCAAACAAAAATGAAATAAGGCCCCAAATCTTGACAGTAAACCCAGGCAGGGGGTTGCAGGGGTCAGCATGCCCCCCCCCCCCCCCATACGCTTTCGCTTTTCGTTTGGGGTATTATTTCATTTCTTCTTTTGGGGCCTTATTTCATAATGAAATAATACCCCAATTTTCATTAGGATATAAGGCCCCAAAAAAGGAAATAACACCCCAAATTGTATTAAAAATCGTTGTTGTTGTTTCCTGTATAATTTGTTGGGGCCTTATTTCATATTTTTTTTGGGGCCTTATTTCGCAGAGCCTCCTCAAACATGAAGAAATGGCTCGGAAGTAAGAGATTTGGGTCGAATGAAGAGGACATTGCTGAAACAAACGCTTATTTTGAGGGGCTCAAGAAATCGTAGTACTTGGAGCTTGAAGGGCATCGAATAATTGGAGAAACGTTGGATGAAGTGTGTCGAGCTAAAAGGAGACTATGTTGAAAAATAAAAAATGTTTTTATGCCGAAAAGAGTGTTCCTTATTTCATTTTTCAGGGACTTATTGAACCACATCGAATTGGCTATAGATTGTGCCATACATTAATGTCATACTCAGAAAATATTTCATAGAAAGTGTCGAAAAAGAATTCCATCAAGGATGGTAAAGTATATAACTTCCCACTACATTCCGTGGTGACTTCGCGAATATATAAACTATCATCGTATACCATCAGAATAGGGGGTGAATGCATTGCTAGCTAATTTCGCAACCAACGAACAAAATATCCAACGAAAAACAAATTCATGAATGAAACACAACACACACAATAAACCAACAGAACAATATTGCACAAAAGAGCAGTGCACCAGTAGCGATTATGTCACATTCTTTTCAACTCCTCAATAGAGAGTCGAGATTTTCCACTTCATTATGCGATTCACAGACAGAAATTTGTTTTTAAGTCCCTGGAGCTAAGCCGTTGATCCCTCTCACTTCATCAGGGGATTATTATGCGAAGGGAGAGACAACGAAACATTGTGTAATTGTGTGTAAACCCTGTTTATACCCTATTTTGAGGGTACAATGATTCTACAAAAAAAAGGCCCTCGTCGTGATCACACCTCGTCATCAAGGTTGTCTAAACGTCAGCAATGCCATGTTGATGACACAATAGAAGGATACACTTTCCCTTGTCTCATTCTATTTCGTTTTTCAAAGGACTGTGATGGTGAGGAGCATAGTTAAGGACTTAGATGATTTTACCAGGCACATATACATACATTGAGGTTATGGTTGCTGCGACGAGTCTATTGCACATCTTTTGTAAGAAGGCTGTTGTATTCATGTGTTGTCCAAATTGTTGGTTTTTCTCTATTGTCTGTGAGTTATCAAAATGTGTTTTCACTTTTCACATTGTGTTGAATTGTGTGTGCGAAATTATTTCAACAGGATGTTACCATTAAAATGTGGAATGTGTGATTGATGGGAAATCATATTGCGATTGATAAATTTGAAAAGGCACAACCTTTTTAACAGAATCTTTGTAAAATGACAGCGCCTCTTTATATAGCGATGGCGCCCAACGTGGGACCGCGCAACCTGCTAGATGACAAATGGTGCAAAATTTACCATTATGAAGATCCATCTGTGCGAAAAAATGAAAACATAAGAGATGATCAGATGATAATGTCAATATGATAATGAACTGTCAAAGAAAAAACTCAGAATTTGACTCAGACCGCTAGATGACTAGCGGCATGCCAAACTCCATATAAAAAAAAAACTGACATTTCAGCATTTGCGCTAGATCTCTAGCACATTTTGTGAAATATCCTTTTCTGGGAAATTTTTCAATCTAGCGCAAAATGAACTGATAGATTGAAAAAAATAACGAACTGTCAAAATAAAAGTTGAAGTGCAGAAGTCAAATATTTCCAATTTGGTGTAAAATGGGAATTCAAACTTCTATGTAACTAATATACATTGTATTTGCTTATTTAAATTATTGTGTACTAATAAATGTGCGGCATGATGGCACAAAATACATTTTTGACTCTCATGAAGATAAACAAACAAATCAGAACAATCGGTTCAGAGCGCGCTCATAATGCTCGAGCTCTATTCCGAGCTCAGCTCTGAACTAAAAAAGAAAAACGGCTTATGATAGTCGTCACTATTTTCGACACTGTAAGGTGAATTAGTGTAGGAACGTATTCGTCTATGAGTTGCTGTCAGATTTTGACATTGGCCGCATTCAAGAATCTGGTCATCGTAAGTCAACTTGAATTGTCTGGACTCAAATGGATCGGAACGCGAAAACTAACTTGAATTATTGTCGGTAGTATATGTCACTTCTTGACAATTGTATTTGGTTTTTCTCAAGGTGTTTTGATCTGACTGGTGCTCTATACGTTAGGGCAATAGAAATAGAAGTGTCAAACTGGCGCTATCCCATACTCTCCGGCGATGCTCTCCGATGACAAACTAGAAATGTCAAAACTGAATTCTCCGGACCGGACACATCTTGACAGAAATAGATGTCAACTTAGTAGTAAGTCGAGAAATTCTCGACTTGAATTACCGGTATTGCCGACATAAACGTCAATTGAGAAAACCGTGCACTTCACCAGTCCAGTCCAATGAAAACTCAGCAACGCATGAAGTTAGAGAGCTGTCAGACTTACTAAACCCGATTCTTAATCGCCCTCACTTATTGGCTCTAAAATTTTTGACACAGGTATAAAATTAAGGCAAGTATTAAAACAACAAAAAAAAATATCTGTGCCCCTTTGTAACAAGATTCCGTTGTTTATTTCCTTTTCACGCCTTTTATATACTTGGTCCAAGTCAACCGTGATAATTTAATCAATTTAATATACACAACACCGGATATATGAGGTCAGGCAGTTTTGCTTTCGGCTTAGTTAATTTCCAGCATCCAAAGAATTCCTTTAATCCCTTACACACTTCCCAATTAGGCGTAGAAAAGCTTGTTAAAATCGCTTAGCAACATGTTTCGCCCGGGTGTTGCTAAGCTGTAGATACCCCTGCCTGCCGGAAGATATCTCTGCGCACTTGTTCGCCTTAATCTCGCATTTATTGACATTCCACTAACTACACTTAAGTGTCCAATAAGTAAATATCCGAAAAATTTATTCCATTAAAGTTCATCATAGATCATACCATCCTATAGTCCTAATAACAATTTATAAGGAAATTGAATTAAAAGTCCTTTCCCCTTATTCCCAGGGGTGTTATCATCTATGAATCAGTTCACTACAGTTTAGAAATACACGCTTCTTGTTCATTTGGCATGAAGCTGCTGCTGCGGAATCCCTTTGAATTGAATGTGTCTCTCGGTATACAACAACCCTCAATGTTTTTGACAACTGATGGCGGTGCGGTGACACTTTAACAGCGATTTGCCCATTTACACGTTGCTAATATACTTTTGAATTAAATCCCGCGTGGAAAATTTGAAAATTATTGTTTGATCTGCGTACATTCTCTGATGTGTAATTTGATTCCAGGTGACAAAAGGGAGATAGAGGACACTGTCGAGGGTGCGAAAAAAAAAACCTTGACAGAGCTATCCTGTGTATTGTGGAGGTTGTTCTTATTTTATTTTACAATTTGGCGATGTTATCGATAGATTTGCGAAATGAGATTGTAATATAAGAGGATTATTAATCATTACCGTAGTTTTGACAAGCAAAAAAAAAAATTGTCCTTCCATTTATGTGATTAGCTCAAGTCGTTCATTTATAAGTCATATATTTTAGGGATTGCGCAAATAAAGCTGTGAGGGCGTTCAAGAATCTAGCCTAGTAAGTCTGACAGCTCTCTAACTTTATGTTGCTGAGTTTTCATTGGACTGAACTGGTCACGAGAATAGTTTTCTCAGTTGACGTTTACGACCACAACACCAACAAATTAAGTCAAGAATATCTCGCCTTACTATACTAAGTTGACATCTATTTGTGTCGACATGTGTCTGGAGAACTCAGTTTTGACTTTCCTATTGGGTTATCGCATGGGAGTAGCGCAGTTTTGACATTTCGATTGCGCTGACGCAATCAGAATCCCAAGAAAAAAATACAATTGTCAAGAAGTGACATACCGACAATTCATGCTAGTTTTTGCGTTCAGGTAAATTTAATTCCAGACATTTAAAGTCGACTTATAAGATGACTAGATTCTTGAATGCGGCCTGTGTTAGCACTGTCTAGTGTGTAGGTCCCACCCAGGGTATTCAGACATCAAACTGTACATTTCTGATGGTCACAACCAAACACTCCAATCACTACACCATTATGGAGAGCAACGAAAAGCTTGAGCTTGAATCTGATGCCTATAATAAGGTAGGTAAGTAAACAAATTGGGGCTCTTGTCACAGTTGCCACAGCTTCACGTAGACCATCAGGTGGGTATAATTGTGTCAATTATATAGCAACCATTGGACACAAAATGAAGCCGCTGTTTTTTACAACACAGAGAACCGTATGAATCTCGGGAGTTTTTTAAGCTCTGCTATATATCCGCAATACATCCCCCAGTTCTAAGTTTCTTCTTCTTAAGGATTCATCATCGATATTCCATGGAAACGTACTCAGGTTCTTACAAATTTTGAGCCAAAGTTTCGTGCTTTTTTTATACATATTTTTTAGGCTTATCCGCCTCGTTTTTGGCCGGAATAATGCATATTCTGATGGCAGCCAGAACAAGGTCACCAAATATTTCTTGCAGTAGTTTACCACCACCATTGACTCCATTGCTCTTAATGCCGCTTAGCTGTCAGTGTACAATGATGTTTTTATCTACATATAGCGTCTCTCGAAGTCTTTTAAAACTTGGCTTAGTACCTATCTCTGCCTGAAAGACGCTTCAATTATCGTTGATTCCGCCCACTTAGTTGATGATTTTGGTGCACACGTCTACCATAAAATAACTTTCATATTTGGAGAACTTTGCTAATAAATCAGGTATACCAACAGAGTCAGCGGCCTTTGTCTTTAAGCTTGTTTTATAGCTATGACAGCATCTTCTATACAGGGTGGTGGAACTAGTTCTTCATTGACTGGAATTGGACGTAGCAACTGTTGATGGAAAAGTTGCTACGGTGAATAGGATTCCTTCGAAGAGTCTGCATTTCGACATCAAAGCCTACAGAGAGTTGCCTATCTTTCTTATAAAACCTAAGGATATTATTTCAAACGCGAGAATCTTCAATCTCCTTAGGCTGAGTCTGCGAAGGTGCGCTCTCTGGAGCCGATAGTATTTCGCCAATGACATATCGTTGGCGTTACTACAAATGTTGCCTTACTGCCCTTGTTTTGTTGCGCAGCAGAGTCTTAAAATGTCCCTCTTCTGTCATCTGTTTCCGGTACCTAAACAAATTCATCCATCATACCATTGGCTCTTTAGTCTTTATCTAAGTCGGCTGATGCTAACCAATATGGTGCTTTCGGCTACCTCAGACCTCTTTCATGATGTCTCGGTAGTGGAACAAGTGGTTGTTGGCGTCTTGTAGGTACTATAGCCAGTTACTCACTCAGGCGATCTCTGTACACTCTGGCAACTCCAGTGCAGTGCATATTAAAGCTTCCAACGAATATCTCTTCTTCTAGTCAGTTTGCAGATTCTTCTCGTTAGTCAACTAAGTAGACGTCTTTGGTCAGTGAGAGACTAGAGGAACTACAATGAAAAAATTCAGAAACCACGGGCTTCAGTAAAAAATACCAAACCGCAAATTCGGAAATGATGGATAATTACAAATGATACACGATATTCAGCGCCTATATGGAGTGGTTACAGGCGGAGTATCGGGAGTTTTAGATTTACGAATTATCTACAAAACTGACCTCTTTTGGATTGCCTTTTTGAACTGACTTATTTACTGATGGCGAAAGAATCCGGGGTCGACCTGGGCCTTAACCAACACGCCTCTCCAGTTAGCGCGATCTTTGGCTAACCTCCTCCAGTTGCGCACTCAAAGTTGGTTGGTTGAGGTCCCCTTCTACTTGTACACGCCTTCACCAAAGGCGAGAGGTCTTCATATACTGTGTTGTCCCTCAGAGTTGGAATCGAAGACTCTTCGGGCCAGAGCGTTGGTGTCGCTATATTTGCTCTACATTTGCCAACCATCTTAGTCGAGTGATATGTACTTTTATCACCACGTCGATGTCGCTGTAGAGATCGTAGAGCTCGCTGTTAAATTTCCTCCTCCAAAGCCCGTGAACGCAAATTGGACCGAAAATCAATCAAAGAATTTTGCGTTCCAAACGACCAAGAACATTTTTCTCCGCCTTTGTTAACGTTCATGTAGGACTTTGATGATGAAGATCTTATATATAGAGTTTTCTTCGTGTTTCTTGACAAGGCCTTACTATAGTCAGTTGCCTTTTTAGGCCAAAGAAAAAGCTGTTGGCAAGTGTAACTCTTCGTTTGATTTTTGCTGTGGTGTTATTGTTAGAGTGGAGGTAGGCAAAGTCCCTCAACGTTGTAGCCGTCTATCTTGACATTCTGTCCGATTCGTCGATATTTTTGTCTGTGTTGCGCTCGCATTCACTACTAAATCCATTTTTGCCTCTTCTGGGCTAATACTCGCAAACGACAGATTTCAACAAATGACAGATTTCTGCCAATTATGTCAATGACTTATAAAGCTGGTAAAGTTCATTAAAGTTTCTATACTCTGCTAGAGTTTCCAATCATAGCCTCTAAAGTTGTCATAGTCGCACTTACTTTCTTTGGTCCATAAAGGTATGTGTGTTATGGGAAACAATATTCCCTAAAACGTCCGGTAAACCCTAACCCAATACATAATAGGAAATGCAAACAAGGAACTCATCTGGATTTGAAATGCGCGATAAGGCTTTCCACGTTTGGCACCTTTTATTCCAACGAATTGCACTTAACACATCCAGCAATCAGCAATTGCAAACAAAAATGACCATTATCCACGTTTATCCTTCCTTCGATCCTATCAGACAGGTTTTCGGGAATTTATTTGTCAAATCATTGCCCGATCTACATTCGGTAGCCAGTAAATGTTCGATGGGCTCTCACTTTTATTATCCATTTCACCAAACAGACAGACGGACTTAAGGACTGACTCTCTCCTTGCTCTAAATATTCCGGATAATCCCGAGAAATCCCTTTCTCCAGTCTTATTGTCTTATCGCACACAAATGATCTTTAAGGCGATCAGTGTCCGATCAGTAGTTGTGATCACCGTCTATACACCAAAGAACCTTCACTCATCCCAGGTACTACCTGCAACTCCTTCTTGTTCTCATGGGACAGTCAGAGTATACGTCCTGAAAAGAGGTTAATTAGCTTAGAATCGTAATTGAACACTTTTCTCTATAGTGTGGTTTGCGATCGATGCTCTGGCTCGTATGTGAGCATATGTCAAATGTTTTATCTAATTGGATGAAATCAAAGAAAAAACATATGCAGGAGGGAGTTGTATACATGATGAGTGTCAAAAGGGGTGGAAACTGCTAACCTCCCTTGATATAGCTATACAACTTTACTATTACATTGTAAAATGACCCGCAACTCATACTGATTTATTAGTTAGGGATTTGATGGGTGTCCTTTTACATGTTTTGTTGTTCGAGAGAAGGACTAAACAAAAAAAAAACGCGAATGGAACTGGCTTTCCATCTAGTTCGGGGTAATAATTAGTTTGTGGTTGTGTTTTTCTGCTGGAAGACCACTAATTTAGATTTATTGAGATTAATTAGGGAGAATGCGTCGAGGAAAGGGTGCGCGTTTGTGGTGTACGCGTGTACACACTTATTGGAGGCGCATCATAGTGCCGCCGCGGAATAATATAGTTGTTCATGTTTTTAAATTGTTGGTTTCATATTCGGGAACATTTTGGTTTTTGTGTTGAGCACAATTATTATGGTGTCGCCTCTTTTTGGGTTGAGAATTTAAACGGTCTTGTCGAATAGAAGGTATGTCTGGGGTATACTGATACTCGTATACTTTCCAATATTTTATTAGTATATCAAGAGCTGGTCTGGTAGTCTTTAATCCATCCGAGTTCAGATTAATTTTTGTTTGGCAATTTTTGCAACATCATAAAAATCATACTGTGAAACCATTTAATGCAGAAACAGCATTTTAGCCTCATCGGGCAATAGCGACTCGAATGTGCATTGTATGTCCTTAGCACGACAACAACTCGAAATACCATCTCAGTACAAAGGTATGTAATAACTCCCAATGACCGCAACCAGCGCAGCGTCTAAGAAAACCTAACACTAATTATATTACGGTAGATACAATTTCCTGCTGCCCATTATACCACAGAAACCACACCTAGCACTTTCGATGGCTACGACCGATTTTCAGGAGCTATAATATACTCAACAATCACATACCCCAATCATGGAGACGAGTAAGAGTGATTTTATACCATCAGCCTGACCTTCTCTTCACTGGAGACTTTCGAGCGATTACTGGACAAACATATCTGCGTTGTCTTATAAAAGTGTCACTCCTCTCCAAGCCACACCAAACATACCTAAAGGAAGATCGACCGAGATACCGCCAGCGTGTTTCAGGCGTAACTACATTCTATTGGCTACGCTGCTGAACCTACGACCCATCGAGCTATACACTAAGAACGTGGCAACCAAAGCTGCTCTTAGACTAGGAGAAAACAAGATTTGGATGCCCGAATCTTTCGGTTACTCACACATACTTCACATCTTTGATCAAAGCGGATTCATGCCACTCACGGTCTACAAGAAACCAAGGTACGTATTTATATGACTTGACAATAAATTTAAAGTCTGTTAAAGCGAACAGGGAGGACTGGCTCTCCCCGAATACAGTCATAAAAGGTATACAAATCTTCACAGATTGCTCAGACGGAGAATGGAACGGGAGCAGGAGTCTTCTCAGAAGAACTAAGGAACTAAGTATCAGCCATTCATGCCGACTGGCAAATCAGAGCAGTGTCTTCCAGGCAGAGATCTACGCGATGCAGAAAGCAGCTCAAACTGTCTTAGAGAGGGAACTACAAGCAATGGAAATTACCTTCTGTGTGGACCAGCCAGCCAAGCAGCACTTCAACTTAGCGATTAATTTGGAATTAATTTGGATTAGCAAAATGGAATGAGCACAAATGACTGGCTGAAGGTTATTTTTTCCGACGAAAAAAAGTTTTACCATATTGGCCGGATGGTTGTAATTATTATTTCCATGTCCTGAGGAAAGAGGAGCGGTTTTTAAACCGTCACAATAGCAGAGAAGGAGGCGTTATGGCGTTATTCCATTTTGCACATCCCAGCTCATGTGATCTTTCGCGAAACACAAGCGTTGCTACTTCCATGCGTCATTAATTGGTGGTTTTTTCTTAAGTTTCAGGTGCCTTAAGTGTTTAGAACGGTCAATTGTGCAGGTAACAGTGGATAATCTGGCCTTAACATTCGATTTCTCCCCAATTTTAGGTGCCGATAAAGCTGAATTTGACGCTTTTTTAAGGATACTTCGCGTTTCGCAAGGTGTTAAGGCAGAAGAAGTGGTTCCTTTATAATTTTTTTGGGTAATACGAAGGGTTTTTTAAATAATGGCTTACACAATGATCACTTCGCTTTATTTTTCGGGCTATAGCACGGCATGAAAGACCTGCAGAGCAATAAACATCTATTCTTGCCCTTTCCTCCACTGTTAATCATTTTTTCTTGCCCATTTTTATTAACACTCAATCAAGAAAAATTCCTTTATAAAATGTACCATTTAAACCGAAAAAAAACTATTCACTTCTAAAAAAAACCGTTGATTTGCTCACTGCTTCTAATCTAATGACTCGATTTATTTCCGCATATTTTTTACTCAATTTACAATTTGTCTTCAAAGTTCCGTTAACTAAATCTCTCCTATACACAAATTTTATATTTTGTTGTTAACAAAATAGTCTCTCATTTACCATAGTCGTTTTTTTCTAATCCACCATGTAACGGGAGAAATATCGATTTTACTTTTCGAAAATGCCTGCTTCTAATCTTATGACTTGCAGTGTATTGTTGAGAAACAAATGCATCCATAACGCGTGACTGTTCGGTGCGGATTTTGGGCTGGAGGCATTATCAAACCATTCTTCTTCGAAAATGCGGCTGGTTAGTCAATAACAATTAATGGTGTTCGTTATCGTGACATGATAACCCAGTTTTTAATGCCTAAATTACAAGATATGGATGTGCCCAACACGTGGTTTCAACAAGACGGTGCCACATGCCATACAGCCAGAGAAACATGCCAATTATACTGCATGAGTCATTTCCTAATCGTGCGTAATCGGTCATTTTTGGGATCAGAATTGGCCATCCAGATGAGAAGAGATTGTAACCCCATTGGATTTTTTTCTTTGGGTTTTTTTTTTAAGTCAAAGGTCTATGCAAACAAGCCCACGACCACCAACGCCCTGAAAGATTAAATTGGGAGGTGTATTAATGAAATTCAGTCACTTTTATGCGAAACGGTCATAGGAAATTTAATTAAAAGACGTGACGGCCAGAATTATGGGACACCCTTTATCTGCATATGTATGCATTGCAAACTGCACCTCTAACTAAAGCAAAACTAACCTAACTCGCTAGGTATTCGCGAGGCTTAAAATCAAACTGCACACAAATACCTCTAACTCAGAGTCAAAAGATAGACGTAGGTAGGTATATATCTATTCAAATTCATTGATGCAGTCAAGCTGCCTCCAAGGCTATCGTTTTAGTTAACATAACCTCAAAATTAGTGCTAGAATGCCGCAATGAGCCGGTCTCAATTGATCAGTTCTAATGGGCTACTCCTGATTTGAGTTCCAGTGAATAGCAACTCGTTTATGGAAACGAACACCTTGCTGACAAGGTGACCAGACAAGGCTAAGCCCTCCACTATTCACCTACGGAATCAGTCCACATTTCGGTCCTAGAAGTCAAAGCTAAAATCACCTCAGAATTTCTATTGAAAGCCAAACTAGTATCGGAGAGAATTGTGTTACATATATCCAGAAATATATAGCCAAACTAGAACAAAGAAAAAGCCCACCAACATTCTAAGCAAATCGCGAAAAGATATCGCCCGAATAACAGCGATCACCAGAGTTCACTGGCCTTTAGAGGGACCATGCATCAGTCAGGCTGGTTCTAATGGTATCTGCCTCAGTTGTAAAGACACAATCGAAAAAGAAACTTGAATTCACTATCTAGGCGCCTGCCTGACCAGCAGTATAGTTAGGATCAAACAGCGGTCTCTTGGAAACAAATCTGTTCCTCGATTCGATTGAGGAAGTCTCGGAGAATATTATATTGTACTATAGACCTATAATACCAACCTTCCTGAACTCCACAGGTTGGATCTAAAGTCTCCTCTTCAACAAACTTTAAAAACTAAGTAGGTCAAATGAATTGTGGTAACAGACGGCACATACCTAGTGCTACTTGGGTTTATTTTAAACCACCACACCTTCCTACCTATACCTTTAGATACCTATATACGTATCTAGCTCATATTTTTTATTTAACCTGTTTTCATATAGTAAAAGCTATGTGGGAGTGTTTTCAACTTTGAAATCTTCGTTCATTTTTCATTCAAGTTTACTCAATGGCCACCCCAATAATGTCCTGTCAACCAAATCAAATATTGATTAAAGCGAGCTACTTCTATGTATAACCATTTGATTATTAAATTCAATCATTTGGTGTCCTTCAAAAATTTCAATAAAATCAATATCTACAACAACTATTTTGTATGAACGGTTTCTTTAGGTCAAGGTGATAAATTCTACACCATCTTCCCTATCGGTTAAAAAAAAAAACAAACACCTATCTATACATTATATTGAATTTCGTCCTAACTACATATCTACCATCCGACATGCCAGAACAAAAAATCCCTTAAACCGAAAAAACAAAAAAAAAAATGGCGCCCAAAAATCTCCAAGAACCGCCTTTCGCAACTCACCCTTATAATAGCTCAATTGGAATTTCTCACCCCTTGCAAACGCATAAAATTCATGCGCAATTCTATCTTCATCGTCGGTTCCAATTCAACTTGTTCCTATCAAAATAATGTTTGACTGTGCAAGTGTGCACTACTCAACATTATTACACCTACAACATAACGCACTATACCTACTCGGTTGCCTCGCCATCGTCATATGAAATACCTACTCATAGCTGTGATCATCATCCCCTTATGCTGTGGCTTCAGGCTTCGCCTTCAGCATATATTTTCAACTTCAGTTCAATAAGAACGTTTGTCGTGTTCGGTTGAAGATTTCATATCGCTTTGAGTCAAATTTGTAACCAAATATACCTACACACATGAGTAATTAGAAAAGTAAAAATAATAATTGCAATCCGGTGCAAAAATAAATAAATAATTCAAAGGATGTGCTGAAATAGTGACAAAGTGAAATATTTTCTCTGAATATAATGTTACAGTGATATAAATATTTTAAATACCTATAATTAATTTTTTTGGATATACCTTCGATAACAACATTTTTAAAAAATGTTCGACAAGAATATCGACACAACGTTATCGTCATCATTGAATGGTGACTTGGATTCAACGAGTTCCGGTGGGACAGCATCCGATTCGACTATTAATCAGGATCTGATGTCACCTTCGTCATATGGATCGATTTTTCTACCAAATTCAGGTAGGTTGAGTGGAAGATGAGACTTAGAGGCCCGTTTGCTGATACGACTCATAACGATTTAAGCTCTACTTACTTAAATTCTTATGGGCTACTTTTTGTAAGGCATATACTGTCACATAAGAGTTTATGTGGAACTTAAATCTTTATGTGCCGTATCAGTAAACGGCCCTTAGAGGTGCAAACTTTTTTTCGAAATTTTCCGAGGGGCTAAAAATATTTTCAAATATCTAATACCAACACCAACACATTTTTTGTGGATGCCAATTTCCTTATAAACTTATTGGATTTGTAAAAATGTTGCTTTATATATCTACATTTTTGAGTGAGGCTTCGCAATTAGATATTGATATTCGTCATACCATCAGTACAGTATTCCGAGCCTATAGGACCTCTACCACCTCTACTTTCATAACTAAAGAATGCAGACGGAAGGTTTTAAGAGCACGCCGCGCCATATAGAAAGTGAAAAAAGAAACTCTTTTTTGTAAGTAGCTGCAGACCTTTTCATAGCTATTTATGTAATTTCAACGATTTATGCATTTTGGGCGCGACTCCGCATCAGACTATAACCCCAACTTCCCGGCGGATAAAGGGAACGACCTTCAAACGGATTCCAATCATTTTACCTTTAAGGGCTACTGAAATCATTAGGAAAGTCTTGGGGGTAAACCGTGCATCACAACAATTGTCCCGGTACAACCGATGTCGTATCCAACAATTTGTAAAGACCTTAAAAGACTTCTATATTCAGAGGGGGTTGGGTACTTTTTCCTGCAATCCATAAGCCCGTATTAGAAAAGTCCTTATTTCAAAAGCACGTAAATCATAAAACAGACCCGTAAAACAACAGACCGTAGTTATATGGTTGTTGTATGGACATGCTGCCCCCTGCAACCCCCTGTCTGTGGTCACTGCAGGATTTGGAATGAGTTCAAGGCCGTAAAAAATACGGGCTTTTTAAAATTCTTCATTTACAAACTTCTGTATTACAGGCTTTTATTTTACAGTCAACTTCGAAATGCTGTGTTTGCTTTTACGGGCTTCTGTGAATACGAGCTAATGTGCTACGATCAAACGTATCGTTCCGTATTCAGAACAATTTAATTTCAATAATTCGAAGATTTTTGATCATTATATTCGTGACAGATGGACTAGAATCTTTTTTGTAAGCACTCGATAGTTTACTTTTAGAAAAGAATCGTTTCGAAGACTTTCGCCTAAAAAGTTACTGGACCCTTTACAACATATTTCATAACTAGGCTACTGAGATTTCAGTCATTTATAGGTTCCGTGACTCAAATGCGACGCGTTTACGACAGCACTAATATTTTTCTCATCAATTTTTTTTGCGTTCGTTGGTGGGTTAGGGCGTAACTGCCCTCAGAATTGTACAAAAAGTTGGTGGTGCGGCTTTTTGAATTCTGGGTGCAACCCAAGGCATAATACCTTATTCTACTGACCTTCTACCTTCTACCTATCTTATACGAAGAATTTCTTTCTGAAAACGTACAAGGGCATCTACTTTCGCTGTTGAAATAGTCTAAATTTGATATAATGCATACATAGAGCAGGACTAAGATTATTAAGGATTTATACAAAGTCTCGTTCTAAGTTCTTCAGGAAAGACCCGTACTGTGCATTTCGTCGCCTTCTGGCCTCTATAGGTAGGTATACAAAGTTCCAGACTATGCAGGCTCGCTCTTCCGTCTATACGAAGCGCCTGTGGTGAAATATTGCAAGCCCTATGTGTCCCTTTTCAACTGGAAATTCAGGCCCAGATAGACGACCTATTGTGGGCAAATCTATGGAGATGTTGTCAATGGCCCGAAAAGGAACTACTTAAGTCCACACGCGTCATCTCTATCCATACCTGGATGCCAGATTTTCCCGCCTGTTTTTTCACTGTGTTACAGGCGTTGCCTTTTTTTTAGTTAACGTAACGATGAACTTTTGACAGAGAGAATATTGATGGAAACAATTCCAGCTTTAATGTTAGTTTGTCCACATGCAAATTGGGAGCCGCTTATTGTTCTGCCTGATGTATGCTGATGAGGGCTTCCTTCTTCTTCCCGCCCAGACCGGAGCCGCGTGTAGAAATGTATAGCAAACCACTGTGTATATAGTAGGACAAAAAAGAAATAGGCGGCGCAACAGGCGGTAGACACCCAAGGCCTAGCTTCTCGCAACCATTCGTTGCGGGATAATTATGCTTGCATCTGCGACGCTTTCTTATTAGCTTGCTGATCTTGTGCTTAGAAGCTTTGCCCGTTGTTGTCTGTTGACCATTAGGTACTCCTTCTTCGATCTAATAGCTTGGTTCCCCTATTTGGAAAAAAATGCATATTTCACAGTTTTAGGTCAGCTTATTAAGATACTCTCAGTCTTGTGGTCAGCTAATTCATGACCGGACGACTCTACCCAATTTTTGATTCTGGGTCTTGGTTTATCCGTATAGCGGACTCTGGCGTGGTTGAAAGGGCTGAACCTTGTAGAACTTCTACGGTAACATTTTAGTAGTTAATTTGTTCGAGTTAAAGGCATTTTTGACATTGAGCGTTAACTGCTGCGCAGGTGGTATCGGTTGATAAGCTTAGACTGTTAAGTTAGGTTTGGTTAGGTTGTATAGTGTGTGAGTTCATCACAGTAGGAGTAGACTATACACGATATTATACCCATCGCCATCCATGGGGAACATTCACAGTCAAAACCTAAACCAATTCGCCCAAGCAATTAATTTCCCTACAGAACCTAAAAATTGTTTCAACTTTTTTTGTGAGCCCAACCGCCTGCAAATTGTCGAAGAAGTACCTTCCAAGGTATTTCCTCCTGTTTGGCAAAGCTTGACATTCACAGAGAATATGAGATTGTAAGTCTTCGCAATACCTGCACGCGTCCGTATTTATTAAACCTAATCTCCTAGCGTGCTTCCTTAGAAGACAGTGCCCGGAGAGTATCCCTGTAGCTTTGATCTGCTGAGTTTTAATAATTTTACAAATTTTTTCCAATCTAACTTAGGCCACAGAGCCTTTGAGACCCTGGGACTTACTATATCCGTCTATTTTTTTTTTTTTTTTTTTTTTTAAATACTTCTCTCGGGAAAGGCCTATAACGCTTCAACAGCGCCCCGAGATGCTTGCAGATGTAAGTTAGTTCTGCACTTAAATTTCTGCAAATTGTATACTTCTGGAAATATATCCCCAGGAAGTGAGTTCCAAAGTTTGCTTATGTCCTGTAAAAAAAAAGAGTTTTGGAAAGTTGATGTCCTCGCGGTTGTCAAGTGTACTGTAGGGTCATGAGCATTAGCAGCCTGTCTTGTGGGGCGCCCAAAAGTTGCATTTCGAGGGATAATGTCTTTGAGTTCCTCGGAACATCTACATACCATGGAAGTACCTATAGAACAAGCATAGGTCAGCGACTTGTCTTCTGTGCACCAACGGTTGAAGATTTGATGTGAGTGTAGGGTCTCCAATAAGTCGAACTGCTCGTCTCTGTATGCTGTCAAGTAGGTTAAGTGAATTTTTCGGGGCCGAGATCCATATATGGAAACAATATTCCAGGCCTGGTCTAACCTGAGCTTTGTAGAGAAGGAGAAGTTGCTTGGGGCTAAAGTACCTCTTTGCTCTAAATAGGTAGCTCAACTTAGCGGACGCCGATGGCCGATCTTGCGATATAGGAAATGTGGTCCTGTCATGTGATTCCTGAATTGACTGTGACTCCTAGAAGGTGCATCTTTGCATTTGGTCTGCCCTATTTATGGTTTTCTCGAAAATAATTCTCTTGGCCACAGCTATTGGTGGTCTTATGCCCTTTTAGGATGTTACAAGTGATATAAATTTCTAAACATATGCTAGATTGTTAGAGGACACTTCATTTGGTTTTCAGTTGCAGTTGCCAGCTAAACTGATGAGCGCCTTGATAGAAAGCTTATTACCTCTTACATTAGATCAAATATCAGAAGTTGAACAACGCGGCATCAGCAACCACTACATCAGCAGCGACCAGCAGCAGTAGTGGCAGCAGCGAGGAAACCGGCATAAGTTGATCAATGCTGTATACTTCAAATAGGGCCGCCGCGCATAATTTCGACAAACTTAACGCACAACTTAAGCCAAGGAAAAATTCAAAAAGTTAAAAAAAAACGCGTTGAAAAGGTATTTTATTTTGTGATTGTTGCTCAATTCTCTGCCTACAAAGTCTGTACTTTATCATACGAAAGATTATACCTCGCTGACTAAACTCCAGTCTCTACCTATAGGTACGTCTTTCACTGCAGGTCTATTGACTTCCATTCCAAGCCCGTGCCTCGAGTTAGGTGTGAGATTTGAAATTATTCTCTCAAACCTGTCTAGTCTAATGATTCAAATAATCTACAACTCCAGGATCGATCTTCTCAGAATGAGCTATAACCAAAACCTGCATCGTAGGCAGTTTTAGGTGAATATTTTTGACCTTGAGGGCATTATAAAGACCACAAACGTTCATGTATATACAAAAAAAACGCTTATGACACAAAACCTCTACATAAGTCACCTTTAAGCGCCGACAACAAAAACAAAACAAACAAACAAAAATCCGCGCGCTTTCCAATCCATTTTGCAAGCCAAAATATTCGTCTCGTGTCTCATATTCCTTTTGGCCCATCATTCTATAGACATCTTCGATTTCAATGCCCGTGCTAATGCGGTGCGCTTGGTGTAATTGGACATTTCATGTCATTGGCAAAATTCTTCTGTCTGTCAACAAAGTCTTGTCTTCTTCATCGTTTGTGTAATATGACTTGTATGCCCTCCATGCATTTTCGGACCCGGGTTACGTGACAGAGCTTCAATATTAGTCACCCGCAATTCGTGGAATCCGTATACATTTCAAAACTAACTCTTTCTATGAATCATTTCTAGGCTATCGGGGCAACATTTCCTGTAAGACCGTTCTCCACCTGGAAAAGTTCTCACCCTACTCAACCGAAAAAGATATCGAACGACGGTTCCATGACATAACGAATGAGTTTGAGAAATCACCTCAAGGCTCGTACCCCAGTTTGAGTGGGATTTTCGACGGAACCGGCGATCTGAATGGCAACACAACGACCCTCATTAAGAATCCTCTACATGGAGATTTGCATCAAAATGGACGAACTAATGGACAGTTCATCACTGGACTGGGTAATGGAACAGGCAGTTTTGATATCACAAGGAAGTGTCTGCCCTTTAGTACGGATCAGGTAGGGAGGTTAACTTTTCAATCGTCCATCCTTTCTTAATTTGTGTTTCCCCATCAGATCCAGTGCATGTGTGAGGCCCTCCAACAGAAAGGTGACATTGAAAAGTTGGCAACATTCCTATGGAGTCTGCCGCCCAGTGAGCTATTCAAGACAAATGAAAGTATTCTCAGGTACAGTTCAATCCTTTGGGCACACTTTATCAATATTTAATATAATCATTTGTATATGTATTTGTAGAGCCCGCGCAATAGTCTCTTACCACAGAGGCCTCTATCATGAATTATACAACCTACTCGAGTCCCATTGTTTCTCCACCAAGTACCATCCGGAGCTGCAGAACCTTTGGTTCAAGGCACATTACAAAGAGGCGGAGAAGGTTAGGGGAAGACCGTTGGGCGCTGTCGATAAATACCGACTGCGCAAGAAGTATCCCCTGCCAAAGACTATCTGGGACGGTGAGGAGACAGTGTATTGTTTCAAGGAGAAGAGTCGAAATGCACTGAAAGATTGCTATTTGACGAATCGGTATCCAACGCCTGATGAGAAAAAGACTTTGGCCAAGAAGACTGGACTGACACTGACGCAAGTGTCGAATTGGTTTAAGAATCGAAGACAGAGGGATCGAACGCCACAACAGAGATCGTAAGTAGACGGAATTTTTTTTTCTAATCTTAAGAACATTGCGATACATACTACTCTACAGTGGGGAGATAGCCAAACAAATCTGACCATAAAATTGCCTCAAAAATCGAGTTGAGTTACTTGCATTCGATTTATTCCTCAAATTCATTTAAGAAAAAGGCTCCAACAGTACAAAAAATTGTCATTTATATGTTAAGCTTTAGTTTGAGCTCAGCTTAACCTCATTTGGCCTATTTGTTGTTCGAAATTAATCTGAAAATGTGACGTTTGTCACAGTAGGTACCTATCACAGTAGAGGGTAAAATAAAAATTGCACCAGAAAATGAGAAAGAAAAATCGTCAGTCATATGAGTCCCTATATACGATTTGAGCTCTTTAAGGTCCAATTTTGTTTTTATAATGCCCTTGAATTCTGTTTATATTTGTATCCAGATTATTAAAACACTTAACCACTGTGTAGGTATGTATGCCGGAAAATTTTAACTTAGAGTTAAAGCAAACATAGGTACCCAAACATCTCTTTGTGATGGGCCTTATATGTCATCCTATGGAAGTAGTGTCGGGCGAAACAGGACGACTTTAAGTGAGTAGAAGAGAGAAGGGATTTTCGGTGAATCTATAGATACCCTTCTTTTCTCAACTAACCTAAAAATCTATCCGTCTCGCCCGAAACGACTTTCATGGGCTGGCATGCGTGGCCCAGCACTTTGGACATAGGATCCCACATGCGGTCGGCATATTTTCATATTTCCTTATCGACATAATTCATATTGACAGATGTTAGTCACCAATAATTAATTCAAGGAATTTGGTGAGTTACTGCATTAGACCCGTTGGCAGTCAACAAATGGTAGTTACGATGGTTACATTGCAAGTCAAGTTTGGGAGATAAACGAGTTAATATTTTAGTTTTACACTTAGTTCTGTGAGTACGTTGTGGAACTTAGTGAATTGGTGACTGTCATTCACACTCAACTTTGTATGTACTCGGAGTGCATAAAGATCAAACAATATGAGCTATTCCCTTGCATATCTTCATCGACCCTTGACGGTTTAAAATTGTTGCTACCATTCTTGTCACTATATGATCGATTGATTGTAAAAGCAGTGAGTCACCAATATTAAAATAAAATTTGGTGAGTCACTATTTCGTTGACTGTAACAGATGGTAGAAATAACCGTTTGATCAAAGTGCGGCCTAGCCGATATGTAAGTAAAATTGATTTTCGTATGCGAATATTTTTTACACCCACCCATATCTCTGATTGCATAACGGTGTGGTTCTCACATTCGCATATATTTCTGTGAGTCACCAGAAACTGAACAAATTTGGTGACTGACTATTGTGATGATCATTAATTTTCGTAAAAATGATTTCGAACAAAATGAAGTTGTATCGTAATTTTTTGTGAGATGGGAACATTTTGAAGCATCGTACTCCACTTATTTAAATACACAATGGTGAAATGGTGACTCACCAAACTGCGTATATCACTTTTTTTTGTGATTGATTTTAAACACTATTATTTTGTACCAGTTAATTGTCCGCAGAATCAAAGACTCCATCGAAGAATCTCTACCAGAGGACTCACTACCTCCATAGTGGGGTCATTCATTTTCAAATGGTCCGCTTGTCCATTAAGTGGGTCGCGGGTGTAGGTGGCTCAAGTGGACCCTCAATAGCTCTCGATCCTCCGCCATCGACTCCAAATCATCAAGGGCAATCCCCATACGGGTGAAGGAGAGATTATGGACTTGATCTAACCATCTCATCCTAAGTCTACCTAGGGGACGCCTGCCTGATGGTACCGATTCCATAGCACGTCGTGGAATCCTGGTCGGGGACATGCGTTTAACATGACCAAATCATAAGCCTGCTAAAACTGTCATATCCGACTTCTCAGTAGCTTTAATCAACTATAATTGCGGATACGGTAAGCTGTTGAAAAAAATATCAGCCGCTCATTAGTATAGATTGGTATATAGCTCATTTGACTTTACAGCCTTTACTGTAAAGCCACCTTACAGATCCAAAAATTACTGTGGATGAACTGTCATCTGTCACGAACATGTTTGTCGTGTAGATAGTTTGGTTCCTCAATAAGTCTGATTGATCGATGATGAGCAGAACATAAGAGATGGGAATGACAGGACCCTCCGCCTAGCTTCGCACAACCATTCGTTTGTGTTAGTTTTTCAATAGATATACCTACACTTAATCCCATAAATAGCGAGAAATGAAACTCCATGAAACACACAGTGCCTCCCATTTGCGCGTCACCTTCTCAGTCTCAAAGACTCTACCACTGTGGGCCTCCCACGAAATTAAACGCCAATTATGACCACCACGCTATTCACTGCCAGGCCAGCAAGAATTCCCTTAAACTTCAATTTATCACGCGCGCACTTGCGATATAGTTGAGATACTTGAGCCTCGGGGCACTTCGATTCCGCACTAAGTTAAGTACCGCATCAAATCCCAAATGCATTATGATATTCAATGTTTATGGATTTTCCAAGGAAACCTTCACACTTAACGCATACCACGTGCATTTCGGAAGTACTATACACGCAGCAGCCAAGTAACGATATCAATCCACTTGACCGACCAAGTGCAAGGCACATGCAACCCAAAAGATTCTTGGGATTCGAACAAAAAAAAAAGAAAATCCAAAGACCATCGGTGACCATCAGTCTAAAAATATGAAAACAAAGAAATTCAACCCAGAAACGCATACGCAAAAAATAAAAGACCGCCAGCCAGAGTCGTTAAAACGGTTGGGTTGAACTGGAACGCATATAGCATGTGTGGACCAGAGACCGATCTCCCGTCGATTGATTGAGACCATGAACGACAGTCGTTAGGCATAGTGTACGCCAAGTAGTAGTTAGTAATTCGAGACGGTCGGTTCGGTGGTGTTACTACTACGTCGAGCTATTGTTTGGAGTTGGGTAGAATTTTGTTTTTTTTTTTTTTAATTATTTGATTTTTATGATTTTCTTGGATGCTGAGAGTTTGCATGTGCGTTATAGTTGCCGATAGTAAGTACCACCTACATGGGTGCGTGACCGGGAGTAGGTACCTAGTTTTAACGCAGTTTTAATGAATTTCCTTAATGAGACATAAAATTTGATTGTCAATAGTCGGTACAATAACCCCTCTTAGCACCAAGGAGATGCAATTCATTTGGGAGACGCGAAGCTACACTGAGTTCTTATCTTTTAACGCCCAGAAAATCATTCGACAAAACAAACAATAGATACTCAGGTTTAGCTAACCATAAGTGAGGATGAACTAGGGGAATGGCAATCTTACATAATTTAGGTTTGATTTTAATGGCACTATTTGCCCGCCCTGGATGGGGTTCATAGTTCTTCGTCGTAGCAGAACGGCGATGATCAGAATTTTGTATAAAAGTTGCTGCTGAGTGGGTTTGCTACTGCCTTTTAATCTCCGCTCCGTAGCGATTGACAAGCTTTAATTCTTCGTTATTGTACGAATTTCCATTTTTTGGACGAACAGGAAAGACTTAAGCTAAGACCTACAGACGATTGTCAGATCTTAAAATATTGTCGGATCTGTCAATGCTCCGAAAATGACTAACAATGTGTTGAATACCCAACTCCCTTACAATGGAAAATGTTCGGGTCACAAGGTTGTCAGATTTTGTCCCAAAGTGTGACAATTTCATTGTCAGATAGAGGTCTGACAATCAGCGTTACCACTTGTACTAGGTACATATTTGGTTGATTTTTCAACGCTGTACTACATACTACATCGTTACCCTAAAGTACTACATTTCTTAAGCTCCGCCTAACCATTTTACTCTTTTACGAACAACTTTTCTTTTCTAATTTTTCCCACTTTTGCTTTTATAACTAAATAAATAGATAAACTTTGCATCATTATAATAAGTAAATGTAATTCTTCCATTTACGTACGACATGAAGTGTCTGTCTCTGTCTATCAGCAGAATTCAGACAGCTGATCGTCAATTAAAATATGTTTGTTATTGTTGATTGTTTTTCTGCAAGCAATTGCAAATATGTATCGGTTCTTGAACGGATTCGAATTTTTAGAAACATAGCAAATAAAAACAGGATTATACTGTTCTGCGTTTTCTCTGCCATATTAAGGCAAAATCATTCAATCCGGCATTAATAAAGAATGTGTGCAATGACAGTGAGTTCGGTCGAAGTCTGAAATGCTGTCGGACAAAACCAATTTCCCTTGTCAAAACTTGAATTGGTGCGTTTGCCAAATTACATAAGGCCAAACAACTAGTAAAATGAGTTTATGAGATTACTGATGTGTCAGCCGAAATCTGCCTAGTGATACTAACTAGATATTTTGATGAGTGTGCTTTAAAAGATAGATAGATGTATTGGATTTCAGCAGCTCAAGGAAAGCAATTCCGAAGAAATTTTTCAATTAATCGATATTTTAAATGCAATTGGTTTTTGCTCTGTTAATGTAGCGTTGCCAGCCGTCCGGGTTTTCCCGGACATGTACTCTTTTTCGCTTATGCGGGGAACGTCCGGGATAGTTTTTCTAGATTGTCCGGATTTTTCATTTTTTCATCGTTAAGAGGAAATTCGAAATTAACAGTGCTTGAATGTGTCAAGTGAATTCTGAAAAATATTATTGTAATACCAACTTTATGGTAATCGACAAAAGAAAGTTTCGAAAACACTGAATGAAAAAATATTATCTCCACCACAATATGCAATAGGTAGTACCTATTGAAATCGATGTAATCACTTTAAAAATATAAAATATTTTGTTGAATTGCTAGACAATGAATATAGAATACCAGACACTTTTATACCATTTAAACAGGTTATGACTTTCTCTTCACCCGGCAGTGAAACAACTTTTTCTCATGTTAGAAACCCTAAAATAATATTTGGAAAACGTCAAAAATCCATCGAAAATATAAAATTTCTTTTTTGTGGCAATCTTTTTGTTTGCAAAATACGAAATATATTTTGTCGCCAATAATTCGGGTCCCAAGAAAAATTTCCAAAATCCCAGAAATTGATTTTCTTCATCTCAACCCCTTTCCCACCAATTGGAATTAGAAGTTGGAAAAATATGGAGTATCTAAAGGAAATATCTCTATTTTAAGATTTGAGTTTAATCAACTTCTTTTTTCAACACTTTCATGTGCCAGCAAAACAGCCGAGAATAATTACTCAGCGCAAATGACACATGGCCTTAAAACATGGATGTAGCTACCGCAATAGTACGCGCATATTGGTCCTAGTTTTGTACTCTTTTATAGATCCTATTTTGTCCGGGAAAGTCCGGGATTTTCTTGCTCGATAACTACTTTCTTCAAATTATTTCTGGCAACCCTATGATAATGCCTTAGTAATGCGGGGACCCCTTAGCGGAGTGAGTGAGAAACTATCCAATATCTGCCCAAATTTTATTTTTTAAAAGGATACAGTAGCCACAACCTACATTTATGTTCATCGGTTGTTGGCAAACCGTTGCCATTATGTATACTAAGCTCTATTAAAGCTTCACATGCCCACTTTTTTCATAGCCCTATACGCGATAAAATCAATAAAAAAAATGGTACTACATTTTGTTTAAAAATGCTACATTTTGTTGGCTAACGTACTACATTTGCTTTAAATTTTAGTGGCAACGCTGCTGACAATGCCTTTTCTGACAACGTTATGTAAGGTTGAAAATTGTGTGTTCACACGGTTGAAAAATTGGTCGACCCGTTCTCAGACATTGTCAGACAAATTAAAAGTTTTGTTTTTTGTTTGCAGTCTGGATTACCGGGTGAACCAATATTTTGCACTTGCGACTATTTTAACTGCCTATACGTGTTGGAAGACAACGAGGATTATGCATTGCCACAAAAACGACTTCAAATGAGAGCGAACAACTACATAATGAACGAATAAATATTCGCGAGGTTTGACCAGTCCTATCACATGAACACTTCTCATGGTCGCTCCAGTTCGCGAATTTCAGCCATCAGTTTCTTTCTGGGAATGTTTTATTCGTTACTTTGTAGAACGCGTTTTAAAATTGTGGATTGCGAATAAATTCTGTCAATTCGTCCCCAAGGGTGTTTTCGTTCGCGGCAAAAAGTTTTGAATTCAAAATTTTATTATTTAAGCTGTTTATAAACTTGTTTTCTTAATACATTTTGATGTGATAAATAGTGTAATCCTTTGGGTGGCTCGTGCATCGTTAGCAAGAGGGATTCTACTCCATCGTCGAATTTCGAGCTGGGAAGCGAGAACTGTAATCGCAATTTTTTGCGAATAGACTCGAAACAATTCGATCATATTCTTGCTTTGGTAACTCCACACATCCAAAAGCAAGACACCAATATGCGCGTGAGCATTTCAGCGAGTGAGTCGGCTTGAGTTGACTCTACGCTACATATAGCCATGGCGATTCTTTCCGGTCTCTACAGTACCTGTTCCACATTCCTGTTTCCTGTAATTTGTCGAGGTTGAATGTGGTGCGCAGATTGGCCATCCATTTGTCCTTAGACTCGTTAATTGTGATTTGAATCGCGTCTGCGACCTCTTGTCACATGGTTTGCTTGACTGTTTATACTTTGCGCAGCCAATATTCCACAGAATGCGTTGCGTCTCGTTTTCCTGGATCAATTTCAGAATTCTTTCGTGCGACCATTCACTGTGTACTTTCTTATTGTAGGATTTTTTATTTGTTTTTTTTTTATGCAATCGTCTTCACTTAGCTTTACTAAATATTTTATGCCGAATCTGAACGGCTGAGCTAAGGAGCTTTATCAGGACAATTATACCCTCTCTCGGTAATATGTTTGTTTCCTTTTTTTTATTCATTTTCCCGCTTCTGTTTCACAAACGCACCATTGACAGCTCGCCGAATTCCTCTGATTATGTCATTGTTATCGGCGTTTGCAAAAATAATCGCACAGATTTTTGAAGGATTGTACCTCCGGAGTCCTAAGTTGGCTTGTGAGTTTCATAGTAGTAGTAGTAACATGATAGCGCGTCACTCTATTTAAGACCTTTTCTGACATGAAACGATTTGGTGGTGATCTTACTGACTTCAATACGGATGGATCAAAGATGGTATTCGGCTGTGGCGCTGGTTTTTACTCGGAACGTCGCCGACTATTCAGTTCAATCAGACTTCCTGATTACAGCAGCGCATTCCAAAGCTGAGGTACTGGCAGTGATAACAGATTCTAAACAGGTTGCAATGATATGGCAATACCTCATGCAGACATTACCTTTTTTATTGACAGTCAAGTGGCAATAAAAGAGAGCTATACGGGTTCTTGGCGCGCAGCACAACGTAAGACTATGCTGGGTTCCCAGGCACAGAGGTGTGTTTGGAAATGAAAAAGCTAATGAGCTGGCAAGAAAAGGTTTCTCTCTTGAATTAAACCAGGCCGACACCACAGTAATGACTCCCCCCTGAATCTCAGACAGACGATAGGGAACAAAAAATACTAATGGCGACAAATGAAAGATGGAGAAAGCTTGACTCCTGTGGCATATCCAGGAAAATGTGGGCAATCTACAACAAACAGAAAACTGGAAAAAATCTTGCAATTGAACAAGAAATCATAGTCCTCGATTGTGGGTATTATCACCGGACGCACAACATGCTGAAATACCATACCAGTAAAATAGGAATCAGTAAAGATGGCCTTTGCAGAGGATGCGGTGATGAAGAGGTGCATGAGGACACCCCACACTTTCTTTGTCACTGCCCAGCGCTCTGCCACATAAGAAATAAAATCCTTGGTAGTTACTTCTTCAAGGATCTATGTAGAAGAACTTTCAAACCGGTCTATTAATGACCTAATTAAATTTGTAAATAAAACGGGTTGGTTTACCAATCCGTAGGTTTTTCATAGGTTTCCAGTGTGTGGGGGTCATAAACCCCTAGGGCATCACAACGGATCTATACATTGATGTAAGTGTGGTAAGTACAGGTTTCTCCTGTCTTGCCAACCCACAGCCTAACCTAACCTACTGACTTCTATACAAAGTAACGAGAGTTCTTCAAAGTAATTTTGCGCAATTACTGTGGAACTCATCTGTATAATTCGATATCAAAGGCAACTTTAAAATCTATAAATAGGTGTGGTCGTAGTCCTGGCTTTTTTCAAGATCTCCCTCTGCCCTAATATGAATGTTTGGTCTTCGGTACATGACCTATTAGATTGCTGTCGATCGGATTTTGACATTCACAGAATATTGCCACCAATATCGTCTATGTGAAGTTGAGGAGGCTTCTGTAGTTGGCGCAGATCAGAGTATCTCAACTGTTAAAGACTGGGACAAACAATGCTAATATTCAATTCACTGGGTATTTGTCTCTCTCTCTCTCTCTCTCTCTCTCTCTCTCTCTTTCTCTCTCTCTCCCTCTCTCCATTCCATTGCAATGCACCTCTTAAATGGCCAGTGATATGTCAGCTTTGTAAGCCTCAAATGTCATCAGTTGTTCGGCAGCAAGTGGAAGTGACTTATTTAGGGTCATTATCATTACGTTCCACATAACATACATTATATCCGAACGTCATTCTTCTCATTTCGGTTCCATAGGTCGTCAACAATGTTTTCCTTAAAAGTTTTATGAAGTCGGTGGCGACTCAAGCCCGTTTGTTTTGTCCGCCGGCTTCTTGTTATGACATCTGATCTGCTCTGGAGCCGATAGGGTCTATTATTATTATATAACTTACGCATTTTAATTGTGAACGCATAATTTCACTCATTTAAAATTAAAACAAAACTAAGAAAAATTAAATTATGTGTACACGTAAATTTAAAAAGTTCTATTTTATCTTTCCAGCGACATTATGTCAGTTCTACCCGTCAATCAATTGGATGCATCTGGATTTCCAAGAATGTTCAATGCACCTAGTTACTATCCGGAATCGATATTTAATGGACAATAAATAGTTCATTACTATTATTAATAACGGTATACGAGCAATATGGTTTCCAAATTCTATCGCAATCAAAATGACGAAAAAGATAACCACCCATTTGCAATAAAAAATATATAAAAGTAACTAAAACCCAGAAAAAGTTATAGTTTTAACAATTTGTAAAATATGTTGTTATATAATTTTCTTTTAACTAATTAACAGTTAGACAAAGAAAACAGAATCATTAGCATGTACTGTACAGTAGAAATTAAGCTGTTGTCTCTTTTATTATATAAATGTGCAATTGTAAATAAATAGCAATTAGAATATACATATAAATAAAATTCAATTTTAAAGAATGTTTTGTTTTATTGTGAAAAAATGTGTACGAGTATATACGCATAATTATATAAGAATTAGTGGGAGCAGCATTTCCTTCCTCAAATGTCATCCGCATCAAACCAGGCGATTTGCATATCGTACGCTTCGAGAAAATGTTGTTCGCTGGTAAATTCCTCGGAGAATCCCAGGCGATACATGTTTCTTGTTGATGTCGCAGCGAACAGTGTCAAGAAGCCGATTCTCAAGAATCAAGAAGTGAGCACGTCTTCTGAGAGTAAAAGTGTAATGGAAGCATTATATAAAACGGTTACTTTAATGACATGCATATACCACTCCCAGGCCAACGTTTGTATGAAAATATTTTGCTAAGACTCGGATAGGATAGCAAAAAAATCACGCTTAATGTTTAGGGCGATGAATATTGATTCAGTGCTTAAAAATTATAGGTAGGTAGTCTAGGTACATTAAAAACAAATTTGGTGAAGACATAAAAGCGGCGAATATGAAGTTTTAAAAAACAAAATAGTGGTGAACAAAACCGGAAAAGAAATATTACAGTTAGGTAAAAGAGTTGCTAATTTTAATATATAAAAACTCCATATAATTTTATGCATTCTATTTATTTAACAAAAGTTTAATTACAGAACAAATTAGGCGTATTTTTTTGAGACTCTTTAATATATTCACTTTTCGAGTCTCAACAAAACATCCTTAACTCACTTTAGCACACTTTATTTTTATTTGGAAGTTGGTACGCGTGTTTTCAACTTGACATATTAGTTGGAAAAGGGTATGTTCAAAAAATTGATACTCATTGCAGAAACTGAAAATCGTTCTTAAATTGTATCGACTACAAAGGTTCTTTAACTAAAACTGAATGAACTGTATTTCGAAATTCCAGCCGTATTCATACTGCTGGCAGAGTTCAGGAAAACGTGCAAATGCATGTTGATCGTAGGTATTTATTGTCTTTCCCTGGGTTTTATCCTATATGTTGCCAGTAATGAGAATCCTTCATTAGTTTACGACCCCTAATGATGTTGGTGCAGATGTTTTATTTCTGGGTGCTACTGCGACTATCTGCGCTGCCAAGACATACATAAATCCAGTTCCAGACAAGTTTATATATTAAAAAAAAAATAAAAAATCCATCATCTTATGAAATAAAATTACTTATACTTTTTAAAAAATATATTGTTTGAAGGTGGAATAAAACAAAACAAAAATTGCTTGAAAAATGTTTTTGCTCTATTTTGTTGATCCAATATGAGCATCAAAATTTAATACGCCCTGTTTATGGGAAAATGCGGTGAAATTATGTGCATACATTCACCCCTCTGTGCTCAATTCCGGGTGAAATTGAATTCGTGCGGATTTCGAATTTTCGGTGTACCAACTATGCATTTTTGATGACATTAAGTCGCATTGACTTCTGTTAGGTGAGTAATGTGAAGCAAAGTGTCACTTAACACATCCAGTTCCACAATCCACATTCCATGCCTACAGGCCACAACAAGATGGCTGTAATCTTTTTCCGTCTGTCACTTTGACTTTTCCCTTTTTCACTGAATTACATATTATAATAAAGTCTTCATATAAATCGAGCGGAATCGTATTTTATTTTAGCGCAACTCATGAACTTCTGTATTCTAATTTCATGTTTCTTATATCAAACAAATCAAGTCAGCTATAGTAAAAAAAAAACTAAACATATTAACCGAACTGATCACACAGAAAATTTGAAATCCGCACGAACTAAATTTCGGTCGGAATTCACCACAGGGGTGATTATCTTTAAAATATTCAAAAAGGAATCGCGTCTATTACATCTTGTTTGCATTTTGTTACCTTGAATACAAGAAATTGCAGTAAGTACAAATATTAATATCCATTTTTCAACAAAGTTTATGTAGCATTTCCAATCGTATTTAAAATATTATGTAAGAATATTAACTATTAAAAAGTATAACTGCATTTCAACCAATCAAATAATTGCAAAATATTTACCAATTCATTACACCAATTAACGAACACAGCCCATATTAATGAGAAATAACAAGGCTCTCAACATTCAAGGAAGAAAAATAATTCCTCTTTATTTACAACACCGCCATCTGTGAATGAAATTTTCCAACCTTCCTATCTCCACTTTATTACTGCGTTAATTATAGTCACTTTTATGCCCAAAACACACGTGCAGAATTCTCTGTGCAGCATGATTGGAATACACATGTTCTTCTGTGGTGATGCAAATGTAAATTCTGCACCCACCGCAGCACTGCAAGTTGTCTCTACTTATAAATCCACTGCATAGGAACGCAGTGAATTAAAATAAATAGAGTTGGCAGCATCGAGTTTTTAGATTCAGCTACTGATGCATACAGGGAAAAGAGAGACGAATATTATTTGTCGTCTGTGTTTCACTCTCGTATTTTACCCCGCATTGACAGCACCCGATGCAAATTGAATTCTGCACATTTATTTCATCTGCAGTACTGCTTGCAGTGAAGCATTCAGAATTTCTGCACCATGTGTTTTGGGCATTATACCCACTTTTATTTACTTTTTTAATTAAAGTTTGTAATAAAATCTATTTGAAATCTGGATTCTGAGTATAATTAATGCAGAAAAAAATTGTTTCTTTCATTTCTCATTTATTTTCATTAGGGTAGGGTTTTCAGTTAGCAATATTACACCTTTTCCACTAAAACGACGAAAATCTTCACTAACTTAACTCCTTCTATTTATATAAATTTGATTTGTAACATAATTTGGCTAAAATTAGGTCATCTTGACTATTTTAGATATGAACTGAGTAAGAAAAATACCAAGCTTAACTACTTGTGAGATCGAACTCATGCAATCAATCGTTGTGTCATCTTTTTGCATATCAAAATGAGATCCGTCTCGCATCATGCTTTCAATTTTAGATCGATCTCAGCACTTTGAGATCGAGCTCACAACATGAGATCGAACTCGGTCGGTATATTATTTTTTGCATGCTAGGAAAGATCTCAGAAAAGTGAGTAAACAGCTTGAATTCATCTTTTTGCATACAACCAGTCAGAGTAGATGGAGTTGTGCTAGTGGCACATAATTAGAATGAACAACACATATTCAAACTGTAACGTTTCACATGACAGTGTCATCTATGCCGCAAATATAGTAACCGCACTTTGTATTCGTAGTTCGTACACCAAACCATTACGACGATTTCCAAACACCTCCCAAAGTACTTGCCATTCCTTTCATTCATCAACTTCGCATTTTAAATAATCTTCTTTTCGCCTGCGCTTCGCTCAACATTCTTCTTTTTAGTTGACATTCTGCTGCCTCCTGCAGTATAAAAAAACTATAGTGAAGAAATATAAATAAAAGAAAACAATTACTTTTATCCATTCTGCGTATTATAACCACTTTTCAATTGTTATTATTTATATTTTACATTGTTCTCTAATCAAGACACATTAATTACGCTATGAGTTGTGAAAAGTGAAATAAAAAAACATTTGTGTGATAAATTCCATACTATACCACCCCATACTAATGGACAACACCGCACAGGCAGTATTTGCAATGGAACAAGACGAGGTCGATGAATATTCTAAGGACAACGTCAATCAGTCAGTTGCAGAAGGGCTAGATGAATTCGGAGAAGATATTGTTGCGATGCCAAAGCAAATGATTTTGATTACACTCGTTTCAAAGCAACCATCTATTTTCAATCCCAAGCACGAGGACTATCGAAATCCACTGCGTAGAGACAATTTGTGGAACCAGATTGCCAAACGTATTGGATGGACGGGTAAGTGTTGAGTTCTTTTGTGGATTATCTTATTCTACCTGCTTGAACTATAAATGAAATTCAATTTCAGATAAATATTGCAAAAGCAAATGGAAAGCGATGAGAGACCAGTATTGTCGAGAATTGAAGCGGTCGAGAGCAAACCCAAACGCCATCATCAAATGGAAGTACTATAATCACTTGGAATTTTTAAGGCCATATTCGTTGCATAGACTGTAAGTATTTTTACGAAATTATTTTCATCTTGAAAAGAATGACAATTGACGGCCCAGTCGATGGGAAAGTCAGCTGTCACAACAGGGTTGTTGTCGAGGGTTTCAAACAAAAGTGTTATACGGCAAAAAAACTGAATCTCTTAAGAGAGAAAAGCATTGAGAAAAGGGAATTTTCGAATTCCTTTGTCTAGCGCCGGCGATGACAAGGAAAAAGAAAAAAAGTCAAGTATTTGAGTTCGAAAAGTCAGACCAAGTAGTTGACCCGCAAAACGCAGTAAAAAGGAAAATAGTTTTTCATTAAATTTTTAAATTAGAAAGTGGTGAAAAAGTAGGCAAAAGCCGATTATACGAATAAAATAAAATTTAAAAGTAGGCGTATTTTTTGGGAATCTATATCTAGCTCACTTTTACTTTTACTTGCAAAACTGGTATACTCACTTTTGGTTTTGGTATACTCACTGTAGGTTTTACATGCAAAACTGTTATACTCCCTTTTGGTTTTGTTATACTCACTTCCACAAAAAATACGCCTAGTGTGATCGAGACGAGTTAGATGATTAATTCTCGCCGAAGATATGTACATATAACAGAATATCACAGAATATGTGGTGATCAGTGAAATTGTAGTATTTATTACAAGGTTGTGATTTTTAGGGCTAAGTGCACAATAGCAAGTTTCCACATCAAAAGACGGCACCCGTCAGAAATTTGTCTGTTTGTGTCTCCAGTGAAGTGTCCCTACGTATTCGGGATAAAGTACCGAATATTCGGCTACAACACATAAAAGCTAACGCAAGTTGAAAAGCAGTGCTTGGATACTGCAACCAACAGCACCCCAATAGCGCAATCGTTAGCGACGACCGACGCGACGAACCAAACCACAAGTGCCGGTTCGAATCCTAGTAGTAACCGAGGAATTTCCTTTTTTTATTTTTTATTTTTGCTTATTGATTGATGCCAACCAAAGTTGCTTGCGAATTTGATTTAAAGTTGTTTTGAATTTGTAATTAAATCAATCCTTACATTTGCGGTAAATATATATTGCCAGTAAAGATATTTTCATAGGGAACTTAAAGCAGATAGGAAATTTCGTTAAGGCTGTATTTATTAGTCAATTGAATTGTATATCCCCTAACAAAAGATAGATACACCAACAACAAAAGGTACAACGCGCAACCTGGATGCTGTGGCCACACTTGCCACTTGCTGATAACAGGGTGAGTCGTTTTTGAGACATACAATTTCAATATTTAATATTGGATTAAAGATATTTCAAGGGGGAGGGGACTATTGAACAATAGTAGATACAATTTTGTTTGATAAAATATGGCAAAGAAGCCCATTTAGAAAAGTGAATATATAATTCACGTAAATATAAGGATTTTTGTGTTTTTTTTTTTTTGTTTATTGCTGATTTAAATTCTTAACGTAAAACATAACGTAAAATAATTAAAAAGGAAGAAAGATAAGTATTTTAAATAAGTAGATCTTATCACAATAAAATAACATACATTTGTTTTAAAACTAAAAGAACAAAAATGAATTTAGTTTAAAAAGGCCCAAAATAGGATGAGGGAGCGCGAATAGGGAAAGATGGTGCGGAGTAAATAGTGAGAGTTGGCAACCAAAGGCGCAACTTAGGCGAGTAGAGTAGCCAAGGTAGGGAGGGTAGGAACAATTTCTCGCGAAGACGTCAACATCACCTCGACGTGGAAGACTGACATGGTTTTTTTTTGTTGCACGGACCAAGGGTCACGTCCCACACCCGACGTCGAGCTAAGAAGGGAACTCTCACGCCAGCAACGACCCGAAGGCAAACAAGTCTAGCAACAGTATGTCCCAAATGAAGAAAAGTAATAGATTGTATGTATGTATGTGAGGAAAAATAAGAACCACCTGCAGTTACCTTGACGCTTGACCATACAAATTGTAATCTCAGGTGGTTCGTCTGAAACATATATAATTGACTAGGCCAAGCTTATATCAAAAACAAATTAACAATAGCAGCTTCCAAAATACATCCATTTTCGATGTACGCCTATCCATTACAAGGCAGCGGGCTTAAGACAATTAAGTGGGTGCTAACACTGCCTCTAAATCAGTAAGGACTATTCCCATGCGGGTGAACGACTTCGAACTTGATGTAACTCATCCTTGGGATACATTTTGCCCCCAACATATTCAGAGTATTCGACATACAGATCATCACTCCTTACGCTCTCTTCACTTTCAAAGCCGTTCCAAATCGTACCAGCCCTGCGAATGGTAGCGATGTGGCTGTTTTATCACGGAACTCTTACCACTCTTCATGCGGGTCGGCTATTAGGTACTTACACGTTCAATCGCTTGAAAGGCTAGTAACCGCGTGTCAACTATTACATATCGATCTGGCTGGTTGCCGCATCTTCTTACTGATTCGGACAAATTTACCATGAGAATTGTCCGAAACTCCGCAAATATTCTCTGTATATCCACCGTGGCCAGTTGGAAACTGTGGAAAATATAATTTTACGTCTGCAACTCTTCTTTTCGCTTAGAGTTCTAGGTTAGAGAAAAGTCGATGTGTCAATCTTTCTGGTGCCGTTGTCCAAGCAGTTTTGCCCTTTCTTCCGTTTGGATTTCGCCGATAGTCGTTTCAGCTGGTGTATAAATATGCATCATCTTTGGAACGTTCCTATATTGTTCTGAGTCTGCACACTCGCTATACGTTTGTTGTATGTTCTATGGTACTCATTAGGTCAGCCCGCACTGAAGATAGAGCTGAGCTTGTTACGTTGGACAGTAATATTCGGCGACTCGATCAGCGTCTTCCGATGTTTGGCTGTAATTTCGTCAGCAGTTAGTATGGGATATTTTGCTGTTGTTGTAGCTGTAACACGTTAGTGGTTCTCAGCAGAGTTGTCCTAGTTTGGCGTATCAGTTGTTTTTCTCCGTTGACGGTTAGTTGGGCTCTGCCGACGACCACTACGTTTTCTTTAAAGCTATAGCGATTGCGTTAGTTACAGATGTCTGTATCTCTGTTTCTATTTGTGTTCAGACTGTTTCTTCGTATGCTCCACCTCGAGTTTGCGAAATTCGTGTTGGTGCTTTAATAGCGACAGGTGTTTGGTAAGTTTTGTAAGAAGGAGTTCTTCAAGGGTTTTGACGACTGGTGAGTTAGATAGATCTGACGGTATAAGTTTAAGCAGTGGGATCACTCTACTAACTTTCCATAACCAAATGAATCAATAAGCTTTGAATTTAGAGGTTTAGGATTGAAGTTAGATATTGATGCATGGATCTTCGAGTCAGAGCGCTTGGTTTTGTTTTCTGAATTGCCACCGCTACTTGTTCCGGAGTAAATGAGTCGCGATCTTATTCCATTTGTATGTGGTGAAGTTTACGTTAGGTTGCTCTTTTATTTCGGTTGCGTGAGATGTTGTGTGCTCCTGCTCATTGAACTATGATAGCTTTGCGCATTTTTCTCACTTATTTATGGGTTCCCTTTAATAGATACCGCCGCGTTTTTCTTTCTTGGTACCCGAATATAGGGGTTTGTTGTGATGTCACCTTGTGCTAAATTTCAGCTTGCAAAGGTAATATCTGTCATTAATGCCGAACCTGCTTTTGGGCATCGTTTACTAAGCCTACATAACAAAAGCAGCCAACATTTCTTACATCCGTGGCTTTTGCTGCTCCATTCAGTGTCCCACGCATTGAAGTCTCCTAAGGTAGTCTGTAATTTTCGATATAGAACATCAGAAACAGTTGCAATGCTATCACTGCACACTTGTGTAAGTCGAGATGCTGCTTGCTACGACGGTTATTTGATCGTCGCGTAATGGATTAGCCATTGTCCACTATAGTTCTATGTTGTCTAACGCAATGACGTTGTATTACCAAATACATGAACAAGTGTTGACGGGCTGTCCGAAAAAATCTTTCAACAGCTCTTATAAAGTGATTTGACGACTGTCGAAATAGTTGAAGCTACGATTAGACTGTCAAAGAAAATGGTCAACGCTTTCACTCCGAAGTCAGTGAACATATAGTGCCCCAACATGCGTTTAAAGCTGCCTTGCCAGTTGACATACATTTTTCGGTCAACGCATAACTTATCATTTTTCGTACCAGTCCACAATCCCTGTTTATTTAAATATTTGTTTAAAGCTCAGGAGATCATAACTTAATTGACAAGCTCAAAAGAATGTTACTTAATTTTATCACGCAATTTAAATAAAACATATTATATACATAACTAGGAAGCAACATTTGTACGTCTTATGAAAGCAAAAAAAAAAAAGATTTAAATGTATTAATCGCAGGTCGGAAACCAAATGGACAAACCCCGGACAATTTGAAATGCTCATAAGACTAATGGAGACAAATACTGAGATTGCAAAAGGTATCACCGGCAACAAGACCGAAGTAGCTACGTTTTGGGAAGATGTGAATGAAAAATTAAATAATTTGGGACCTCCATATAAAGATGCCACCAGCTGGAAAAAGGTAACCAGAAAAAAAAAAACAAAAAAAAACTCTTAACCGATATGTAATTCCTAAATAATTCAATGCTAGGTGTGGATTGACTTCAAGGGAAACGTCAAGAAGAAACTAGTTGAAAGTGAAAAAAGGAAAAACCAGTCGGAAGACGACAACAATCCTGTTCCATTTTCACCTCTAGAAGAAGCCGTTATAAGGATTACGGAAATAGATAAGGCTATTTTGGGATTGAAGGCACGTAATTTTGAAACTATTAATCTCTTTTTAAATGGTGGAAAAAGCCCAACAGACAGTTCAGCCAGCACTTCCAAAGACGCTTCCGATGACAGTCCACCACTCAAATTTAAGATTATAAATCAATATACACCGGATAAAAAGAGGAAGAGAAACCGTTCAGCATCAGCAAGCACTTCGAAAGATGCTTTCAATGAGAGGCCTACGTGTAATTTTGAAATTTTAAATCTAAATATGTCGGATGAAATAAAGTCTACATACAATTTAGCAAGCACTCCTAAAGATGCTTCCGATGAGAGGTCTTATGACGCGGATCAGTATTCATCACCTTCATCGCCTCCATACGATGAATGTCCAGTGGATATGTTAATTGAACAGGATGAAATAGAAATGGATACTCCTACGGTTTCTTCGAAATTGGACAATGTAATTTCGAATTTAGAGCAAATTTGTAAGTCTCTAGAAGAGAGCAACAATGAACAACGTCGGCACAATCTGGAAATGGAAAAAATTGAGCGAGGCAAGATAAAATTAAGGAAAAAAATTCTGGATTTGCAATCGGACATTCTTAATCGATTATGAGATACATACTCATACAGTGATCGATACCTTAAATAAAGCTTATTTTATTTGATTTAAAAGAACTGCATTTTTGAACCTTTTTTGTGTATGATCTAAAAAAAAAGAAGTTTGAAATTTAATTTTTTAAATGAAATGCCGATTGTGGTTTTTATTTTAATTATACTGTATGTACATTAAAGCATTAGGCTCAATGTGTTATCAGCAACCTAAATGAAATCAGATCTAGCGATGTGATTGTTCGAGATTGTCATAAAATAAAATTGGAACAAGTAAAAGTGTTATCATCGGCCTGGCTGATGCTTAAATACCCTTCACTGCTTAAGAGGCATGCAAAATGTTTGCCATGTGAGTTAGTATTTATGGTTTTTAATGTGAGGTACCAGAACTACTTAACCGACATGTACCATTTTTAACACCTGACGACGGTAAAAATATGTGCTCTCACAAAATTTCATTCGCCTAGGTCGTATCGTTTGGACGCTATCGTGTATTCAACAGACAGACAGACGGACATAGCTAATTCCGTTCAGAATGTGATCCTTATTCAGAAGATATACTTTATGGGGTATCCTGTGATTCCTTCTTGGCGTTACAAATGTAATGTCAAAGTTAATATACCTTCCTGTGGAGGGTATAAAAAGACATGAAAGGTATTTGAATTCTTATAAAATATCAAGAAGGAGAATATCACATAAATTAATTTTTTTTTAGTGGCCGATTTTCAATAAGTTAGTATTTTTGCAAAACTTGTTACTTTGCAAACGATTCAATGAAATTTGCATATGTTTCAGAACTTAAAGATAGAAAATGGCATCGAATAAAAAAAGGAAATATGTATGAAGAAAGCTACGTCAAATATGGTTTTACTGAGATCGAAGTCCATGGTGAATCAAAGCCACAATCATTGTTTATATACATAGAGGAACCACATCGACGAAATGAAAATAGTTGGTCAACGCCTCGCCAGATAGCGTCTCTATTTGCCCCTGAAGGTATGCTCATTTACCTCTAACGATATGCTAATTTTCATATCCAACCATGTGGATTCTGGATTGTGGATAATTTGGAATGTGACTTAACACAACCAAACCACAAACTACATAAATAATATAGGTATAGGTTGTTTGTAGGCATGAGCAACAGAGCAAGACGTAGAGTTAAAAAAAACAGTTTGGATGAGGATGAGGATATGTATCGCTGGAAAAATATTTTCTGATGTAGGTACGCGATCGAAGACAAATGATTACTTAATTCGATTGGGGAAAGAAATTTATATTTCCTATTGAAATTTTAAAGGGTTTTTCAATAATGATGGGCCAATTTTGAAATGGAATAAAACAAGAAGTGTGTTTTAATTTATTAACGTAATTTTTTTTTTAATGTGAAGGGCACATACATGAAGGTAGGTATGCCATTATGTATGGAATATAACATCGTTCAAATGTCCGCCGCGGTGACACGGATCCGAGTGGGCCCTAATTTTGGCCAAAAAATCATCTTTATCGACGAGGCGCATTTTTGGATGAGGCTATGGTTTCTTTTTTCATAAATCAAACAAAATTGACAAATATGGCGCGGCGGCGTCATTAATCCGCACTTTTTTGAAAACGACGTTACTGATGCCTTCACCTTCAACGAGCGCCCAAATTTGGTCCAAATTGAACGTGTTATTCTGTAGGTCCATACTTTAAAAATTTTCTTTTCATCAATCAATAGTTGTAAGACATCAGTTATATAGGTTTTATGGGGAGAGTACGATAACTACGGCGCCAAAAATTGATCCCGGTATTTTGTAGAGGGGTTAAATACAAGCACTTTTTACTATGGGAGGCGGGGGTCTATCTTACTCCGTTTAGGCGGGAGGGGTAATTTTAAGAAAATGATACTTTAAATGAAAAAAAAAAAAAAAAATACATTAAAAAAAAATGGCAACACCTATAATAATAGACTATATCATTTTAGAAAGCCCGGAATCTGTTCTTTCATATTATTTTTAAATAAAGTTATTCCTTTAAATAGTTTTTGAAAAAAACCATTTCTAACTTGAAATTTAAGGACAAAAATTGGGGTAAGTAAAATAATTTTGGCGATGAAAACTAATGACGGATTTGTGTAGAGGAGTTAAATACAAGCATTTTTTACTATGGGAGGGGGGTCTATCTCGCTCCGGTTAGGCGGGAGGGGTAATTAAAAAAAAATTATAAATAAAATTAAAATAAAATATTAAAAAACAATGGCAACACTTACAACAACGAACTATAGTATTTTTTAAAGCGAGGAATCCCTTATAAATTGTCTAAATTTATTTCTGGCCAGAGACTGTATTTGAAGAATGTTATTGATATTCGGTAAACTAATATAATTAAAAGAAAGTTTGCATATACTCAGCCTTGCACCCATTCCAAAATCCAACAGTGACCCCAAGCAGGGGGGTTGCAGGGGGGCAGCATGCCCCCCCCCCCCCATACGCATTTCAAGGCGCGAGGGTAGCAATTTGTACTCTAAGCGGAGCGACATATAAAACTTTTTTTTTTATATTTTTCCTTAAATTTCAAGTTTGAAAGTATTTTTTTCAAAAACTATTAACAGCTATAACTTGATTTAAAAATAATATCAAAGAACAGATTCCTGGCTTACAAAATTCATAAAGTCTTTTATTGTAAGTGTTGCCATTGTTTGTCAATTTATTTATTTTTTTTTTTTTTCATTTTAAGTATTATTTTCTTTAAATTGCCCCTCCCGCCTAAACGAAGCCAGATAGACCACCCCCTCCCATAGTAAAAAAATGCTTGTATTTAACCCCTCTACAAAATACCGTTATCAATTTTTGGCGCCGTAGTTATCGTACTCGTGCCGGTTTTATATATGTAGGAAAATGGATCCGTAAAAACATTAAACAGAACAAAACTAAAACATTTAACCCCAGTAATTCATAGGAATTCAGTGGAACGTTTTTTGGAGTTTTACAGTTTAGGATCAAACAATTTTTCGAGTATTTTCCAAGAAACTCGATCCGGAGTCGGTCTTACGCTCTTAATAAGGTGTGGTACATCATGGAGTAAGAAAATTTGTTTCCCATTAAGATTAAAATAAGGCTGTTCATTTGTCACTCCTAAAATTCTGTACGTACTTCTGTTGTTTCCTTGGTCGGTGCTTACTGCATACTGCAACACCTAAAGATGTTACCTTAGCTATGCAGTCCTTAATAATATTGCTTAAGAGCACTCCATTAACGTTTCCTATAAAAATGCCTATAGTTTGTTTCCAATTGCAATTTAACCCTCTCAACATAACAAGAAGTGCATGTATAGCGATGAAATTTTTCCGACCAAAACTGCCATGATCTATACAGCCATATACCTTTTATATCTTCTGACGAATTATATTCCAATTCAGGCTTTATAGCCATTTCATCTAGCAACAACACACATTTTTTGTCTATTGTTGAGAGGAAAGTGCTTTTTATTTTTAACAAATCAAGAACGCCTTGAGATATTCCTGGAGAAAACTTTATATTTGAATGCCACTTTCGAATTGTTGAAATTGAGGGTAACAAAAATCCAATCTCAATTAAATAACTATTGTACCTACATTACTGAAGATTTATAAAAATATTGGCCCCTATTGTGAGTGTCGACAGATGATCGTTGATCGACAACTGTCGATCGATAGACAATTTTGATTGTCGATTGCGGTTAATATTTGTCGATTTAACAGTCGCTTGTAGTCTCTTGAAAGTGAAACAATTTTGTGTGTACGAATAGCTAAAATCAATCGACGCAATCGACAATTGTCGTGACGATCGCTGATCGACAATCACAATAAGGGCCATTATATAAATGGTTTCCTTCACTTTTCCACTGACAATTTTTTTTATGTACCTACTAATTGAGATCAAATAAGGATTCTCACAGGTTTTGGTGCTGAGCATTTTATTATTTTGTTTTCTATTTTCATCATCACTTTCGACTATTTTCTTTGGAGACCTGAAAAGAAATCGTGGAATGCGAGATGACGACGATTTTTGCTAAATCTACGCTTTTTTTCGATGAAGAGGGAAGCTCTGTTTCTAAATCACAAGAATATCTGGTGTATCTTTCTAGCTAGCTTTCTATTATAGAAAACTCTTAAACTAGGACCTATCTATTTCCTTCCAAAGATAAGAAATTATCTTCATCTAAGGGTAAAGGGCAGTATATAGGCGTAATTGTCGCAGGTGGATGTTTTCGTTTAAATTTGTTTTTTATTCTCTCCTAACATTCTCCTTCTAATCTAATGTCTGCTCTGCCAAAAAAAGATAGTACTTTCATAAGTTCTTCACACACTGTAGGTATCCCTATAGTTTTCAGATCAAGAACATATATTAGGCGACAAAATTGGTACGCAAAATTTTTGTCCCACCCACAACCAAATTTGAAAGATAAAAATGTTTTTGCAAAACCTTATATTTTTTTTCCATATTTTGCCAAATTACTTTATTGTGTATTTCCTGAATGCTTAACCCAAAGCACTTGCCTGTAATCATTAGGCAAACTGAAAAAAGATATGCCCCCACTTCTATAAGCATTATAACAATTCGTGTATGCACACACAGCCTGCATCTCTGAAATTGAAAATAAAAGTAGGTGTCTTCTCAAGCTAAGACCAAAATATTGGTAATGAATGACTTATGAAATGACAAACAAATAAGAAGAAGGGCCACTAAAGATCGACAAGTAAACACATATCTATACAAATGCAATTCACTTTTTTACTTTGAGAAAATCCCTCACACGCCAGACTCCATTGGATATTGGATATTCCTATATGAATACACAATCATATGCACATGCCCTCCCTTTGCATGATTTCGCACTGCAATTTCTTTCGTGATGTTGGGAATGGGTTCCACCATGTTCCACACACATTTTCGATCTCGATGTAGTGTACGTGGTGACATCTACTGAGATTGTTCTAAGTTCTCGTGGTTCCTTTATGTATAAGTTAACGACAGATACGACAAAACCAAAACTCAAATGTCCAGCGCATTCCATCACGATTGCGGGTCATGTTGCCAACACATGCCACCATGCCATCAACGACAACGAAATGCGATGCGACATGCTGCAGGCGAATGATGCTGACTCAACGTCTGGAGTGCAAGCGTGGGCTACGATAATAATCATTTTTCCCATGTCCATTTCCCTTTGCCGCATTAGACTTAAGTTTCTTTCCAACTTGTAATTAGATTTAAGTTCAGTAATATTTTTATACTCAATAAAGTAAGAGGCTTCACCTCGGAATAAAAAATATTTTTTTTATGAAAATCTCGCGTAGTTTAATTTAATTGGCGCCCGAGCAGGGACCCGGTGTAAAAAGCGTAAACGCGTGTTAGTCGACCTAAAGTAGTTCGCCGCGTGTAGTAAATAGTACGTTCACGAAACAAGTCCGTCTACGTAAATCGACCTAAAATAGCTCGTCGTGTGTGACATAGTTAACTGAACTTTAAAGAGAAAACTAGTGCGTTCACGAAACAAGTCCGTCTACGTAAATCGACCTAAAGTAGCTCGTCGTATGTGACATAGTTAACTGAACACCGAAAAAAAACACTAGTGCTTTTTGTGCCGGGTCAGCAAGCGACATCACCGGAAATCTTTAGATCCAAGGGACCACGTAAGTGTGTTGAAGGCGATACCATAGTAGCCAAGGAGGCAAAAAGGAATACATATCAAATCAACCGACGTGGGATGATCGCAGCCATAGTTTTGTAAGGATAAGTTTTAAGATTATTTAAGTAGAATACATTATTTTTCCTTTTCATAAGAAACTAGAAATAAGATAACATAAAAACCAATTAGCTGAAAGCAATTTTACACTATAATTTCTATAAACAAAAGTAACTAGAGAATAAGTACCTAAATTAAAATTACACATAGATATATTATTTTAATACAAATTAAAATTTCTTAAGGCTATTTCCTAATAAGTGAACATATTAAGTGAAGTGAAACATACTAATAATATTTAAATTCATTCGTGTTAAATTCGAGTTCGTCTCAAATCCTTTTTCAAAATGCCAGACCTTCGTTCAGGCGTGTCCACATCGGGCGTATCTACAAATCCTAACATCGACAATTTCTTTGAGCCTAATCCGCCAAACCCCCCAAACCCCCTAAATATAAATGTTGCACCAGCAAGCAATCCCCTGAGGAATTCCTTGGCTGAGCAAAATCCGAATAGCTCATTTCAGTCTACCACATCCCATACGGATGCCAATAATAGAGACGTTGTATCAACCCCCGCTTTGGACACACTTATTTCGTCTATAGTAGACCGTGTATTAGGGACTAGGATTCCCTCCATTGTCCACAGCTGTCTAAACCCAAATCCTGACAATTTCGCTGGTACAGACCAAGCAATCGCCAATGAACACCGAAATCAATTGGACGATATGGACAGAGTGCCAGATGTAGTGCGCTGTCTAAAACAATTCTCTGGCGACCCAGGAGAATTTAGTTCATGGAAGAAGAGTGTCGAGCGCATTCTTGATATCTATGAACCCCTGAAAGGTACGCCGAAGTACTATGGAATTCTAAGCGTGATACGCAACAAAATTTGCGGTAACGCAGATATAGCATTGGAGTCTTATAATACTCCACTCGATTGGAGGTCAATATCGAGGTGCTTAGCGTTACACTACGCAGACAAAAGGGACATATCCACTTTAGAATACCAAATGGCATCTCTTGTACAAGGGCATAAATCGGTACAAGACTTTTACCAACTGGTATATACCCATCTCTCCCTTATTCTCAACAGAATATCCTGCCTGGACGCGACTCCCGACGCCATGCGCCTTTTAACCCAAACATACAGGGACAAGGCCTTGGATACCTTCATTAGGGGACTACGAGGTGACCTACCGCGCTTACTCGCTATGAGAGAGCCGTTAGACTTACCTCATGCGTTAAATTTATGCCTCAAATTGGAGAACCAAAACTACAGAACAAATCATGCGTATCAGCATCAAGCAGCCCCTCAAAGGCTGCAACCGCAACTGCCTCGTGCAGCGCCGCCGCGAAATCCGCACTACGGCCAACCCAACATAATGTTTCGTGGTCAACCCGTTGTACCACAATTCAGGAATCAAGGTTACAGACCTTCCTTTGTACCAATAAATCTACCCATGCCATCGACAAACCTGGTCGTTAAATCGGAGCCAGTTGACCATGGCCGCAATTCTCAGGCGAGATATCAGCCTCAACAGTATACACCAAGGGGACAGACCCCTGCGCCTCCGCAATATGCATCCCAACAATATGCACCCCAACAATATGCACCCCAACAATATGCGCCTCAACAATATGCACCCCGACAATATGCACCCCAACTGCAAGCCAACCGATTTGTACCAAGGGGACAAGCACCCATGCCCCAACAGAATAGGCAGACACATTTCAATATAGAAGCAGATCCCTGTTTCGACTATAATCAGGTCCAAGAATCGGAGACAAGCGGGCTCGAACAGACCCTCGAAGAATACCTTCAGCCATTGGAACAGGAAAACGCTACCTGTAACGAGGAGGCTAGTCTGATTCAGGACTTTACTGATCTACATTTTTTAGGCTAACGGACTCATCGTTACCCTACTTCGAAGGAAAGACGATGAGCGGACAATTCATAAACATTTTAATAGACACCGGCTCAAATCGAAACTATATTCAACCATCGCTCGTCGAAAAACCCATTCTTAATATCGAACCTTTTTATGCAAATTCAGTAAGCGGGAGTACTAAAATCACCCACCACGTGGAAACAAATCTTTTTGGCCTTAGTGAGCCCAAGGTAAAATTCTTTCTCCTCCCCACTTTAAAGTCCTTCCATGCGATTTTAGGCAATGACAGCTTAAAGGAGTTGTCAGCTGTCATTTACGCAAAAGAAAGTTACATGTCCATTTTAGGTGGACCTAAAATAAGGATCAAACAGATGAAAATGCAGGCAATCAATTCTTTAAGCTCAAAATTCTCTCCTCTAACTGATAATCAAGAAGCAATTGTCGAAAATCTTGTCAAAGATTGCCCCAACCTTTTCTCCGAACCCGACGAGAAGTTAACCTTCACCACAAGGGTTTTGGGCGAAATCCGTACAAGCACGGATTCCCCCGTTTATTCGAAATTTTATCCCTATCCCATGTCACTCAAGGAAGAAGTGGAGAAACAAATCTCTCAACTTCTCGATGATGGCATAATTAGACCCTCACGGTCACCCTATAATTCCCCTATTTGGATAGTATCCAAAAAACCCAACTCCATGGGAAATAAGCAGTATCGATTAGTGATCGACTATAGAAAATTAAATTCGGTTACTATTGCGGATCGATACCCGATCCCCGAAATAAACGAGGTCCTATCTCAATTGGGTCAAAATGCATACTTCACAGTACTTGACCTTAAAAGCGGGTTTCATCAGATCCCCTTAAAAGACTCCGATATCGAGAAGACGGCTTTTTCCATAAATAATGGAAAGTTCGAATTCACACGGCTGCCGTTCGGCCTTAAGAACGCGCCGTCTATCTTCCAAAGGGCTCTCGATGACATTCTGCACGATCATATCGGAAAGATATGCTACGTGTACATCGACGATATCATTATATTCAGCAAAAGCGAATCGGAGCATGCTGAGCACTTAAGGCAAATCTTCAACACCCTCAGCGAAGCAAATATGAAAGTCCAACTGGACAAATGCGGTTTCTTTCAGAGTGAAGTAGAGTTCCTAGGATTTATCATATCCCAGGACGGTATTAAATCCAACCCAGATAAGGTGAGGGCAATAGTGGACTTTCCTCAACCCAAGACTTTGAAGGACCTTCGTTCTTTTCTTGGCCTTTCTGGTTATTATCGTCGTTTCGTTAGGGACTACGCAAAAATTGCAAAGCCTCTAACATCCCTCCTCCGAGGAGAAGAGGGTCGTATCTCCAAAAACAGCTCTAGCAAGAAGATAATTCATTTGGACTCCGAGGCTGTCGAAGCCTTCGATAAAATTAAAAATGCCCTAACTTCCCAAGATACAATGCTTGCATATCCAAACTTCGACAAGCATTTTGAACTTACTACAGACGCATCAAACTTCGCGATTGGCGCAGTTCTGTCGCAAGATGGTCGACCGATAACCTTTATATCAAGGACCTTGAGCAAAGCAGAGGAGCATTACGCCACAAACGAAAAGGAAATGTTGGCGATAATTTGGGCCCTCAATTCGCTAAGAAATTACCTATACGGTTCCGCTCATGTAGATATCTATACAGACCATCAGCCACTCACGTTTGCGCTTAGTAATAAAAATAACAATTCAAAAATGAAGAGATGGAAAGCAATCTTGGAAGAATTCGACTATACTCTTCAGTACAAACCTGGCAACACTAATGTTGTAGCCGATGCCCTCTCGCGAACACCGAATCTATCTAACATTAATTCCATGTCAGCAACGCAACACAGCGATGAAAGTTCATCACACGAAATTATTCCCTCTGTAGAAGCCCCCATAAATGCGTTCAAAACACAACTGATACTATCTGTAGGAAACAATGATAGGTACAAACTAGAAAAACCCTTCTCAGGTTATTTCCGGCATATATTTGAAAGACCTTCATACACAAAAGAAAGTCTCATATCAATATTTAAGCGATATTTGCATCCCCACATCATCAATGGTATCAAAACCACGGACGACGTAATGAAAATAATACAAGAAATATATCCATTGTATTTTAAACGATATAAAATCCGATTTACACAACTTAAGGTTGATGACCTTACAAACGAAGATCACCAAGAAGAAGAGATCCTGAACACGCATAATCGGGCACACAGAAATGCTTTAGAGAACAAAACCCAAATCTTAGAAAAATTCTATTTCCCGAAAATGACAGCTAAAATAAAGAACATAGTAAAACAATGTCTTACTTGTAAAAAGTACAAGTACGACAGACACCCAAATAAACCAGAACTTCAAGAGACACCCATACCACAATACCCAGGTCAGATTGTACACCTAGACATCTATATAACAGAAAAAGAATTAGTGCTAACGGCAGTAGATAAATTTTCCAAATACGCTCAAGCGAAACCCATAAAATCTAGAGCCACAGAAGACATTCGACAACCCCTTAGAGATCTACTCTTCAACTTCGGATTTCCCGAGATAATTGTAATAGATAATGAAAAATCACTGAATTCAACTTCCATTAAATTCATGTTACAAGACCAATTAGGAATACGCATATTCACTACCCCACCATACACTAGTTCAGCCAACGGTCAGATCGAACGGTTTCATTCGACCTTATCAGAACTAATGCGCTGCCTGAAACCAGATTGCACCCACCGAAATTTCTCAGAATTATTAGAACGTTGTATCTATGAATATAATTTTTCAGTACACTCAACCACTGGGAAAAAGCCAATAGACATTTTTTTTTGGTAGGAACATAAGCACCAACCCAAATCTCTTTGAAAAAGCTAGACAGCAAAACATAGAAAAACTTAAAGAAAAACAAACAAACGATTTAAACTATCATAATAAGCATAGACACAAAATTAAAAATTACACAGCTGGGGAAGTAATATTCGTAAAAGTTAATAGAAGATTGGGAACAAAATTAACCCCTAGATATAGGAGGGAAATTGTTAAAGAGAACAAAAATAGTACCGTATTAACCGAAACAGGCAGAATAGTACATAAAAGTCTGATTAAAAATTAAAAACTCTTCCAGATTCGTGATCTCAGGCATCATGGCCGACATCCAAATCCTGGATTACTCCCAGAGCCAGCAAGTTGCCATTGAAATGGGATCTGCCAAAATCCAAACAGGAAGTTTAAAACTGGTTCATATAATAGAACTGGAACCCTGTCAACAATTAATAGACGAAATATCATTTACGCTAAGACATAACGTATCCGATAACCATCCTTCATACCCTTTTCTGCTTCACGAAATAAATCAAATAAATAACCTTCTCAATAGATTAAAGCCAATAAGAAATATAAGAAAGCGAGCACTTAACTTTATAGGAAGTGCGTGGAAATTTATCGCTGGTAATCCTGACCACGATGATTTTCGCATAATTAGAAATAAGATTAATAATGTACTTACAAACAATAATAAACAAGTATTAATAAATAGAGACGTAATTAAGAATATTAATCAATTAAACAATATAACTAATGTAATTATAAGCAAGCTAAAAGGCAATGACCTGTTTAAAAATAATATTGTAATGATTTTGACCTATAAAATAAGACTATTAAAAGAAGAACTTCTCAATATAGAGTACGCCATCCACTGGGCGAAAAAAGGAATTATAAACTCCTACATATTGTCAACAACAGAAATTAACTTAGCAAAAACCCTTTTGGAGAAAGAAAATATTACGTTCGGAAACATTGAGGAAGCATTAGACTTCTCTGAAATCAAAGTAGCTACAGACCTTAAGTCTATAATATATATTGTAAGCTTACCTAGCACATCCGTAGAATCATGTAAGAAAATTTTAATAAAACCAATTAAGAAGAACAATTTTATAAATAAAATCGAATATGAAAATATTTTAAAATGTCCTAATTCAATATATGGTATCAAATTAGAATGTAGAACATATAATAGCCTATCAATATGTCCAGATAATAATATTATAGATTTAAGCGGCACGTCATGTATCCCCAACCTACTAAAAAGCACGAAAGCGAACTGCACTAGGATCAATAACCAGCACATCCCAGCCATAGAAGAAATAACCCCAGGAATGCTCCTTCTAAACCAATTCGATGGGTTCATCTCTAACAATAACGATACATTGAATTTAACCGGAACATTCATTATAAAGTTTCAAAATTCAACAGTGAACATACAAAACAAAACGTATGTGTCTACAGTAATATCAACATTCAAGCCACTACCGGCAATTGCGCAAGTTTCAATGGCCGAAGACATTGAGGAATTAGTGTCTTTGGAGATGCTAAAAGAACTTCACAACACCAACACCCAAGAAATAAAACATCTGGAATCGGGACACCGAACAAACATATCCATTAATTTTGGTCTAGTAACAACAATGTCAATAATCATCCTCATCGCTATAATAAGATTTGTCAAGGAAAAAACTTCGGCACACCTCCAGATTACCACAGTAATCGATAAGCAGGAATCATCCATAGAACCAGCCACAGAACCAACTGTAGAACCATCAGTAATAGTAAACACCCATCAAAAAGAGACGGTCATCAAAAACGCAGGGCCATCTAGAATAAGCCAAATTCCACTATTTTGAATACTTTCGCAAACGAGGACGTTTGCATTTAAGGAGGGAGGAGTTAACGACAGATACGACAAAACCAAAACTCAAATGTCCAGCGCATTCCATCACGATTGCGGGTCATGTTGCCAACACATGCCACCATGCCATCAACGACAACGAAATGCGATGCGACATGCTGCAGGCGAATGATGCTGACTCAACGTCTGGAGTGCAAGCGTGGGCTACGATAATAATCATTTTTCCCATGTCCATTTCCCTTTGCCGCATTAGACTTAAGTTTCTTTCCAACTTGTAATTAGATTTAAGTTCAGTAATATTTTTATACTCAATAAAGTAAGAGGCTTCACCTCGGAATAAAAAATATTTTTTTTATGAAAATCTCGCGTAGTTTAATTTAATTTATATAAACTCAATGGTAGTACCTATATACCTACATACCTTTACTGACCTACCCCCTAAAAATGCGAGCAAGATATTTCATTGCAAAGTCATTGGCCCCACCCAACTCGTAAAAATACAGAGAGAGCACACGTGCAACAAAAATGCATACACGAACACGATACAACGAATATGAAACAATGCGATGAACGATGATCGTGGGGAGAGAGGCCAGAGCATAACCCTCCATCCTTCATGGCATCGACCGAGACCGAGATACACAACATAAAATATTCACCATGCTCTCCCATCATACCTCACAAAATTGTTTCTCCTCAACTCAAGCACATCTCATATGCAAAAATCCTATATGAATTATGTCACTCACTTAAGATCCGCCTCCTATCTAACAAAAATAATTTTCTCCCACAGCAACCACCACACCCACACCACACCAGTGGCAGCCAGCCACGCCCACGACATTCCAGATTCCACTCATATCCAACACGAAATCTCCCCATGCAATCCAACAATGCATAATCAGTGATGCCATTCTGCCGGATTCCGGTCATATCTGATCGAAATCTCTTTACTCTGACCGGAGAAAATTTTGAAATCAGGCCTAACCGTTTTTTGACCGGAACGAAAAATGTTTTTAACCAGAAAACTCTTTTTTGACTTGAAAAATAAAGTTGCCCTACTGACTATAAATAAAGATAGATTTCTATAATTTGAATAAAACTTTGCCATAGATACATTACGAAAATGCTCCCAAGTTCAAACAGAAACCAATTTAATGCGAATAATGGGCTACAACATAACGCATGGGATTCTGCTCCGGGAGCGGGATAATAAATTATCTTATAGGCTAATTTTTTGACGTTTTTTTTGCTAGAATGTTGAAGAGGAAATTAAACATTGAATTTCAATTAATTAAAGTGTGATATTCGATAAATCTCAGATTGGAGTTTGGTGAACTACTCTTTTCAAGGGTCAGAAAATTATCAGAGAATAATTATTTAGCCCAATTGAAACACGGCCTTTGTAGGGTAGACTGGGTACGGTTGAAACACAGGACGGTTGAAACAACGCAAATATCTCGCGAGCCATATGCGCAGCGTGTTTGAGTATTAGGGGTGGATGAAGCAGAAACAAGTCCTTAGACGAATTTCAGTCTTCCTTCGTTCGTCGCGCAGTCCAGTTGGGAATAGGATGTTGTTTTGTTTTTATACAGGCCAAAGTAAGTATTTTTGTTCGGTTATTTTTCTTTTTACTGTGGTTTCTATTCATGTGAGATTGTTGTGTGTTTTATTTTGTACGCAGTAAAGAGTGTAGAATACAACATGGTGACTATTTTAAATGTAGCAGTCTTGTTTCTTTTACTTTATAATTTTTTTTACTTGAAGGAGGGGTTGGGGACGGTTGAAACAATTTTTCGGGGGACGGTTGAAACAATGTGTTTACTTATCTTTCGTGCCCCGAGAACGTGTGAGGAAGACTTCTAGAGGAAATGTGGAATTGTCAACATTTAACGATGCTTATGAGTAGGTGAAGGCAGGATATTTATTGCGCAGGGCGCGAAGAAGCATGGAATAAATTGCTCGCTTCTATTATTTTTTATTTTTATTATTAAATTATTATTATGTATTATTATTATTATTGTTATTATTTTTAAATTATTTAATGAAGTACCTACCTACGGTTTTTCGCTTTTTATTTATTTTTGATAATTTTTTTTTTGTTTAAGAATAATATTAATTTTTTTGTAGTTTTCGTTTTTTTTTTAAATTAATATAGAACATTGATGTGATAAACATTGTTAAACAGAGCCATTATTTGAAATAAAAAATTAATTATATATGTAACAATGTAAGATTTTGTATTATTTGCACGTGTTTCAACTGACCCCCATGCTGTTTCAATCGCCCCTGGTATGGGTACGGTTGAAACAAATTGGAATTTTTTTTAAAATTTGATGTACGACGTAATATAAGACACAGGGTACTCAAAAAACAGTGTCCACTTATAGATGAAAACATGCTCTTACATTTCACATAACTTCATTATCGCTCAGCTTATAAAAGGCAATGTTATGGATGATATAAGCGAAATTGTTTCAACCGTACCCAGTCTCCCCTAAATGGCCTGGCCATACACGTCTTCTCATGACTTTTATTTCCATTAACGATTTGGCTACACACAAAAACTTGGCGTCATTGCACTCAAAATCTACCTGTGTCGCTGAACACGATGTTCATTGGAAGTCGTGTATGGCCATACACTAAAAGTGTATTTCAGAACTTAAAATATGTCATATAAAATGAAAAATTAGTTTCAGTAAATTGTAAACAAACGAAATAAAAAACAAGCTCACAAACTCAAGATTCACATATTATAAAAACGTTTTCTAAACATCGATAATGCCGGTGAACATAAAAATTCGTAAATTGTATAGGTAGGTATAGGTATTTTCCCTTTTTGACCGGGTTTCAGGTCAAAAAATCTCATTTTAACTTTTGACTGGATTTTTTAACCGGATTTAGAAAATATAAATCTGATCATTCGGTCAGATTTGACCGGATTCACCTTTTTTTAGGGGCAACACTGGGTGTAGATCGTGTTCAACCAAACACCAATATGGTATGCGAATGTATGGGCGTGTGGGTGTGGTGACATTGACAATGGGGTTTGGTGTATGCTGTATGAGATGGGTATGCATTGGGATTGGAATGGAAGTTCCAATTGTGGCGATTGATTGAGTTTTATTGTAAATATCTTCTAAAATATTAACTTTTCGACATAACAGTCTTCAGCACATATATAGCTACGAAGATGATCTACAAGAAAGGATTACATGTATTTTTTATAAATGTAAAAATAAACAGTTTTTTGTGCGAATGAACATATTTTCTCCACGAAATTAAGAATAACTCCAAAACCAGCCGATGTATTTTTAATATTGGTATTTTTCGATTAACTAGAGGTTATACCTGATACTGTGTGCAAATTCCAGCCTTCTACCTCAATTAGTTCTTGAGATAGACCTAGGTACAAGCCTAAGGCTTCAATTATAACTATCAGTAAAATGCAACCGAAAAAATATTTGTTTCCTTTTTTGGAGCACTTAAACTTAATCGTTGAATATGGAAACGGAACCTTAAAAACAGGAGTAAGATTAATTTTAAGAAATTCGGTTAATCAGAGAGAGAATCGAAGACGACAGATCGAGTACGCAGGAAGACCCAGCACAGGTTCTGGTCCCGAGAAATTAGCGATCTCATCGGATATCTCATTTCCAGCAATCCCAGTGTGATCTGGGACCCAGACAAGAGTCAAAGAGTTCAGCATTGCGTTAATATTATGCAAATCTTGCCTTGCATTTTCCAAAGTGCGAAATGATTCTAATTTATCTTGAAGAGATATTTAACAATTTTTTTAAACTCATTCTCATTTTAGTTATCGACCTAAAATAACTACACGATCGCAGCATGGAAAAGATCCCAAAATGAAACAAGTTCAACCAGACAAACAGCAGCAAGAGGAAGCGCCCAGTATCAAAGAAAACAAATTGTCTTCAATCCCAAAAACAGAAAACTGGGAGACGAGTGTCTACAACAGTTCCAGTCAATTGAATGATTCCTCTGATATAACATCGCAAATAATGGAACAAATTACTCAGTCTGAGAAAAACGAGGAAATGAATGAAGAACCTCAAGACGATGACGGCAATGACGATGACGATGAGGACGATGACCCCATACACACATTTCTAAACATTGAGAGCTACTTTGAGAAGGAACTCATCTCGATGATACAATCAGCGGATGTAATATATAACTTTAAACATCCGCTGTACAGAAATGCCAAGTACAAGTTATCTGTATGGGAGGAAATCGCTAGGAAGCTTAAGAAAACTGGTAAGCAAAATGTTGTGGTCCGCCACAAAGTACTAGAGCTAACACATTTCCCTCTCTTCTTAGTCAGGCAATGTCGATTGAAATGGAAAGCGCTCCGAGATCAATACATACGAGAGCATAAACGGCTCCTTTTCATCGTTGCAGTGCATGGAGCGGATATCCCGCGTTGGAAGCACTACGACGCACTAGGTTTTCTAGAGAACTTCACTCGAACCAAGAGGTAAGCATTCTCTTGTGTTTCACTAGAAATATCTTTAATTTGATTTGTCTACTTTCAGCTCGCCCAAGCGTGGCTTTATCGAAAAGCCAGAACTAGGTGTCTGCATTGAGCCTGACGAAGATCAAGAGATGACTCAGTACATAGTGCAGAATGAAGACAGATCGCAGATGTTTGCCAACTGTGGTCGCACTAGACTAAGCGGCGGCGAAGAGGAGCAATCCGAATTTATAGAAAGTCGTGACGAACTTCGGGTTGAATACTTGCGAAATGATGACGACAATCGCTCGGAATGTAGACAAAAGGAAAAAACCGCTGAAGAGCCTGTAGCCCCAGTAAAAGAGGACAACGATGAAGTTGGTGCTTTCTTTCGGGCGATAGCCATAAAAATCCGAAAAGCCAACATGTCCGATGTAGCGTTTACAGAGCTTCAAATTGATATTCTGAAAGTTATCAATACTGCACTGCGGGAGCAGTAAAATTAATTAAGACGTGTCGGCTGTTGGACCTATTCGTAATTATCGGAATTTATGTTTTTATTATTTTTTTTTTGTTATTTTTGTATACTAACTAGTTTGTGTTTAAACTTATCGAATTTTCTTTTACATAGTTTTAGGTACATACATGTGTAGTGTTTCCAAATAAAATAATTTGTACGTAATGTTGATTGTTTTCTAACTTTCCACGCATATTTCGAGCACATATTGAAGCGTTAACTGGCAATATAAAGCCATTACACGCCACGTACATCAAATGGGATAGTAAAGCACCCTTCGACGCTTCACGAAAGAAAAAGACGTCTTAAATATTTCGTTAAAGTTGTCGTAGGTTATTTTAAAAATAAGAAAGTAGACACATCTTTGGCACACGACAGCACGTGTGGTCAGATGCTTAGGCTAATAACTGGACGAGATGTAGCGTTACTATAGTTAGAACACCCCAATATTCTCAAAGGAACATGATGTACTGTTAAAAGCCGATTCGAATTTAAATAGAGAAATCTGTTTTAAACTGTTCGAAATGTCAATGAATGGAATCTTAGTATTTCATTCCACTCGCAGTAGTTTCATAGTTACATCATCGTGTTGTATCAAGAAAGATGTCCTTACAATTGCGAGAAACGATGAAAATTCAAAGTCTTGTCAAATAAAATCCAGCTCTCCACTCTTGTGCCTTATTTCCATAAAACGTTGGTCCATAAATTCCGCTTTTTTTTTCTGTGTGTAAATCCTTTGCGAAACAATAAACATTTTAATCCTGTTTTAAATTTCAAATTGATCGACGCGGCTTCTCCTTTTTTGTTTGACTGCTGGCTTTTGAAACCAAAACCACGAACAGAAAAAAAAAAGTGACAAGCACACCCTAAACGGATTATTTCGAGTTCGTTACACCTGCATTGTTTAAGGGCGGTCCAACGGCGGAATATTTGATGCAAAAAAAAGACAACACCAGGACACAGAGGATAATATCCAGTATAACTTTGATTGCTGGAGAATGGCCACAAATCCAAACACAAATTGACGCTTCTCTCACCATTATTGGCGCCCGTACCAGCTCTCCAGAGCCAAAGAGAAACGACACAGTGTAAATATTTAATTAACGAACAAATCCAATTTCCATCTACATCAAAATCCTGCGCGCCCAATTCAAATTCCATTGCCAATCAAAGAGAGCAACAGAAAAAAAAAAAGTAAAATAAACTGAAAATTATTCGTCCTGCGGTTGAGTTGACTTTGACGATTTACATCTGGAAATTTTTTAATAAAATTAGTTTCACAAGGATCCTTCTTAATGAAAACAGAAATATATAACATTTTCTAAGGATTCCATCAGACACTCGGCTATAGTGACATTCTTAAGACTCCTGTTTGTCTATCGGTGCATTTATGATGATTTTTTCCGCCTCTTTTACTCTTGTTGCATCCCCAACAGACCGTATACAGAGGCTCAGAAAACCCACTCAAGTCAGATGAGAGACAGTGCGCTATGATGGGGCGGAAGGACGAGCAAAGATCTTCCGCTCAAGGTGTACTCAAAGGTGCGCCACTTAATTGCCAGGCACACAGAAGAAACAAAAAAAGGCGAACAGAGAGGCTAATTTCATTACGGTTGACTTTGATGCTTGTCTGTCATCATAGCTTCCTCCCTCGCAATGAACAGACGAACGGAGACGTTCTCAAGGATTCAACGAAAGACAAAAGCAGACCCACCTGGTATGGTGAGGCTGGAGTTGGAGTCCGTTTGAAGGGATGAACAAATGAAAATCATCTGGTATCATAATTTTTCATGGCTTTTTTCTTCAGCTTCCCTTTTAGGCTATTTATATGGATATCCTTATGGGTTGAGAGTGGATAAAGTGGAAAATGTTGCGACCCTCTTCGCGCGCGGTGAATTAATTTGCATGCGTTTATAATCTGTACGTTGTGTCTCTTCGTGCATCTCGTTGTGTTGGTCTTTTGATTTTTTTTATCGCTGATTATGAACAAAGGAGGTGGGCGATGATTTGGTTTTCAGCTGAGGTAGGTATCAGCGTTCTTAATAAGTTGGTTGTTAATGACTACAGATGGGCAATTTTCGTCTTAAGTTTTTTTTTTTTGTGTTTAACCGTCACCCTATTAAGCTCGTTGGTTTAATTTTTTAGAACCTTCATTCGGTAAATAATCAAATTATATTCAGCTGAAGGATCTCTAAATCGGCTGAAATTTGTATTCAGTTAGGAAATAAGCCACTTCAATCTACAAAAAAAAAGATTATTTTTGAATGTAAGCTCTGAGTTGGGCTTAAACCGAAAGTGTAGGTCTATTTGGCATGGGAAGCTCATTATGGTCCTACAAAGGCGTTATCGCTTGGTGTCGAGGGGACCTACAATTTTATCCTGATTCCGAAAGGCAGAATTCAGAAGTTTTCGCAAGATATTTTATACCTACTCTCTGATGTTTGACTTACGTTTACTAGATGAACATAATTTGTGTTTTTTTTTCTTTTTGGGTTGAACCGGAAACTCCGCTTGCTCAGTAGACCAGTACACACGTGCTTACAAACTCATGTGAAACTACATCTTTTTATATCAAACTCCATAAAGACAAATTTATCAAAGGGCACGGTAATGTCCCAACCAAGTTCTCTAGTAAAACCACACACCATTTTTACAGGAACAAACTCAGGCTGTTTTCGACACCCGGAACCAATTAAGCTAAAAACTTCAAACTTACCGCATTTACCAAGTTCATTAAAAAGGTCCACATCGCCAAATCTCTGTAGCGTTAGTGGTTCTCAACATACAAAACTTCAAAAATCACAAAAACCGTAACTGACTCATTTAGATGATGATCATCAAAATTATGAAGCACTTTCGGTCATCCTAGAATCGTGAAATTTGGCAGAATGCTAGATCCTCTAGTACATACATTGAGAAAAGTTCAAAACTTTCGATTTTCATGTCCTCCTTTCCTATTTTGGCGTTAAAATTACCTAGCACATTGCTCATATGTTTTGTCGAGGAGCTCATTGAAACATTCTTTGGTAGCATCGTCTTTATCATCTGTGGGGGCCTTGTTGCGGATAGTTGTAAGGCGTTCACTAACGTGTCGAAAGCTCAAGACTTCTTGCCTAAGTCTGCCGCTTACAACGAATCCGCATCCAAATAGACGCTGATTCTGTTCTCTGTAGCAATCACCGTAGTAGATGTCCCAGGTTTTCATCCTTCTTTTGCCGGGCCCATCTCACCGCTCCTCCTGGATATGGCGATGATATCTGCAATGTAGCAGTCTAGGCCCTCCGACAATTGTTCGGCTGCACGCGGTCTGTTCGGGGTTCGAACATTCCACGTGCAGATCCGAAAGTCATTGTCCTTTTTTCGTTTTGCAGGATCGTCAACAGTAAATCCATCCGTATCCGAGGCTTTTGGTTGTTTCGTAACATACGATTTTTTCCGTGGTTGGGTAGTTAGCCCCACGCACAAACCCCAACCTGGAGGACCAGGCCCTAAAATGACCCTAGGACAGCGGGTCGGAGACTCCGTCGTCAGTAACCCACTTCGGGGATATGAGTGCTGCCGTTGGCCCACAAAGGGTTCATCCGCCACCATCTCTATTTCAACACCCTTACTAGTGCTGAAAAACCTTACAGACCTTTGCTCCAAATATGTCAGAGTAGCTTACGCAAGGTATCTGCCTTCTCGACTGTTGACAACACCATTGATTCAATCTTGTGGATTCAGCCGCTGTATGTCCTCTTTCTGAGGGTCTCATACTCTCATGTAAGACCTCTGAGACTCGTTCAGTCAGTCAATCCGACAGAGCATTATAGTGTTGCTATATTTCCTTCGTGTTCAACTCTCGCGCTTATAAGGTTAGCAAGTCAAGCCCGGGTGGACGAGACCAGTACCCGGTGGTTACAACGCGGAGGTAAAATAAGCACAATTGATGTGTATGAAAAAGTTGCAACAGCTGGGCACCGCCAAGTTGATGCCAATCAGTGCCTACCCGATTCATTTCATACACACCTTTTAGAAATGAGTTTGTAGACACAACGTCCAGGCTGGGATCAGAACGAACTTTCAAGAAGGCGCATATTGTCACTTGATGACATTGGTTCACTCTTGATGTACAACAGTTAGAAGCTATAATTTGTATCCATGCTTAAAGTTTGTGAGTTTCACATTGGGCGCCACTTCTCCGAATCATATTATTTTAAGCCGCCTAACTCTTCTTCAAAAGACATCAGTATGTGCTCCTTTTTCCTAATTCTCTCATAGACAATATTCAAACTTGTTGCCCAGATTGACCCGTTCCTATATCCTCCCTTCTAATCAATTCCGGGTTCAACCGAGGTTACACCAGGTCAAGAAAAAACAGATTGTTCTCCTGCTTGGAATAATCGAATTACCAATCTCGTGTAAGATTAGCCAACCTCGAAGCACATGTGTCCCTTTGTCATTCATCCCCAAACGAGGATTGCTTTGAGTAGCATGTGTTCGTGTTCGTGTGTCTGGGAATCACAAGAAAACGTGACAAAAACATTAATCGAGATGAAGAGGCGGAGGCATTATTCTTTATTCTTGCCCGATGACAATCGAGATGAGAACTTTTTTGTTTATCCTTTCTGTCCATGTTTTTGGGTGTGTCTAGGACAAAGTGTGAAAAACTTTCACTGTTTATACAGATTAATGATAACCACTCTGACGTATTAATGATGCCCAGGCGATTCTGATTCAACTTTTGGCATATAATCCGCTTGCGATATCAGTGTCAGGGATTTATTGACAGCTCCGTTGCAATGTGTCAGTAATGGTGGCGAACTATACACACTTGTTTGACGAAGTTATTAAAGATGTATTACCGTCATAAATGTCAGAGGAAAAGTTGTTGCTTTGTTTTTTTTTTTGTGGTAATTTGGCGTCAAAGAACACGTCATATTGCATGCAACTGCGAGGGTTGACGAAATGGGGAAATGAAGAAAGTACGTGGTGTTTATTAAAGAACTTCCCATGGCTGTAGGTATACGAGAACGAGATTCATCATTTCGAAAACTTCTGATGAAGTGAAAGATGCGACGGCTGATGGCAGCAGGTGCTGGTTGTCCTTTGTTTCATGGCAAGAGATATGGATGCTTTATAATACAGTCGAGTGTCTGACAAATGCGTGGTCTGTAAGAGTAATTTTCTTTGAAAGCGCTGTATTCGCAGTTACACCATATCGTGGAAATGAACAAAGTTTCAGGTCGCATGTAGTAGCAGAGTTAGTTGATGGATGTTGCGAAGTAGTTTCCTAAGGATATTGCTTTATTATATTGAAATTTCGTCACATCTTGAGAGCTTGGAAATGGCTTACCCAAATAAAAAAATGATGATGCCTCCTGTGAGGATTGAACTCACGACCCCTGGTTTACAAGACCAGTGCTCTACCACTGAGCTAAAGAGGCTGATAAGTGTTTCCACATAATATAATATTCGATTGTTTCAGCTATGAAAACTTGGAACTGGAAGTTAACAGTTGATTGACGAACCTTGTTGTGATGGGTGATAACTGATTATGATCTGAAAATATTGTTTAATAATTTTCGGAGGGATATCTTCATAGCTATTAAGGCCAAGGGCATGTAACTTGAACAATTGCGATGGAGCTTGTTCAATAAACCATTTGTATGTACTATAGAAATATGTATGTATATACCATATGAGTTACGCTTGTCGACGCGTGACCTAAAGCGTGACTCTGACTACTCCCAATCCGCAAAGTGTGGAAAAAGGAGAATTAAAATAGCCCTACGACACGAGTACGACACGCCTTTCTCTTTAGGATGATAATGGGGTGGGAAGAAAAGAGTTAACTCTGCGAATTGAAACCAAGTTCTGAAAGGAAATTAGAGATAGCGAATTGTTGTAACCTAACGAAGTCAACTTCTGTGCTTACTTAAGGTGGCGCTACAATCCGGGGTGCACCTGAGCCTCAACCAACAAGCGTCTTCAGCCAGCACGATCTTTGGCCAGTTTCGCACGCTAAGATGGTTAAAGTCTCCTTTCACTTGCGTGCGCCACCTGAGTCTCGGTCTTCCTCTCGGGTGTGGATTCGAAGATCTTCCGGGCCGGAGCATTCGCACCCATTCGGTAATGTAGACATTACCCAGCCACCGCAGTCGTTGGAACAGCCCGTACAGTTCGTCGTTGTATATCCGCCTCCATTCACCGTCTATGAATGAACTGAACAGGAGTTAGGCAATAACGCCCAAGGAAATAGCGCCCAAATCGATTTGGAAATACATATCGCCCAAAAAAATGCGTAGCGCCCAAAAATAAACAACAAGATGGAAATAAAGCCCAAACATAATTTGCAGTTTAACGCATGAGAGGGCATGTTGCCTCCCTGCAACCCCCTGCTTGGGGTTGCTATCAGATTTGGAGTATGTGCGAAATTCGATATATTAAAGGTTTTTTTCAGTACAAACTCCAACCTACTCCAACAGAAAACCCAAGCAGGGGGGAGGGGGGTGCAGGGAAATAACACCCAAAATGACGAAATAGTTTGCAACAACAAATTGTACGAGATTTTTTTTTGGCGTTATTTCCAAATCGATTTGGGCGCTATTTCCTTGGGCGTTATTGCCTAACGCCGACTGAACATTACCCGAAGAACTTTCCTCTCGAAACAATCATCCGCTTTTCATAGAGTTCATGCCTTAGCGCCATAGAGAAGGATTGAGGCGATTAGGGTCTTATAAAGGGTCACTTTAGTTGTTCGAGAGAGGGCTTTGCTACTCAGTTGCTTTCTTAGCCCAAAGAAACAGCAATTGGCAAGAGTTATTCTTCTTTAATCTGAGTTCATATAGCGGAGCCTGTAGGTAGACAAAATCCTTACCCACCTCAAAGTTATGTCTGTCTATTATACCGACATAGGTAATAGATGATCTGGACGAAAATAATGTCAAACTTCGGCGGGCCAAAATACAATAAAATCTGCTTTTGGCAAGGCAAAAGTATTTTCTTTAAGGACTCTTTAACTAGTCTGAATAATGACCCCAGCAGCTTAGCAACTAAATCATTAGAAAGAAATGGAAGGCAAATATAGATATCGAAACAGCATTGGTCTGAAAAAGTAGCACATTCTTAACAATGACTATACAATAAGTATACAAACTTCCTTGCGTAGTGGCATTAGTGACTACCCTGGACCAGAATAGAAGAACAGAATCTCAAACGGTAACTCTAGGTGGCAACACGTGTTAATTTTGAGATTATACGCCCCAAGAAGATGGCACTTATAAGCATTAAGCATCCTTACCAAGGCTGCTTTATGGCTTTTGGGCACGTCGATAACTTCCATTGTCCAACTTGCACTGAAAAAAATCAAGATTCGGAATAAGTAATTTTGTTTCGTTTTTAATTCTAAAAAGGGAACAAATAGCCCTCCGGCACTAAATCGATCCTCTATCCGCATTTCAACCGAAATAATTACACTGCGTCATTGGAGTCACCCTCCATAGGGTAAGGTCGGGATGGTTCGACACGTTAACGAACATTTGGAAATATCTTAAAATCCAAATACAATTTCAAATTTTCAAAATTTACATAAGTTACTATATCATTTTAGCAACATAAAAGCATTAATGATTAATCGATATAAATATTTTTAACAGAGTTGTAAGGTTTTTCCCAAAACCTTACAAATTGACAATTCCTCCTACTATGAAGGAGGTTTTGACAGAGGACGTTTTTAAAATAATAAAACAACTTATATATTGCTTTTTTGATCAACAAATAAATTTTTTTTATTTTTAACGCATATTCATTTTTTTTATTAGTTCAGTCTACTTTTATTTAAGTTTAAAGACGTAGAATTAAAATAACAAAATAAATTGACCAACAGAAAAAAACTTTTCATAAAAACTTAATTTAAAACACTTGTTTCATCGATGTTATGGTGGGGATGTTTTTTCTTGTAAATATTTGGCATACATTCTAAAAAGTTGTTTTACCACACAATTTTTATTTTGACTTATAAAGAAGGATTTGACACTCTGTCAATTCCTCCTTCAGCAAAAATGTCAAATCCTCCCTTTTGATTACTTTTGGGACTAATACAAAAAAAAACTTTTGTAATGGTGCTCAAGATAAACTATTGTTTATTAATGATTCTAAAACGAATGAAGGTGCTCTACATTGCACTTTCAATGTCAAAAGCTACATAATTAAAATATTACAGTTGGATTGCTTACCATAAAAGTTAGATGAAATGGGCACAAAAATAAAAAAGACGTCTACTTCGCTTATCTCCTAGACCACAGTAATTGTTTATTTATCACTCAAACCAATCGTAACTAACTACGTTTTCTCATCATTTAAAGTGCTGTCAGGGTTTTAGATTTTCAGAAAAGTGCTGGTGTCAATTCCTCCTGCATGTCAAATTATCCCGACCTTACCCTATATGGAGAAGGTTCCGACAATTTATACATTAGAAGCTGCTACAGGGGAGCAATATCTTCCCAAAAAGAACAAATGTCGTGATGCATGATAGCTACTTTCATTAAGTTACTGCTGTAGGTCTAGGTACATTACCTTTAACATTCAAGAGTCGATCCGCGGGGCAACCGCAGTTAGTTTTCCAAATGTCAACTTCCAAAGGCTCCGAGTAATTTTTAATGAGACAGTAGACGGTATGGAGTACACTTGTATAGAGAACGGAATTGGTTTTTATTTTAACGGGCATAACTTTATAACCAACTTAACAAAAAACCAGTAAGACAATTATCTTCGACTATGCCGAAGCTCAAATACCCGGTACTATATTATTGTAAAATAAAAAAATATTTTAGTATTAAAAAATTATATATTTGTATGGGAGGTATGGGTAGTTTTTATTCGATCAAGCTCCTTTTTTGTCAAAAAATTTTAAATATTATTAAAACAATACGTGCAAAGTTTAAACTTGATATCTTTACTGTAGCTATTTAAATTTAATTTTTAACATAAAAAGCTATATAAATCTGATATTTTTGTATGGGAGGTAGTAGTAGTTTTCATCCGATCTTGCTCATCTTCGAACTTAGCCTCAGTCTGGTGGATAAAAGCTTACGTACCAAATTTCAAGTCGATAGCTCTTAAATTACGGCCGTAATCGTGCGGACAGACAGACAGACAGACGGACAGACAGACGGACATCGCTAGATCGACTAAGAAAGTGATGCTGATCAATAATATTTGTCATACCTACAACGCCTCCTTATGGGCGTTACAAATGGAATGACAAAGTGAATATACCCTCACCACAGTGTGGTACCGGGTATAATAAAAAAATAAAAGGAAAAATAAAAAGATTTAATTTGCCTCCTGTGAGGATTGAACTCACGACCCCTGGTTTACAAGACCAGTGCTCTACCACTGAGCTAAAGAGGCAGATGCTAGCCACTGGCTGTAAAATAGTTTCGGTGTCCTGGGTTTGATTGTTTGGTATTTAATTTAGCTAAAAGTTAGATATCTACTATTATTCTCATTAGTTGATTGGAGAGTTGGTATCACGCAGATTTTCATGTTTCGATAACAAGAATTGTTTGTGCTATCAAAATACCAAATCGATTTCAATTGTAAATCAAATCAAAGTGGGATAGTAGGTATAGTAGGTAGATATACTTGTTGAACAAGACAGTTTATAAATTTAACAATTTTTATAGTGATTCGCAATTGTCCCTGCCTTTCATTGTTTGACTTTACATATTTAAAAACAATTCTAGTAGAGAATATTGAGTCTAATGTCGATTTCCATTGGGCTTTTACCGTTTTGCTCTCATATTTCAGATTTTTCGTTCCCCAATGGAACATGAAATGAGATTACTTTTTTTTGGATTGGTGTTGGTGTGTTATTTGACAATCAGCTATTTTTTAAATGCAATTTGTGTTTACAACTTACAACAAGTCCCTTGTTTTGGTATTAGTGAAAGTAGGGTAAGGTCGGGATGGTTCGACACGTTAACGAACATTTGGAAATATCTTAAAATCCAAATACAATTTCAAATTTTCAAAATTTACATAAGTTACTAAAATCATTTTAGCAATATAAAAGCATTAATGATTAATCGATATAAATACAGTAGTCCCTCGATAATGTGAACTAATTAAAACAAGGCGTTTTCGAATTTTAGAGGGATTCACATTACTGGAACTTTTTTCAGTACTTACTAAACTGACTGAAAGGATTTTCAAATCCATTAAAAACAACACAAAATTATTTTTTAAAGCACAGTTTCAATATTTATCAATTCAGAAGAAAAACGAAAATGAAATAATTTCATATAATTTCAAAAAATTCTCCATTTTTAGTAAATTTTGTTTAAAATTCGGTTTGTTTGAAAAGGTTCAACAGCTTATTCGAACTTAGTTTTATTCCTGTAATTGTTGACTTTGTCACCAGTATCTAGTTCGCGTAAAATTTTGGACTTATCTTTCATCGATAAAAATCGATTGAATTTTTGTTTAGATGCCATTACATAGTTACTAAAAATATAACGACGAATAACATCCATACCTATACAAATGGCAGTTGTTGTGTCTCTATAGCCTGCAGCTGCATTTACAACCTTAAGATAAATAACAGTTATTTAGTCCCTAATATCGCACGCAAAACGAGCAAGAGAAACAAGAGAAATATAAAAACTTTTACAAAAAATTCACATTTCATAGGTTGAAAATTTTGGAAGTTCAGATTATAGAGATGACAATGTAAAGTTTTGCCGATTCACATTTTAGAGAAATTCACATTATCGGTAATTCACATTATCGAGGGACTACTGTATTTTTAACAGAGTTGTAAGGTTTTTCCCAATACCTTACAAAGTGTCAATTCCTCCTAACATGAAGGAGGTTTTGACAGAGGACTTTTTAAAATAATAAAACAACTTATATACTGCTTTTTTGATCAACAAATAAATTTTTTTTATTTTTAACGCATATTAATCTTTTTTTATTAGTTCAGTCTACTTTTATTTAAGTTTAAAGACGTAGAATTAAAATAACAAAATAAATTGACCAACAGAAAAAAAATTTTCATAAAAACTTAATTTAAAACACTTGTTTCATCGATGTTATGGTGGGGATGTTTTTTCTTGTAAATATTTGGCATTTTTACATTCTAAAAAGTTGTTTTACCACACAATTTTTATTTTGACTTATAAAGAAGGATTTGACACTCTGTCAATTCCTCCTTCAGCAAAAATGTCAAATCCTCCCTTTTGATTACTTTTGGGACTAATACAAAAAAAACTTTTGTAATGGTGCTCAAGATAAACTATTGTTTATTAATGATTCTAAAACGAATGAAGGTGCTCTACATTGCACTTTCAATGTCAAAAGCTACATAATTAAAATATTACAGTTGGATTGCTTACCATAAAAGTTAGATGAAATGGGCACAAAAATAAAAAAGACGTCTACTTCGCTTATCTCCTAGACCACAGTAATTGTTTATTTATCACTCAAACCAATCGTAACTAACTACGTTTTCTCATCATTTAAAGTGCTGTCAGGGTTTTAGTTTTTCAGAAAAGTGCTGGTGTCAATTCCTCCTGCATTTCAAATTATCCCGACCTTACCCTATGTGTGCATCTCGCCCTCGAATCGAGATTCGCAATTCGCAAAAGTGATCTGAATCAGAAAAAAGTGATTTTTCTTGTCTAATGGAAATCGACATAAAATGAATTGAGGTACATTGAAATCAGTAGTCCCTCGATAATGTGAACTAAGTAATTATAAAACAAGGCGTTTTCGGATTTTAGAGGGATTAACATTACTGGAACTTTTTTTCAGTACTTATGTACTAAACTGATTTAAACGATTTTCAAACATTCACAAACAACAATAAATGATTTCTTAGAGCATAGTTTCAATATTTATTAATTCAGGAGAAAAACGGAAATAAAATAATTTTATTCATTTCAAAAAATCAATAAAAAACATTCTCAATTTTTGGTAAATTTTGTTTAAAATTCGGTTTGTTTGAAATAAGGCATATTTTTTGGGAATCTATAGCTAGCTCACTTTTACTTTTAAATGCAAAATTGTTATAGTACTCACTTTTGGTTTTGTTATACTCACTTCCCAAAAAAATACGCCTATAGTCAAACAGGTTCTTCGAATTTAATTTTATTCCTGTAATTGTTTACTTGGACAAACCATACTTTTCAGCTAATGCAAATCCAGGATGTCCAGCATCAAGTTCGCGTACAATTTTGCACTTATCTTTAATCGATAAAAATCGATACATTTTTTGATTAGATGTCATCAGTTTATTGAGTTTATTTTACACACAAAACGAAAAAAAGAAACACGAACCACACAAGACACCACTAACTAAAAAATATAACCACGGACTGATCATAACATCCATACATACACAAATGTCAGTTGTTGTCTCTCTATAGCCTGCAGCTGCATTTACAACTTAAAGACAAAAATAACAGTTATTTCGTCCCAAATAAGGACTGTACGAGAAAAAATCCGGAAACATTTGCGGGACTGACAATACTGAAATATGACATCGCAGTACCGTTACTCATTATAAATAAATAAATACATAAATTATAAATTATTTGATCTTATGGCCGTGTGTTAACTGGGATAAATAATATTATCTTCTGATAATTTTCTATCGTAGTGGGAAACGAATTTTCAGCTGTCAAAAATTTATCCTGCTCCGTGAGCAAGATAATAAATTATCCTAGGCTAATTTTTGACATTCTCTTTTGCTTGAGTGTGGCGGTTTGCATTACATCCATTATTATAAAAACTCACTTTAATAGCGCCCATCGATCAGCATCTCTAGTCTCCACATCCACATACAAGTACAATATGGAATCGAAACGTAATGTTGCATACCATTACCATATCACATGCAGTGTTGCCAGCTTTTCTAAGGGGTATGGAGCCCAACTTTAAAAGTCTTGTAGCCAAAAATAGCCCAACACGAATATGAGGAATAAAAATGCGCACCTATTTGTTTAATTGTTTACGCACATATATTTTGATTAAATTGATTGAATTCAAATTTAACAAAAAATAACTTTTAGCTTCTTCATTCCATTTATATACGAACTCGTAATTGGAAATTAAAGTAATAAAAACAAAAAATATATATTTATGTGTTATGTTAATAAAACATAAAATAATTCCAATAAAAATACCAAAAAACAATTAAAATATTAGCCTCTTCGTGAAAATTGCGCATTAAGGTTTGATTAGAAACATAGAAACAACAACAACCTAACGTTTTAAATAAAAGAGTAGAACAGACTAAAAATAATAAAACTGTAGGTATTCAAAAGAAAAGTTATTAAAAATATATAAGATTAACATTTGGTGAAAGTAATCAGTTAATAAACGCAAAAAACTCAATTAAAAATCGCAAGTTTCCTCCAAAATTTCTTCCATTGTGAAGGCTGATTCTTGGGTTGTTTCTGAAGTCAAATTTGCATAAATGTTAACATTAAATAAATCTACAATGTTGTACATGTTATACAAAAAAAAACATTTTGCTGGAAGGGGAAATATACTTGGGCAAATACCTAATGAGTTTTCATATTCATGCATAAGTCTTGTGAGCTAAATGAGAGTGTGCGGTTAAAACAATATCGAAACTGGAGTTGACTCATTCACAATTACATTTTTAAAAAGTTTCAGTTCTACGTGTTCGCAATGAAAAAATCATTATATTTATTTTTATGATGTATGACTTTTTTCAATAAATTTCTAAGGAGCCTAAAAATGGCCGAATTTTAAAATGAAATAGCCCAAATTTGGATAAATCCCAAATCGAAATTTCATGGAGAGAGTAAAAAATCCGAGTAGCCTAATTGGCGATAAATAGCCCTTGCTGGCAACACTGATCACATGTCCAATTTTAGAGTTAAGTTATGTCGATTTCCATTGGGCTTTTACCGTTTTGCTCTCAGATCTCAGATTTTTCCTGCCCAATGGAACATGAAACGAGATTAATTTTTTTGCATTTGTGTTGGTGTGTGATTTGACAGTCAGCTGTTTTTAAATTGCAATTTGTGTTTATAAAATTGAATTGTTATTTGTTAGTTTTTTACTTGCAATTGTACAATAACTGCTTACTTGTTTTGTTTTGAATTATAACTTCACCCTTCCCCATGAAATCAACCCCATTGGCATGGCTACGACGGTCCATTCGTCTACATTTTATCCATTTTCAATTTTCAAATTTATTCCACAATAGGTAGGGGAGACTGGGGCACATTTGATCACTTTTTGCTTTGAGGTCTCATAAAATCCTATTTGTTTAAATTATTAGACTGCAAAGTAGCTATTCTCACTTTAAGAAATGCAAATAAACTTTGTTTTGGACAAATAACTACGTAAATTTAGTAAGGGCGTATAGTTTATTTTTATTTAAAAACGAAGTAGGTCCTTATGTTCAAAGGTATCGCCCATGTGGGCAGTTTTGAACTAGGCTGGGACACTTTTGAACGACAGTATTTGTAATTGCTTTTAGAAGCTAATAAGTTACTAAAAGGTTTGTATTTATTTTTAATAAAATAAATTAACTTTATTATTTTAATAAAGAAAACAAAAACGACTTAGCAAAAGCAAACTGAAATTTTGAAATTACTGAAATAGTTTACAAATGACTGAAGAAACTTTATAAAAATGAGTTATTTTATTAACAGAACAGACATTTTGAAAAAATGAAGACAAGAATTACCACCGCAGCTGTCCTCGATGTTCCCGGAGCGTTAATTGGTGGTGGTAGCTTAGCTTTTAGTTCAATGCTACTTACAGTTCAAATGTGTCCCGACTGTTTTGTTCAAACCTGCCCCAATAAGTCAAGCGACATAAAAATGTGCGCAAATATTTATATTTTTCACATTTGTCAAAAAACGTATCTTTATACGTTTTCAAATGAATTTGTGCCTTAAAAATATACATTTTACACAAAAAGAAAAGCTCACTATAAAATTTGTAGGTTCAAATGTGTCACACTATCAAATGTGCCCCAGTCTCCCCTAACAATAACTACCTAACCTCAAAGTTTGACAAATGTCACTTGTCTTGGTATTGGTGAAAGTATGTGCGAATCTCTGCCTCGAATCGAGATTCGCAAAAGTGATCTGAATCTTAAAAAAAGTGCTTTTTTTTCCCAATGGAACATGATTTTGACAGACAGCTGATTTCTAGAAACGAAAAACTGCTCTGAATCTTAAAAAAGTGCTTTTTTTTCCCCAATGGAAATCGACATTAGTCGTTAAGTAAGAGTTGAAGAATAAAGACGTACAAACAAAAAAGCTCTTTCTCTAATTTATACGTGCCGACCAAACGACTACATTGAGTTTTGCTAGAATATTCAAGAGGAAATAAAACACTGAATTTCAATAAATTAATACATACCGTGACATTCGATAAATCTCGGTTTTTTTTAAATTGGAGTTTGGAGAACTTCTTTTCAACACTAGGCGTATTTTTTTGGGAATCTATAGCTAAAAAAAAAATAAAATCTATAGCTAGCTCACTTTTACTTTTACATGCAAAACTGGTATACTCACATTTGGTTTTGTTATACTCACTTTTGGTTTTACATGCAAAACTGTTATACTCACTTTTGGTTTTGTTATACTCACTTCCCAAAAAAATACGCCTACTATTCATAAGTGTCAAAAAATTAGCCGAAGATAATTATTTAGTGCGGCCTAATAAAGTGTAGAAATAGTAGTTTAAAAAAATGTTAAGCATAATCCGTTTCTTTTAGCAAAAAATTGTAAGGCTTAGTTTCTCTTTCCGGCAGTTAAAATACTTTTGTGGCTTAAGATGGTTTTGAAAGTTATTCGGACACTTGGTAACGTATTCCTCTTGCAAATGCTTAAAAAAACCAAACGCATCCAAGAAAAGAACTGATATAAGATGGAAACGCTTTCTGAGTAGTCTGCTGAGTCTGCATTGTATCGGGTTACCTGTAATCGGAAGCAATCTATTAATAAGTGTGTTGCTTTAAGTGATGAAGGGTCATCAGTTAGGTACCAACAACCAGCATATACAATCGGTGGATAGGTTTAAAGCTGCATCGATGGTGATTTGTCTGTCAGTCTATAACAATCCAATTTTTATAGAGACTGCCTTTTACAATAATAAATTCCTGAGATATCCACTTTCGGGAAGATATTGCGGAAAGATCTTGGCTTAAAAGCTTATATAAGATCCAGCTTGTGCAATAGTTAAAACCGCGACAGAGCTTTGGTTTCAACAAGATGGCGCAACATGCCACGTGGCGCGAATTAAAACACTTGTTTCTTACTTTTAAAATTAAACAATATTTATTTGGAACTATGTCCTTTATTATTGAAATACTTTTTACTAATTCTAAAAGGAGCTTAAGGCTACTATGTAGTTACAATAAGACTATCGATAAATTCATCATACAGTCGTATTTATATATTTTTCTTATCTATCTACAAGGAGACCCAAGCGTACAATCGTCTTGCTTGATAATGAAGAAGAGATAATATTCCAACATTGTATACAAACGATATTATCTCTTGTACATATGTTATCATTGTAGCGTTGTGTGCAAGACTGTACTAGAGGCTAAAGATATCATTGAATACAAATAATGTTATCTTTTTTCTCAATATGTTTTGCTATGGATACTTAACTCCCCCCCTTGTTAAACGAAATCGTCCCGATTTTTCGACGCTATTTTTAACATTTCTCTTTCATAAGTTTTGTTATATGCGTCAATCTTTTTTTGTTTTTGACGATCTGTTATACATTGTATAGTTTTTATCATTACGTACGTAAATGCTAGAATAACAATCAGTGTTACAATTGTGTATATAGTTGATAATATCGGTTTTTCTTCAAAAGGAATAATTAGTTTTTTTAAAGTATCTATGTTATCGAATTTGTACATTGTATCTTCTTTAATTATTTGGTCGATGTAAGACTCTGAATTATGATTTCTTAATATAACTTCTTTAATTTGCTTATGCATGTTTTTGTATATTTTATCGTCTAGATTTATAGTATTTTCATAAGTAACTAAGTTTATACCATTAATTGTTTGATTATTTAACTTATGCTTACCGCTTAATAACATAACACCGGATTCAATTTCTAAGTCGTAATCGTATTCTTGTTTAATGTTGCATTTTGAAGTTATATTCTTTAAAAGTGGAATAAGACAATTTTCTTCTTCAAAGTTAATTTCACAAATGTTTTTACTTAGATGATTTTGACAATTTCTTGTTCTTAAATAAGTTTGGTTACATAAGGCAATTGTTTTATCTGTAATGATTTTTCCATGTTTTGAATTTAAAGGTGTTACTTTATACAATTTACATGATTTAATTAGAACTGGATATTTATATATTGTGATGAAGAATTCATCAGTTCTAGCTAAAAATATTTTAGAGTACTCAAGTATATTTATTATGGGTACTTGAATTATTTCATGTTGAATAATATTTTTAATGTCATCTAAGTCTAGGCTTTCTGATAAATATTCATTATTTTTTGCTGCATTAATTGTTCTGGTCAATAATAATAATTGTTCGTACACTTGTTCTATTACTAAATGTTCTTTAAGGCTCTGACCTTCGAATTGTTGCAAAATTTGTTCAAATCTAGAATTTATAGTTTTTTGTTTATTATTGTTTTCTATGAGATTATTTATACTCGTTTCTATGTTAACTAAGTCATAATGGTCAGGATTACCAAACACATATTTGAAAGCTGTTCCTAAAAAGTTAATTGATCTAGTATGCCTAGTATGTTCTTGTAATTGGTCTGCTAAATTCTTAATTTTACTTAACCAAATTTTTTCTTCCTGTGTAGGTTGATATTTACTAGTTACGATATTTACGTAAGGTTGAAATATCGAAGTCAGGTTGGTGGCATGTAACAAATAAGTTTGTTCTTTGAATAAATACACGTCATCTGTTTGCGTAAGTATAAACTTCTTGTTTAGTATCTCAGTTATTTGAACGTTTCCTTGCCCTTCTTGACTCTGTACAATTCCTAGTAATGTTAGGAATATTAATATTTTCGTCATCTGAAAAATGATAATTCTTTATGTTATCCTTGTGAATTTTTATTCCTTCTTTAGAGATTACCGTGTCTCCTTTATCTTCTTCTACTATTCTTGTTATGTATCTAGCGTTAGATTTCTTTCTAAGACCTGTGATTCTTACCATTATCTTATCTCCTTTTTTATACTCTCTGTGTCGAGTTCCTTTATTTAGACGTTCGATCACTTTTTTGGATGCTGAGTTTAGTTTATTTATTATAATTTCACTATTTCTATATTTATTTTGATTAAAGAAAATGTCTCTAGGTTTCAAACCGGTAACTGAGTGTATAGAATTATTTAATTCACGCACTGTTCTAAATATTTCTTCGATAAGTCTTGTTTTATTCTGAATTGTGAATATTCTAGACAGTTCAGTTATTGTACCGTTTACACGTTCTACCTGACCGTTAGCTGTCGATCTGTATACTGGAGTTTCTACTTTAGTTATGTTGTATTTCAAACACATTTGGTTCACCATTTCTGTTTTGAATCCCTTCTCGTTATCTGTCATGAGTCGTTCACATTTTGGGAAATAATTAGATAAGACCTCTTCCATAACGTCGTACAGTCTGTTTCGAGTTTCGATTTCCCGAAGGATTGTATATTTAGAATACTTATCTACTGTTACAAGGAAAGTATACTTGTCGTTGAAGTATATGTCCATATGAATGTGTGTTCCCACATGTGTTGGTATTTCTGAATTATTCAGAGGTTCTCTGATAGGTTTTCTTTCATATTTTCCAAATAGACATGCTATGCATTTTTTGTTGAAACTCTTTGCTTGTTTATTTAGATCGGGCCAGTAATATTTCTCTGAGATTTCTTGTATATTGTTACGTAACCCTCGGTGTGCTCTTTCATGAGTTACCCTTACAAGTTTTAGTTGTTCCTCCAAATTTGTCACGTCTTGAAGTTTTCTTGGTGTGAATATAAATCTTACTAGTGGGAATTCTTTTTTTATGTTTTCACCATATTTGTATATGTTTTCAAATTTCGTATGCAAAGCTACAATCTTTTGGGGTTGTATAACTTCTTTCATCTGCCTTAGTAAAGAGTCTTTGTCCTTAAACTTTATTATGAGTCTTATTTTGTTACCAAAATAGATTTGTGTTTCGATATTATTTGTTATATCTTCAATAAGTTCGAACTGTGCAGTGTATGCATTAAAAGGCTGATTCACAGTTTTTATTATATCATTAGAAGAACTTTCAGCTGAATGTGCTGTTTCTATGGTAGAAGTATTTATGCGTTGACGTGATAATGCGTCAGCTACAAGATTTAGGTTTCCTGGTTTATAAACTAATTTTGCTCCAAAGTCTTCAATGATTCCCTTCCAACGTTTCAGCTTTGTGTTGGGATTTTTTTCTGATACAGAATATATAAGGCTCTGGTGATCGGTATATATGGTTAAGTCTGCTATACCATATATGTAGTTTCTGAGTTTTTGTAAGGACCATATGATCGCTAATAGCTCTTTCTCGTTTGTGCTATAGTTCTCTTCTGTCTTACTCAGTGTTCTTGACAAGAAGTGTATAGGTTGCTTATTCTGACTTAGTACGGCTCCAATAGCTATGTTGGATGCATCAGTAGTAAGCTCGAATGGTTTACTATAATCCGGTTGAAAAAGTTCGACTTGTTCTTTCAAATAATTTTTTAAAATTCTAATCGCTTCTAATGCTGAATCATTCAGATTTAACTTAATATTTTTACTTTGTTTTTTGTTTACTTTACCGTTATCTCCTCGTAAATATAATGTCAGGGGCTTGGCTATGCTTGCGTATCCCTTTATAAACTTACGATAGTAACCTGTAAGACCTAAAAATCCTCTCAAATCCTTTACCGTTTGTGGGACTGGAAAATTTTCTATAGCTGCTATTTTCTCAGGGTTCGTAGTGATTCTACCATGTCTGATTATGTGACCTAAGTATTCTACTTCTTCTTGAAAAAACTTACTTTTCTCATCAGATATTTTTAATGTGGCTTTATTGAGTACGTCGAATACTTGACTTATGTGCTGTATATGTTCTTCCTCAGATGAAGAATATATCAATACGTCATCAATGTAAACGTGTACGAATTTACCTACAAAGTCTCTCAAAATGTCGTCCACGCATCTCTGAAATATGCTTGGTGCATTTTTGAGCCCGAAAGGCATTCGTTTAAATTGATATTTTGCGCCATTTATAGCAAAAGCTGTTTTTTCTTTATCATCTGTTTTGATTTTAATTTGGTGGAAACCTGACTCCAAATCTAACGTTGTAAAGTACTTGGCTTTACCTAAATTTTGAATTGTCATGTTGACATCCGGAATGGGGTATCTGTCTGTTACAGTGTGAGCGTTAAGTTTTTGGAAATCAACAACCATGCGCCGTTTTGGTTTTCCTTTTTCGTCCAAACCTTTTTTAGGTACTGTCCATATGGGACTGTTATAAGGACTATGGCTTTTTTCTATTATATCGTCATGTAAGAGTTTCTGTATTTCTTTGTTTACGAATTCGTTATCTGCTATGGGATATGGATATTGTTTAACATAAACCGGATTATCATTGGTCGTCCTAATGCTTGCTTCTATAGTATCTGTAAAGGGTAACGGTCCTATGCTGTTATTAATCTTCATCAGTCTATCTATGTCTGCTTTATAAATATTATTTTCCCCAATTATGTAATTAATTTTCTGAATAGATTCGACACTGCTTATGGTAGTTAGAGTCATATTACTGAAATTTATTTCCGCGTTTAGAACTTTAAGTCCTTCATATCCTAATATCATATCAAAAGACTGAATATCCTCTAATTCAAAAAATGTTATATTTTTCTTTAATATCCTAACTACTTTCTTTGTATCTACCATAGAATAACCATGCATTGTTTTTATTTTTATAGGTTTAATTTTAATTTTTTCGCTAGAATCGCATTTTCTATTAATGTAATTATGGGTTGCACCAGTATCAATAAGAATTTTGTAAATTTTCTTATGAATAGTACTAGTTAAATTTAAGCAGGGCAACCCGTCTACTAGTTTAAATGATCTATTCTTATGTTATTATTTACCATACATTCCGTTTCATCTGCTTCTGCATATGTACTGCTGACATCGTCTCTGCGTTGTTGTCGGGAGTTATTTACTCTCTGCTGCTTGAAGTTCTGCTGATAAGATCGTTGCGGTCTGTTGTGTGTGTTGAAACTCCCGCTGTGTTCACGTTTCGCTGGTGGATTATATACATCGGGTTTGCATTGATTCCAATTTTGTCGCTGTGCATGTACAATTTGTCTCGAGTTTATCTCCATCGGCTGTGGTCCTTGATTGTGTTGCTGCATATTATCGTATTGCTTCTGGGGTTGATAATTCGTTGTTTGGCTCGAATAATTTGGTCTTCTTTCGTTTCTGCGTTCATGTGGCATATTTTTGTGGTGCTTATCTTGAGTGAGATGTAAATGCCTGTGCACATTATCATGTTCTATTCTGCGAGCAATTGCGAATGCGTGTTCTAGATCATTTATTGTAGCTGAATATAATGATCCTCTTGTAAAGTTGTCACTCATACCATCAATGAATATACGAACTGCGTCGTCGTTAGCATTTTTAATTAGTCTGTCGATTATATTCGGCGGATCACCTGACATAGTGATTTTTGATATTATTAAATTGAGATTTTTATTTATCTCGTCGTGGTATTCAGACAGTGTGCTTCTTTTTTGCGTGATGGCTTTCATCATGTCTTGTAGCACGTATAGAGGTTCTTGATTAGAGTACGTATAATCTAATCTGTTACGTATCGCCTCAAAATTAAAAATTGTGTTATAATTAGTTAACACATTCGCGGCTGCACCCTGTATTTTACTTTTCACTATAGTCAATGCTGCTGCGTACTTACTGTGTGTTTTGAAGTTTTTAATGCTGTCCATTAATCTGGATGCTTCTTCGCGCCACGACCGATAATTTGATTGATCGCCGTTGAAAATAGGTAGGCTTTTAAATGCGTCTAACTGTATTTCACTACCATCTGTATATGTGGTTCTTATTTCCTCTAGCACAGGTATGTTTGGTACTATGCCTAATCCAGATTTTACTTCATTTAGTTTTGTTTCTAAATTAGTGTTTATTTGATTTTGGTTAGTTATTATTGCTGCTAACCTTGCATTCTCTGTGCGTGTGTGCTCTAGGGTTTGTGTTACTGTGTTGCACCTGGTTTCTAAAGCTTCTAATCTTGCCATTAATACTGCGAGTTGTTCCATTTTGAACTCGTGTCTGTTGTCGTCGAATTTGTGTGTTTTTTTTCTCCACATATACACTTTCACTGAATTGCTTAGCTGCTTCGTATGAAGAAGCTATATTTGTACCTGCTATGCTAGGTAATTCTTGTAACCGGTAACGCGAGTGTTCTGTTTATACTAGATTTCACTACTTGTTCCCGAGGTCCGCTCGATTGAAGTTAAAAAGTATATTTAACCTCCTGGCAGGATCGCCAATTAAAACACTTGTTTCTTACTTTTAAAATTAAACAATATTTATTTGGAACTATGTCCTTTATTATTGAAATACTTTTTACTAATTCTAAAAGGAGCTTAAGGCTACTATGTAGTTACAATAAGACTATCGATAAATTCATCATACAGTCGTATTTATATATTTTTCTTATCTATCTACAAGGAGACCCAAGCGTACAATCGTCTTGCTTGATAATGAAGAAGAGATAATATTCCAACATTGTATACAAACGATATTATCTCTTGTACATATGTTATCATTGTAGCGTTGTGTGCAAGACTGTACTAGAGGCTAAAGATATCATTGAATACAAATAATGTTATCTTTTTTCTCAATATGTTTTGCTATGGATACTTAACTCGCGCGACACCATCAATTTATTGCGGGAAACATTTTCTGAGTGCATAATTTCGGCGATAGGTCTTATCGCCCAAGGTCATAACGCCCAAAACATTGCAGGCAATTTGTTGTTGTAAAATTTACGTAAATTTGGGTGATGTTATATTGATTTTCGGCGTAATGGCATTATTTTTACTAACGTCCAAAATATGCATACCGCCCAAAAACAAACAAACAAAATACATATGGGGGGCATGTTGCCCCCCTGCAACCCTGCTTGGGTTTACTGTCAGATTTGGGGTGTATGCGTTACTTTGGGCGATATGTCATTCTATTTGAGCTTTGCGACGCCGACGCTTTATTCCTCTAAATTTTGGGCGATGTGGTGGTTTTTGGGAGTTATGCCATTTTTATTTTGGACGTTATGAACTTCGGCGTTAAGGCCTAACGCCCATAATTTCGCGTATAATGAACCTGTGAACTGGCCTCCACGATCCTGTGATCTTACACTTTAGATTACTATGTGAAGTCACTAGTCTATGCCGATAAACCAAAGAGGTTGGACGATTTGGAAGTCAACATTCGCCGTGTTAAGGCTGATATACGGCCCCAGTTGCTCGATAAAGTTGTCGAAAGGGATTTGCCTTAGAGATTCTCAGTTGCGTCGTATATTTGGCAATCTTTGATTTTTTTAGTACCTAGGTACAGCATAAATTCAGACTGTAGCTTGGAATGAGGTTGCGGCATGTTTTGGAAAGAACTGAGCGATTTTCTTATCTAAGGTCCTCACAACCTAGGTATAGGCTATAGTCTATACAATTTTGAATGATATCGTCGCGGAAAGCTAGCTATCTGTGTTCTTCAACTAAATCGAGATCTAAAAATAAGACACAACAGAGGTTTGCAGCCATTCTAATGAAGAGGGTCCGAACAGATTGCTTCTAGATTTAGACCACGTTTTCGAGATAAGTGTTAAATCGTACCAAGAACGCTTTTAGGACTAGACACTTTTTTGTACAATTTTTTTTCCAAGCCGAATACCTATTTCTTTCGTTTTCACACCTTTTGGAAGTATTTTCGAACCTTGTACCCTTTATAAGACTTCTCGCTTTCTAACCAACTTTTACTCCCATACAGGTCTCTAATTTCTCTGTCTTTCGAAATAGTTCAAGGGACCGATAACGAGAGCAGCTACCTCATCCAAACGTCTTTGCCCCGCATCACTGATGCCAATTTGGTGCATATCCTTTCACGTTTTTTCTATATTTCCATCTCGTATACATATATGGAACTCAATTGTCTGGTCCATCTCCTCCACAAGACATCATTCTATGGACTATACGAGTAGGTACATCCACCCGTCAGTATCCGGAACATAACAAAGAGTTTTTTAACCGCGCTATATAGTCGGACACTGGTGCGTGCGTGCGAAAACATATGCAACGCACGTACTTTGCAATGCGTATCACGGTTTTTTGTTCGTCTGGCATCTGTTCATTATACCTATGCCCGGCAGTGGTAAAGAGTGACATCGACATGTTATCCTGTCAAAAGGAGTATAGACGGAGAGAGTCATTCTCCAACTCGAGTATTGATTTTTCCAACTTAAATTTTCCATCATAATCCGATTCGCTTCAAGGTTATACACCGTAGGTGCCTATACACACTCGCTGACTAAGCACCAGCTGCCAACGAACTGCTCCACAGGTATAAAGGAGCCAGAGATAGATGGACTCTCCCAACTGGCACCCTATATACTGCCGGGTAGGTATATATAACAAACGAAGGAGCATCAGAACCTACATACACTTCCACGCCCAGAAGTTGGTTTTCTTTTTGTTCCTCGTCGTTTCCTTTTTCTTTCCACTCAGAGCATGCGTTCTCATGGCTAGATAGGTATTCTGAGATATACGGCAATAGCCATTTGTGTGCACCTAAAGAGCGTTGCTCAACCACCCCAGCCCCACTCGCCCCCGAAAACCATTGACTTGGTGGGTTATTCTCGTTGTAAATTTATTGAACTAGATACCGCTTTACCAGTCTACACACACACATGGAATGATAAATTCCATCGGTCTTGCTGTGGATTTATGACCGCACCAATCCCTGGAGGAAGCTTCCTGAGAAACTCCATTCTCCGCCACTGCTGAGTGTAATTTGAAATTCAAATGATTGAAGCGCGATTCTTCGATTATGATAACCGAATGATGTATTCGGGGCTAGGAGTCTTAAATTAGCTTTAGTTTCCATTGGATGGGGGATTCCTTCCGCCGGGGCCCGTCACCGTCTCACCGTTTGATCAATCATTCGAGCGCAGTGAGCAACCCCTGTTGTGCTATAGATACATTTGGTATAGGTATCTCCAAGTGCGAGGGGTCTAGAAGAGTGAATGCAAGTTTAGTTGTCGATGGAGGACGGGCGTGTTTTTTTCAATCGTCGTCGGTCGGCGGGACTCAATTACTATCTCTCTACATAGTTCCGCGCAGCAATCGCTGCAAGGAGGGGTTCGCCTAGAAGTTTATGATTGGAGAAGTGGGGGAGTTTAAATATAGTGAGTGGCTATGTATCTACAGTTTTGGTATATAAGTTGCAGCTGTATGTAGGTGGAGATACTTTCCAAGTTGTATAACTTAGATTAGGGTTGTAGGTGGCAGCGGCAGGCATGACAGGGATGGCAGGGTTTTATGGGTGCAGTCAGAAAATGAATGAACTAAAAGTTAATGAGTTGTAGAGAGAGATATGAGGTTGTTGGTGGTATAGATACTTTTAGGGGACTCCAAATGAAGCTGATTAGAAAGGAAAGGAGTTGTCTTATGGTAGGGCGAGGTATAAAGTGTATGGACGGAAGCTTAATGGATGTCGTTGGTTGTGGAATTTATTTTAAAGTCTTCGAAGAAAGGGATAGGTATGTACAAATTTATTGCTGAAATTTTGTGTGAATCCATCAGCATGTAGTGCTCAATTTAGTTTGAATGGATTGAAGCCCAGATCCTCCCCGGACTGTAGCGCCATCTTAAATTAAGGATTTGGGTACTGCACTGTTATAGTTCTTATTTATAGTTCAGTTAGTTCAGAATTGATTGCGAATGCCCGTCATAGCACAACGATTTATATAAAAATTCGAATTTGAACTTCAATAGATGGACGTGGTTGCCATTGCATGTTGTCAGATGCATGACGTGGATTCAGTTGTGTTTAATCTCGAAAAAAACGACTTGCTACTGCGCATTTTTCATGCTGAAAGTTTCCTGTGAAGAAGTGCGTTTTAGAAAACGATTTGGTGCGAAAAATTAATTTTGTCATAAAAAGATAGTTTCGTTTGAAGTTGTTAAAAAAAAAAATCATTGTGAAAGAAAGCATAAATAAAAACAATTTGGTTGTGAAAAACAAAAAAGAGAACAATTTGATTCAGTAAGCAAAATGTCGAAAAGACAACAGCAAATCCCAAAGCGTCTGTTAGACGGTCAATATGGTGAGTCTTGTATTCAAAAACTTATAGCTGAGTTAGGCGAGCTGAAAAAACAAAACCAAAGATTAGAGTCAGAAGTAGCTGCATTTCGCAGCTCACAAAGTCAAAATACATCTGAATGCACAGTCGCATCACGAATGTCCTTGATCCTAGATCTGATGAAGTCAAAAAAATAATTCCATTGTTCAGACCCTCATCCTGTAATTCGTTGAGTGCTTCTCAATGGATCGAAACTCTGGAAAATATTAGCCATTTGTACGAGTGGGACGATCGAAGTACATTGTTCTATGCAACCTTAAGACTTGACGAAGCATCATCTAACTGGTTCCAAGGTTATAGTGGACAAATTTTAAGTTGGGATGAGTTTAAAATTCGACTTCTGGAAGATTTTCCGTCCCAGGTCGACGATACCGATATTCACATTAAATTATTATCCCGACAATTACGTGACGAGGAGAGCATTGAAAACTATGTTTTCGAAATGGTTGCATTGGGAAAACGGGGTAAACTTAATACACAAACAATCATAAATTACATAATAACCGGAATTAGAGATAGCACATTAATGAATAACTTAACTACTGCCAACTGTAAGACCATTCCACACCTACTAACAACAATAAAAGCATTAAAGTCCACCCAAATACAAGCAGACCAACGTCGACTACTAAATAATACCCAATACGTAAAACCCCCACCGCGTTCCAACTTCAAACCGTATCAATTCAAAAATGGTACACATAGTGCAAAAAGGTCGAATATGCAAAGATCACAAAGCACCCAACTTTGCTATAGGTGTAGAACACCTGGGCATTTGTCTCGCGATTGTAAGAGTAGAACAATCGAAAAACCAGAACGAAACGCGATCATCTGTTTCAACTGTAAATTACCAGGGCATTATTCCCGCGAATGTCGTGAATCGCCGACCTATGCAACCCAAACAGCTTGCAGATCAACCTCTCCAAAAGATGCATCACATACTCAGTTCCGAAACCGAATGCGGTTTAGTCAAAAATATAAACGTTGATGGTCGATCCATGAAGGCCTTTGTAGATCTCGGAAGTGATTGTTCAATTATACAACAATCGCAAGTCTTCAAAAATAACTGGAACATGGAATCCAGCAGGGCAACGCTTCAAGGTTTCGGAATGACTTCCACAAACGCAATAGGGAAATTTACTAAAACCGTTGAAGTAGGGGACGTGACTCGCAAAATAGACAAACAAGACTACCCAATGATCCTTGGCCGAAATTTCTTAGATTCTGAAAACGTTTGTGTTGTAAGAAAAAATGGAATTTTGGATATCAAAGAAATTCCTTCAGATCTCTGACAAATCCAAGATGCCTCGGAACAAAATGTATCTCCCAATAAGAACATTGAAATCAGTGACGTCTGTATCGGTAGTTTTCCATCCACTAATTCAGAAAAACAAGAACTTATTAAACTCCTAAATGATTATCGCGAATGTATTGCATTTAATTGAAGTGAGCTAGGTGTCACGGACAAAATAAAAATGAGCATTAAATTAAAAGAAAACAAAATTGTGCGTTACAAACCATATAGAGTCCCCTACAATGAACTTTCTTCCTTAGAAAAAATAATAGGTGACCTTTTAAAAAACAAAATAATAGAACCTTCCAACTCCGAATTTGCCAGTCCCGCGTTATTAGTAAAGAAAAAGAATGGTACTCATCGCCTTTGCGAAGATTATAGACGGTTGAACGAGATAACAATGCGCGAAAACTTTCCGATCCCAAACGTAGAAGAGCAGCTCAATTTAATGTCCAATGGCAAGGTGTTTATAGTCCTTGATTTAATGAGCGGATACTACCAGATTCCAATCGAGGAAAGTTCCAAGTACCTAACGGCGTTTGTGACTTCGCAAGGCCAATATCATTTTAATCGGGTCCCATTCGGTTTAACAAATGCTCCGTCTGTATTCATGCGCTTAATGAGCCTAGTTACTAAAAGTCTCTCATCAAAAAACATTTTAATTTATATGGACGATATTGTCATCTTTGCTGAGAATATTAGCACTTTATTAGAACATTTGGAAAAACTTCTAAACGTTCTTAAAGACATAAAAGTAACATTAAATATACAAAAATGTAATTTTTTTGCAAATGCGATTACATATCTGGGACACGAAGTTAGTGAAAATGGTGTTATGCCTGGTAAAGTTAAGGTCAGTGCTATTGAAAACTTCCCGGTGCCCAAAGAAACCAAAAATATTAGACAATTTCTCGGATTGACAGGTTACTTTCGTCGGTTTGTGCCCAATTATGCGAAAATAGCAGCTCCACTTAATGCCTTGTTGAAGAAAGACGTTTCTTTTAAATGGACCGATGAAATGGAGAAAGCCTTTACAATGTTACGCGAAAAATTATGTAAGTCTCCAGTTCTGGTGATTTATGATCCCAAGAAGGAACACGAACTTCACACTGATGCGTGCAGCTTAGGATTAGCTGGAGTCCTTGTTCAAGTAGGCGATTGCGGGGAAAAGAAAGCAGTTTCTTATTTTAGTCGAGCTACTACTATTGTTTCTGTTTTTGTTCTTTTTATTAATTTTTTGCTCAATGAATTTTACTTTTTGTTTTTTTTTTTTGTTAATTTTTATTCTCTTTTTGATAATAATGAACTATATTCTATTTTACAAATTCGCAAGATTGGTTTGAATAAGCATTTGAATTAGTTCTGTCAAATCAATCATTTTGTCGATCTGTTTGTTTCAATATTTTTTTATGGGTTCTAAAAGAACTGTTTGTTTTTGTTTAATGAATTAACCATTTGATTCAAATGCTAGGAGTACCATTTTATTTTAATTTCAAACTAAATTGAGATAATAAAAACAGTTGTAAAAATTATAATTATGCTGAGTTTTGCAAAAAAAAAGGTGAAGAAAAAAAAAAGGAAATATCTATGTAGTAGAAGTGAAGTCCGTATACTGACGTTAAGAAGCAGATTTAATCGAAAATTGACACATAATATTATGAGTAATATGGTGGGTAAAAGGATTGCAAGGAAAATGATCAAAACAATAATATGAGCGCTAAGAGGCTGTGTGCGCTATGTGCAAGTAATACTGTGTGTAAAGAGGCTATGTGTGAGCAGGCTGTGTGCAAAGAGGCTGTGTGTCAGGAAGCTATGTGCGAGAAGGCTGTGTGCCAGGGCTGTGTGTCAGGAGGCTGTGTGCCAGAGCTGTGTGCCAGAGCTGTGTGCCAGAGCTGTGTGCCAGGGCTGTGTGCCAGGGCTGTGTGCTAGGGCTGTGTGCCAGGATGCTGTATGTGCTAGAAGGCTATGTGCGCTGTGTGCAAGTAAGGCTGAGTGCAAAATGCGAAAAGGGCTGTGTACGTGTCTTTTAAAGTACAAACTCGAGAAGCAGAAGGATTGGTGCATAGAAGACTAGTATTGTCTCTCCAATTTATTTTCATCGGAGCACTGAGGACAGTGCTAAACAGGATGGCCGAACTGTTAACCAATCTATAAACAAAATTCTTGTGTTAGTCAATACATGAACCAACTATTGGTATTAGCTTACTTGGGTAGGGAAATCCCTCCTACTCAAAGGTTTTATACATTAGTGTATTTTCTGCACATGCAGCTCGCCAGGTGAGACAGACGTATTGAGTTAAGTTCGCAGTTCGTATCTGATCTAAAAGGGCGCCTGGCGAGTTCGCGAAGTGCAGTTAATTTATTTTTAATTGGTTTTGTAAATGTGCGGGTATTAATAGGGAGGAAGAATAAGGGGATCATTCCAAGAAAGACCGCGGAGTGCGAATCGAATACCTTTAAGAAAGCCATGTTGGTTTGTCATTTTTAAGTTTGTTACGGGGCCATTTGTTGTAGACTATGTATGTACCTGTAAAAGAAAAAAAAAATTTTTTCTTACAAATGTAAACAACAAATTTCCACTGGAGTTTGCCGATGGAAATATACATGAAATGCATATCCCAGAAGGCAAACTCCAATAGCAAAACACTCCACTTACCTGTTTGTCTGTTTATATCCCCACCTGAAAAAGAAATTCCAATAAATAATTGGGAAATTAATGAAATTAGGTAATTCTTACCAGAAGTATGTCCCACGATGTCTCCATGTCCACGATGCTTTTGGTTTTGACATTTCGCTCTTGCAAAACAAGTTTTGTTTCTTCCTTTTGTGTTGTTTCGTTCCAATTCCATTCGTCGTCGTTTCGCGCAGTTTCGTTAAATGTGATCGTTACATTCATTTAAGTGTTATTTATTTATTTATTATTCTGTTTTATGTATTTATAGGTAGTTATAGTTATGTATTTAGAATTGATTTGCTTATTAGAGAACAAGACTGACAAGACAATAAAGAATAGGATAAAACGGCGACTTATGATTCTCTTAACTTGATTTTGACTCTCTCTTATACGAAGATGAGAGAAGAATTAAGACACAGTAATTGGAATACGCACACAAAAGAACATAATAATAAAAGAAAGAATAGAATATAGGTGGGGGAAATAAGCAATTTGAATAATGTTGACATAACAAAGATAGGACTAAATGCAGCAGAAAAAACAAAGGGAGGGGTAATAAAATCAACGGCGATTACGTTCTTCTTTTGTCGACGAGCCCACATTCGTCATCTGTTCGCAGGAAGCGGTAAATGCCCTAGTACAGGCAATTTTTGAATACAATTCGCACAGTTGCGTAGAATAAAATCACCCGTGTGTGAAATTTAAAATTAGAAAAATTTTGTTTGGTAAGCGCAATATATTTTTGGTGAACATTTTGTTTTAAAATGCGTTTTGGTGTAGATTCAAATAAAAATCTTGTGACAAAGGTGGGAATCGGTGGAAAAATTAGTGAAAAGACTTCGCTTCAGAGGTAGGTCACTTTTCCTTTTAATATGTCTAAAAGACTAAAAGTGTTTCCCTTGTTTAGAGAGACGGTGGACTCAAATTCGAACGTCCTCGTTTCTGGACTGGTGTTCAGAATCTAGCTCCCGTTACTCGGACGTGGACTTTCTTTGTCCTGAGCCAGAACGGGTCCAAACGAGCTAGAGCTAGCGGTCTCTTAGCGGTGCCACTGTTACCGGTCCGATACACATACCGGAATCCCACGGCGTCGGCTTGGACAAAGCACTCCAATCCAGGTGGACACCACAAATTTAACGACACTGACCAAACACACAATTAACAAAAAACATCGACAAAAAAAAAAAAAAAAACTCCCCCCCCAACGGAAATCCGTAAGTGCGGAAGCGAGGCGTTCCGCCACCACCAGGACAAAGTCCTCGAAAGGCGCTCCATTGAGAGCTGCAAAGGGCACGCCTAAAATTGGTGCTCCAACGAACACAGAGCAGAATTATTTAGTGAATTTTTGAATTTGTGAAGTGCCATAGTTTTTAGATTTAGCTTTGGATAGATTTGCGTTTTTTTTTTGAATTTTGAATTAAAGTAAGGTTAGGGATTAAGGTTAGGTATAATTAGTATTACTTATATTAGTTCTGTGTTTAGCATTTTTGTTCGGGTAGTAGCTGAAAGACCATCTTTGGAAACAACTAGCAACGTTTCTTCTTGTGCTGCCGGCAGAACAACGGGGGACGAATTTTGGTAAACGTGAGTAACTTTTTATATATATATTGTTGAAATTTTAGTAGATTAAGATAGTGTTAAGTACAGAACCATTTTTCTTTTTCTTTTTGCCTTTTGAATTTTCTTTTTAGTTTGTTTGCATTCTTATTCATTCATTTTCATTCTTAGTTTAAGTAACGTAGAGGTTTAGTTTTAAGTAACGTATAGAGTTTAGATATTTAGGTTAATATTTTCAATAAACCGGCACTATTTTCACCTGTAGTGAATATCTTTTATTGCCTAAAGCCATATCCATAATGAGCGGTTAGTTTTCCTAAGTGTATTTGGTGTGTGGATCAATGGGAAGGCCGTCCTTCTTCGGTTGTACGATGACGTAACGCGACTTTTACGAACTTTGACGACGGGACGTGACGACTAACTTCCTACTTTTCTGATACAGGTTGTGACTGGAGGATACATCGAGGGGCTATCACTCACAACATCGGCCTGAGTGATAGCGATTGGATTATGTCACCGGACATAAGGGTGGGCTGGCCATTCCTTGCCGACAACATCTGGCAGGTCTCCGGTTCATGACGAACCTTTACCCTGGAGGGACAATGGGAAGAAAGTTGCGTTTAGGGTAAGAGTAGGCTAGTTTTAAGTTAGTGTAGCTGTAGTATAGGGACTAGATTAAGTGATAGGTTAGTTTAGGTATAGATTAGGATAGTTAGGATTAGTTTCGCGGTTCTTTCCCCTCCTCCCTCAGGGGTATTGGCACAGGTCCTTAAACTCTTTTTCTCTCTTCACTCTTCTTTTCTTTCCTATCTTTTTTAGTCCGTCCGAAGTCTGATTAGAGTAGCTTTCTTCTTCTATTGCTTCTCCTTTTTTTTTTTTGATTTTTGGCATGGATAAAAGTTGTTGAGCAGGTGGTATGTGGTGAGGGGGCAAGAACACCCCCGTCCGACGAGCTCTAGCCGAGCAACCACAAGCATGCCACGCCCTCCTCGCCTATACCGAAGTTGCCCCTGTGGCTCGACCCTGGCTCACAACAAGTTTGACAGTCTTTTCCATTTTTACAAAAGTAAAGGAACAGTCCTTTGTAATAAGTGCTATAGAGCTCCAGCGCAAGTAGTGCAACGTCAGTTTTTTTTTATATGGAGTTTGACATTGACAGCCCATTATAGTCATCTATACTTATAGCGGTTAATAGAACGCCGCCATTTTTATTAAAACGTAGAGATAGAAGAGACTAGAGTTTCCCAGTGTCTTCAAACATACATTTTGTCTTGTCCCTATATTAACAATCTCAGTGTGAGTTTCTATTTGGGACAAATGGAAGGGATCTACACTTGCAATTGTATGCCAAAATTTTATTGGGAAGCTTTTTGACACTACGTCAATCCCGATATAGTAATGCATACGATGAACTTCGTCGAAAGCGGTAGAGAATCTCTTGAGTTGAGATTGGGACGTCGGCGTCGCACCCCCCACGCTTTTCAAGAGTCGGCAAATCAACGATAAATTTTCAAAAGTTAGGTCTTAAGTTTGGATTTCCATTAGGTAGATATAGGTTTGTAAACTTGTAAATGTATACAAAAGTCGGCATTTTCAAAGGTTGCAGATGAACTCCTTAAAATCGGTGAATTTGCCGACTGAAATCCTTAAAATTTAGCGAGTTTATATTCGATTTTAAAAAGGACGGTCGGCATCGGTGAGATTGCCGACTGAAATCCTTTAAATTTAGCTAGTTTCGATTCGTTTTTAAAAAGACCGGGCGGCATTTCTAATTTGAGGTTAAATTCGAAGGAATATGTTATTCGCTATAGTTTGTGTAACTCGGCTTATTGATGTGGATTGCGAACTTTGACCATTCGCGGCAAATACTTAGTTTGAAAAACGAAATTTCTTTATTTAAGTACTTGTACTTGTTTTCTTAATACAGCTGATGGCTGAAATTCACGAACTGCCGCGACCTAGAAAAGTGTTCATGTGAATATTCGTTCGTTCGTAGATATGTAGTTGGTCCTTTAGGTATTGGCCTCCCATACAAACGAAAACAATCAAAATCTTATATCCGAAAGATCACCGAATCGATTGAGCTCAAATTTACAGGATATTCTAGGTATTTCCTGTGAAAATTGGTCAAAATTGGACAAAGGGGCGTGGGACCTCCCAGCATACAAAAAACAAATTCTATGATCGGGTGAAATTCGATGACGTTAGATATGACTCGATAACCGCTGGGCCAGTTTTTATACAGTCGGCAAGTTCCTGGAATAAGTCGGCATTTCAATGAAAATCGCCCCCCGCCCCCTCCAAGGGCTCGAACCCTCGCTACGCCCTTGGCCAGACCCATCTTCGCCGCCTCCATTTCAATGCTTGCAAATGCGCCGTTGACAGCTAGCTGAGTTCTCCCAATAATGTCAATATCATCTGAGTATGTAAGTACCTACCTAGTTGAACGGACTTTTGAAAAATTGCTCTGATGTTTGTTTGCGAGTTCCGTACAATTGCTACAATTGTTGAAGAAGTTACATGATAGCGCGTCAACGAATATGGTACCTACCTAAAGGTCACCTCCATACTAAAATATTTAGATAGATATCTATAGATACAAATATGTAGAACTAAAACCTGTAAAACCCCAATTTAACCTAAAACTTTTATTATAATTATACCGCCTTACAAATTGGACGGTGTAAATTAAAGGAATAAATTTCATACCTACTTAATTTCATTGAAAATTTGTAGAGCAGAATAAAATATCTTAAAGGTAGGCATGAAAGTGTTTAGTAAATCTTCAAAGGAAACGTCTGCAAAGCTAATTTATATACCCAATTGGCAAGTATTTGAGTTTACTTTCTCAAAAGCCATCAACCGCCTACGCCTACCTACCTACTGCCACCAAATAATGTAGAACACACCTATTCCTATACCTATAGCTGGTTATCTATAGATTTTCTATATTAACAAAAATTCCGCCATTATTAATAAACGCAAACGTAGCTAGGTTAGGTAGATAGGTATTTTATCTACAGCACAAAGAATACATATCTGTATAGCAGCTGACCATTCCACAAACGAACCGAAATAAGAAACACACATTTTTATTTATATAAAAGTCGTTGGTCACTCCATAAATTAGGTGTCAACTCCTAGTATTTAGTGCCAAATAAAATATAAAATGACACTCTTGCCCGGGTAGGAGTAAAGCGGGCCACAAGCACGAGTATTTAATTTTCTCGCAAGAAGTACGTGTATCTACTTATAGAAAAAGAAGGCACACGCTTATATACTAAAGATACTATACTTATTAAATATCAAAAATATACTCATGCGCACAAGAGCAGCACTGTTCTGTTTCGTATACCGCACCTACCCATAGTGGTGTGTTGTTTTTTATTGGAAATTTATCGAGTATCTCGACATACCAACATGGAATCCATAACAAACCCAGCCGCACAATCCAGCAAATTAATGTCATTTATTCGTCGAGTTAATGAGCAAGAAATTGTTGTTCAGCTAAGCTAAATTACACTTGAAATGTACGAGCTGTCATCATTCCTATACCCCGGACAATACATAGATACTTTATTATGTACCTACCAAACCGATCGGATCTCCGTAACGGGTTGCTAGGCAATTGACTACATACAGGGAGGTATACCTACCTACTCCCTCTTTCTACAGCCTAAGCCTACCTACTTATATGTATGTGGGAAAGTCGAATTTCCCAAAAACGGACAACAAAATAGAAACAACAAAGAAACGACGATGACGAGAAAAAGTATCTACAAGATACTTTATTTAGTTATCTCTCCATGTTAACACACTCTCGGACGGTACTAAAATCACTTTTAGATGCAGACAACTTCCTACGCCTAGTTTTTTTTTTTTTTCTTGTGTTTTGTCTTCCCTCCTCCACTCCATACTCTGGGGAGACTGTATATAGATACTTTTAGTATCTTTCTCGCTCGTGTAACTTGTGGTAGGTTCCATTTTGGGAAAATCACACTCCATCCTCTTGCCACTACTCCAGCAGTCGCTGGGTTAATCTCTTCCATTGGTCGAACGAACAATGAACTGCAAACCGGTTCCGTCGACCAATCCCATCGCACACTGGCACAATTGGCACGACAGTATTGTGAATGTATCTACGAGTTAGGGGAGGCGTTTCCCACTGCGCAGCAGTACAACGAATCAAAGCGAATCCTTTCATCTTGCTGCAGCAGCTTCATTTGGCTGGTTTTTGCGCTTCCAGTTACCGTTGAACCCTCGAACGGGTGTGTTGGATGCATAGATACGTTTGTTGAAATTTTTTTTGTTTGTTGTTTTGTTCGTTTGGTGTCCCGTTCGACAACAACGTAGGTACCTACATTTTTGTCACGGATTCTGTGTTATTGGATAATTGCAGTAAATTCTCTACGGGATTGCATTTAATTTTGTGAAACGGAGCGGATAATTTTTTGTTTTGTTGTTGGTTACCCTTGTGTGATATTGATACAGAGCCTGGAGGGGGTGGTATAGTTATACTGAGTGTGTGCGGTTGTTTTTGCCCAATCCCCAGGTGTGAAAAAAAAACGTGTGATTGTGATTTATACGGACGCGTGAGTGAAAGTGAAGTGCAATCCGCGCGTTTATAGATTTGAATTAAAAAAAAAAAGAAATTCCCTCCAATCTGTGAACGACTCGACAAAAAATAATAAAAATATTTAAGTTCAATGAATCGATCTTGAGTGTGCGAAAAATTTGTAGAAGAAAACTGAGAAAGGATTATTATTGTAGGACCTATTATGGAAAGTAACACATTCGGCGGAAGTCATTTGCCATCGCAAGCTTTGGTTGTACTATCGGAAGCAGCATCGGGTTTGCATGAAGCACTGAGGAATCAACGGCCATTTCCAAACAGAGTAAGGATTTTAATTTCCTTTTATTTAAACTAAACTTTACATAACAAGGGCGCGGTTTATGGTGGACTTGCGGATACGTTTTATAACCTACCGACGGATTTGTAATGTCCTTCGCTTCAATTACTTACGATTTTTAGAGAGTGTTTCGTTTCCAATTGGAATTGCAACAGTGATATTCTAATAAGAAGGTAGGTACCTAGACCTGCCTTCGCCATTGTTCGTATCTAAAGGCAAACAGGGCCTTCTTGTGACGTTCTGACAAGTTCCATATAGGCTGATCATGATACAACACTTAATGCCAATCGATATCTCCCTAGCCCCTTTTAATTAGGTACCTATTACATGATGTTTTGATTTTGCACATCGAGACGTCAATTTTTGTTGTGACCTTACTTAGCCCCACAGGAAATAGTCTAGAGGTGTCAAATTGTAAGACCTCAGCCTCAGATTCTCGAAGGCCCATATCTCGAAACCACCTTCTAGCCATTTTTTCATCTAAATAGGTATGTCCATGGTTGCGGTCCCCGTAGGTATATGGCAATCCTCTGTTAACTACTTATAGATTAAGTCCGAACTACTGGTACTCGGTGAATTGTTTTGAGCGCCATATTCACTTTCAGCGAGCTGGGACTAGAAGAACCCTGACCTAGTGAAACATTTTATAAAAATTTCGCAATTTATGGATTCCAGAACGTTCGCTTGAGGTAATTTAAAACACAAAGTCACTAGTCATGGTCCAATAATGATCCCCAATGACGGTAACGCCAACTTCGGCCTTATTTTTGAAGAAGTAGATAAGTAGGTAAGGTCCGATAATGACATTCAGTGGGCGCAACCGTACCAAAGAATGCGAGTATTGGAATCCATTACCTATAGGATCCCTTGTGGATTGGTCTGACTTCATATGTGAAATTTGCTATTGACTAAGCCAACTCGCTATCATATGAATCCCCAAGTCGCCTATTGCGCGAATTGACAACGTTGTTCAATAAAGCTATACACAATATCTATATCAAACAATATACACCTATCCTTAGTAGCTCGGTCTATAGTTAAATCCTCTATAGTTGCGTACTCCAAGTTGGTTGTGTGTCCTTGGATGCGCCACCTAAGCCAAAATCTTTATTCTTACTGCTCTATGCCGCTCTATATTGGAGTTGAAGGCAGCCATGTCGTACTTTACCAAGCAGGTCAATGTCGCTGTGAAGCTCGTAGAATTCCTTTTTAAATCCCGTCTACGTAAATGGGAACAAAAAATCACTCGAAGACTTTTGCGTACAAAACGAGAAAGGATGTCTCCCAGGCACGTAGCCAGGGGGGGGCTTCAGCCCCTCAAGCCCCCCCCCCCCCCGAAACGCTAAGCAAAAAATTAGAAACTAAAACTCCTGCAACCATTCAAATGCAAATATAACTTAAAAAAAAAATATTATTGAAAAACAGGCACCAGAGAGCCGAAAAACTCGACTTCTAAGCCTTTGTGCCTTATTTCTTTTGTAGAGCTCTTCAAATCTCAATAAGTCTTGAAGAAATAATCAGCAGAACGTGGGCGATGTCTTCGAAAGCATCAACACTTTTGGCAGCGATCCAAAAAAGTGATTTCCTATTCCTAGTAAGCCTCATTGTATGCGAACAAATATTCAGTTTAACGCTACCCTTATCAGTTTTCCTACATACCAAATCCTTAGATTTCGTTTCTGCTATCGACCGCACAAAAGAAGTTCTGAATTCTCTTAAGAATATCAGGGAAAATGCCGAAGATTTTTTCAGAGGGGCTTTTCAATCCGAGTTCCAACTTGCCGAGGACTTATTTGAAGTTGAATTAAGAGCCCCAAGAACTTCATTGAAACGTTCCAATCCAGAAACCTCTTCTACTGAAGCCTATTTCAGAATGTCTATACTGATTCCTTGCATAGATTCGTTAATACAAAATCTTACGGACAGATTCATGGTCAACGCAGACATTCTACCATCATGTCATGTCAAAAAAAAAAAATCAAGACGTCTTCTGCTTTGAAAAAAATAATTTTAGTATGTTCGTTTAGGTACATACGATTTAAAAACTAATAAAAATCAATGAATTGGAATATACAAGGTGTCCCAGTTAAGCAGTATAATCCTTTAAAGGAAGATTCCTGAAGTTCCGCCGAACAAAAAATTGTATGGCAGGGGGGTCTATTTTTACCATATTTACCGTTTTATTTTTTTTAATGAAATTTTTATCCTTGAGAATTGTTTTTAAAAATTACCATTTTAAGAAACTTTTTTACATACGATCAACAGAAATTGTAGTAAACGCCGTTTTTTTGTCAGACGAAAATGGTCGAAAAGATCCTCGATGTTTCTCTAAAATCAATTTTTTCTTTCACAGCACCCCAGAAAAAAAAACCCTTGGGTGTTTGTTAGGTAAGGAGATCTGGGTGGCCAAGGATTGGACCAAATCGATCAGTTCACCATTCGTTAAAAGTATGGTTAAGGAATGGAGTTACCTCGCTGCTACTGTCACAAAGTGCTCCACCCTGTTGAAAGAACATCGCTCTTCTCTGAAAAAGAAGAACACCTTCAAGGAGCTTCGGCAATCGTTCTCTAAGAAATTCAATGGAATTAACTGTTTGTGGAAGAACGTGCGGACCTACTAAAGTGTTTATACATTTACGCTAAACTTCCTTTGAAATAAGCACACATTTTGAAGAAGTTGTTCAAAATAATTAAATTCTTACCTTTGAAAGGATGTTGTGTGTATTCAATGGGGATTAGGGTCTGACCAATGGTTTTTAGCTTTATAACTTTGTTTCTGAATTGCGCTTCGTCAGTCCACAGAATGTTCTTGAGGAAGTGTCCGTACCGGTGCTAAATGGAAAGGGTGTAACCTATTACCTATTACAAAATTTGTGGAGATCAACTTATCAATGTTAAGCTTTTTTTTCATATTCGACAATTAACTGTTACCCATTGCTCATAATTACGTTAGTTTATTATTCTGACTTAATTTTGTTTGACCATTTTTTTTTTTGACAAAAACGGCTTTTACAACAACTTCTGTTGATCGTACGTAAAAAAGTTGCTTGACATCATTTTTAGAAAATTTCTCAAGGATAAAAATTTCATAAAAAATAAAAATTTAGTAGTAGTAGTAGTAGTAGTAAATTGTTTTATTTATTTTCATAAAAAATTACAAAACATTACAACTTGACAAATACTGTCGTCTGTTGGAAAGAGTGGCTAATTAATTTAATATGTATTACTAAAATATAATTAAATTTACATTCTTATTTTATGAGTTGTACTCATATACCAAGCTTTTTCGGTAGAAAAATGCACCCACAATGTATTTATGAAGTGCGTTCCAGCTACCTTCAGTTTCTCCGTTGAGTATATTGGTGATCTCGTCCTCCTCCAAAAACGGTTTTCCAAAAACACTTTGTCGAAAGGGTCTCAGAATTGGGCATTTTCCAACGAAGTGAAGAACAGTTTCTTCCTCATGTAAATTACACAAAGTGCAGTTTCTTTGTTCTCCTTCCCGAAATTGGTTTGCATTAAGACCTAAGATACCGGCACGCGTTTTAAATGTCCACATTATCAATTGTCTACCATTAGCATCATCGAAGTACGTGGGACCAATTGAATGCTTCAGTCTGCTATAAATTCCATGAGAACTTATTTGTGCATCCCGCAGATTTTTTTGGATTTGGTTCTTTCTTAATGTCTCTATTGTTTGGACAATGTTGGATTTCCAAGCGTCTTCGTGAAATTGCAAATTGGTCCAATTTATTCCATCACGTTCCCCCTTATTTTTCCATTCTTCAAACCAGTATACATTTTTCTCTATTATCTGCTTTGAGAGTATGTGTGGCAACCGAGTGACTTCATATCTAAAAAGTGTTTTTTGTACATATTCCATGTGTAATCTTAATGTGTACAAATGCATGTCTGGAACTCCTGTTTCTAGGCTAAGTATGTAATTTGGGGTGAAATCAGGCAAACCAAATATTCTTTTAATAAAGTATCGCTGCATTTTATCAACGGCGTCGAAATTTGAAAATCCCCAAACTTGAGACGCATAGCAAAATATAGCTCTCAACACAGCGTTGAATAATTTGAATTTCGCTGAAAGCTTTACCTCCTTCTTTCCGATGAAATTTTTCCAGGTGCTATTTAAGCAATTTTTTGCCTTTGCTTCTCTTTCTTTAAGCTGCCCCACTAACGAAAGCCCCGGTGTTATAATCATTCCTAGATATTTGTACTCCTTTACTATTTCTATTTCCGTCCCGTTGAAATACCATTTCTCGTTTTTTGCTCTTCTACCTTTGCTGAAGATCATAATTTTGGATTTTTCTAGGTTGATTGTGAAATTCCAGATTTTACAGTACTCTTCCAACTTTTTTATCATGCCTTGTAGCACGAATATGTCTTCAGCTAATATAACGATATCATCCGCATACATCAAAAGTCGAACAAGAAAACCATTCAAGTGAAGTCCACCGCCCAAGTAATCGTGCAGATCGTTCAACATCAGTGCAAACAGTAGCGGGCTAAGTAAACATCCTTGCTTTACTCCCATTGTGGTTTCGAAATAGCCTGACGCTTGTTCACCATCCCATACAGCAGATATTGTGTTTGTGTACAGACTTTTAATTAGAGCCAAAAACTTCGATGACACTCCCATGTTACTCAATTTGTAGAATAGAGATCTTCTGTCGATACCATCAAAAGCTGCCTTAAAATCTACAAAAAATCCGTAAACTTTCTTTTTTTCACTATTTTTTATTTTAATTATGCTGCATAGGCTTTATAGCTTTATATGTTGTCCACCGTCGAATAATTTTCCCTAAACCCAGCTTGGAATTCATTCAGAATTTTGTGTTTCTTTTCCCATGTAGATAGTCTGCTGTGCATAACTCCCACCAATATCTTGGTCACACAGTTCATGAAAGAAATTCCTCTATAGTTTCCCACTTCATTCGGATTTCCTTTCTTGAATATGGGAAAAATAATAGTTTTAAGAAAACTTTGGTCCACTTTTCCTGTGTTCAGCATATGAGTAAATCCTTTAGCCAGCAGCTTAATATAATTATTTGGTGCATTTATAAACAATTCATATGGCAAACGATCTTCTCCAGGTGCTTTATTTTTTTTTACCTTTTTTAGCATTTTTTGAATCTCATTAGTTGTTATCTCCATGTCTAGATCAACATCCAATAAAAGGGGTTCAGCCCATTGCACAGGTTCAGCTAGCAATTCCGGATTTAGTAGATTTTCAAAATAATGCTTGAATTCTTCTACGCGTATTTCTGATCCCATTCTAAAACTGTTTTGGCGTAGTTCATTAGCGAATCTCCACCACGTTTTTGAGTCTTTAACGTTGTTTAATTTCATTTCCAAATTTAAATAATATTCTCTTCGTTTCTTCTCACATATTTGTTTATATTTCAAATTCGATATTTGATATTCCTGTTTTGACTCCTCATTGTTAGTTCGTCTCCACAGTTTTAATGCTCGAAATGATTTTATTCTGGCGTTGTAGCAAGAAAAGTCGTACCATTTTTGCAGGAATTGAATTTTGGTTCCACTTTTTTGTTTGTTGCCTACAGCCTCCTTTATCATGTTTATTAAATGATTTACCTCGACAACCTCAATAATTTCCGAATACTGCTCTGCCATGCTTTGTAACTTGTTTCGGTATACATTTTCATCTTGTTTATTATACATGATTTTTGGTAGAATATTTAGGCTTTTAACTTCCTCATCAATTGTGTTTAAGCTCAGATTCAGTTTTATTGGCATGTGATCTGAATGGATTTGCGTCTCTATTGTAAAACTATATACTCGGTTCGCTAGTTCTCCAGAAATTGCACAGATATCATTCACGGACTCTCCTACCGTTGACACAAATGTTATCTCTCCTTTTTCGTCTCCATACGTTCTTCCGTTTAAAATCACCAGCCCGTAGTCATTGCAGAGATCAATAAAATCCTTCCCCTTGCGATTAGTGGTTTTATCTTTTGATGACTTTTCCATAAGAATTTTATGATTTTTAAGTATATAGTTTTCCAGAGTTTGAGTTTCTTCTCCAATTCGTATGTTCATATCACCTATTAGAACAATATTTTTGTTTTCGTTTCGTGCTATCTCAATTTTCAGCTCGCTGAATTGCTCGCTCCATGTTTCCTGTCTTAAGTATATTGGGAATATTTCGAACTTTTCTTCACCACAGTCTACTTCAAGTATGCTCCATCGATTTCTTGTCCCGTATTCTATCTTCACATTTCTTTCTTTTAAGCACCTTTTAAAGCCAAAAAGTCCACCTCCAATAGCTCGTCCACGAACGTTATTACGGTATGCTGGTTGCCAATGCAATTTAAATCCTCCGAAAAATTTTTCGTATCGGCTAATGTATTTTTCCTCTACGTGTGTTTCTTGTAGCAAAAATATATCGTGATCCTTTATGAAGTTATAAAATTCAGGAAAGAGATTTTTAGCTGCAAGTCCATGCACATTATATGAAATTATACTAATAAAATTACTTTTTTCATTTCGTTCATTGCCCATAGTACTAGAATAATTTTTTATATTTTGTCTATTCTGAAATATTACTGTTTCTAAATTTTCTTTATTGTTATCTAGATTCAAGTTTCTTACAATATCTTCATTTTGGTTCTTAATGCCTAATCTACTCTCACCACAGACGACAATTTCCTATTGTTTTTTAGTTTTATCTACATTTAATTTGTTACAAATTTCAAGAAGTTTTTTATAGCTAAAATTCACATTAACAAATGAATTCTGATATATTTTACATAACTCCGTTTTACCATCGGAATTATTATAGACAAGTTGATCGAACTTCCAATAAAAGCGTTTCTTTTCGATAATCAGTTGATCGCCTCGCAGAACTATAAGTTTCGTCTTGTTCACGTTGAGGATCTCCGATCGCAGTTGGGCCATAGCTCTTCTTCGAAGTCTTGCTTCAGTCGAAAGATCCCTGTTGATCGAAATATTTGTGTTTTTAAGATGCTTAGTAGCACTAAGTACCTTATGCATCTCATTCGAATCATTAAGCTCCACTACAACGGACATTTTGCCTTTTTTTTCACCTATTTTCTTCATGCTCTTAACTGCAACATCATCATTTATCTGTAGGTTCTTTTTCCACAAATCTTTGATACTGGCATTTAAGTCTTCATTTGATGGCAAGCCACTTATGACGAGATTGAGTTTCTTGGCATTAATTTCCAGGTTGTCCACGCGTTTCTTTTCTTCCCTTTGTTGAGTTTTTAGCTCTTCTATTTCGGCCTTCAGCTCAGCATTCTCCTTTCGAAGCTCCATTACTTCTGACTTCATGTCATCAAGTTTAGCACCGACACTTTCCAAGGACTTATTAACGATAATTCCAATAGCCTCCAATAGTTCATCTTTTGACATGCCTCCAACAGTATTTTTCGACATTTTGATTTTTTTGTTTTCTTCCTTAGTTGTTTCTGGGGATGAAAGATCCTGCCGCGTTCTTTTTGTGCTATTATCACTTAAATCCATCCACCTTAATGGACGCTACTGTTAAATATAAGCGTTTTTCTTGCCCCCAAAAGTATGCAATCAGTTTTCCGATTAGAAATTAGCACTTTTTAGCGTGTACACAATCTCGGTGCGCATATTAAGTACAAAGCTTATTTAAAGTTAGCAGAGGTACATACCAAGTTTCATACAGCTGCTTTCTGCCGGCGAATATGGCTCATGCTGTCAAATCAGAGGTCAAATCTTTAACAAAGCCGCACAATGCACACTAAAAGATCACTGATTTTAGCCAAAAAACTGAAATCTGCTTCTGCACTCGAACTGCTGGGGAACCTTTCTAGATGCACTTTGGATTTAATACACTTTTAATTCAATACAAGTTGCTTGAAATATGAAATTTCTTGATCACTCTACTACAGTTGACAGTCGCACTTTTCACTTCTCCAGGGTTGCCACACCTCCAAAAAATTTATTAAGTAAACATTTTGAAAAAAAAGCATTTTAAGTAAAAAAATGTAACAACAAATTTTCAAAATGTTGAGTTTAAGGAGCCATAACTTGTTTGTAGCTGCACATATGTACCCTAAGTGCATAAGACTTGTATGCGCTTCTAAATTGTTTTTTTTTTTTTTCAAAATGCACAAAACAATTTTTGTATCTCTAATAGTTTAGAAGTTATAGCGTTTTAAGTGGTAACACCTCCAAATTAGAGTTCACATGCTTTGAAGGGCCATAACATACAATTTTTTGTTCGGCGGCACTTCACGAAACTTCCCTTAAAGGATTATTCTGCTTCACTGGGACACCCTGTATAGTTTCTTATTTAAAGAATTCCTCGTAAGATTTCGAAGAAAGCCCCCCCCGAAACAAAATCCTGGCTACGGCCCTGATATCTCCATCCGCCTTATTCGTTAATGTTAATATGTCCATGCTTCTTCGAAATATCAGGGGTGTGGAATGATGAGGGTCTTGGTCTGATGTATTGTGTTCTTTGTATTTCTTGACGAGAGGCCTTATCTACTACTCAATTGCCTTCTTACGTCAAAGAAGCGATTGACAAAGCGTTGTTCATCGCCTAATTTCTGAGCTAACTACCTAACTATACCTCACAGTTATAGATCTGCCTATTACGACATATCCTCACCACCGACTGTGACTATATAACAAGATTTCTTGATGGTTTGGTTTGGGCCTTGTCCCCCTTGTTTTTTTTTTTTTTTTGTTTTTTTTTTTTTGTAAAACTTTCGAACATTGCCGCGGACTACCACCTCTCTACCTATATTTTCTTGATCGCTTCTCGTGCTCTTTCTTTTTCCACCTAAGAACAAGAGGAGCCGATGTTGTTAGGCGGCTCCTGTCTTTTTAGCAACTCACCTCTCCCCCCGCACTCTTCATCAAATCAAAGGGATTCGTGGGGTGGTCGGCTGAAACCAACAGTTGCGAGGTCTCCCGTCTCTGATGGATTCTTGATTTTGATTTGGTTAGAGCCATGCTTCTTTGTGACTATATTATAGGCTAAGTCCGTTTCCAGACGTGGCGCCGTGTATATGCTATGCTAAGCCTCTTTGGAAGCTTTTAAACTTATGTTGGCAAATTAGATATAGATAATGTAATGGGAATTGTCATAAAACGTTCACTAACGTGTCAATAGCGGAATACTTGTTTTAGTGTTTCGCATATGACAAATCCACATCCTAATACACATATAGGCCAGTGCTCAGTTTTGAATCAGCTTTTTGTCCTTTTGAAGGTAGTACTTCTTGATAGCGCAGTTATGTCTACTTGGTAGCAGTCGACGGTCTCCGCTAACTGCTCGGATGCACTCGGTATGTTCAAAGTCTACATTCCACTCGCAGATCTGAGTGTCGTTGTTCTTGCTAGGCCCTTGCTTAACCCTATAGGAAGACAAATTATCCCAGAGTCAGTAAATCCACTTCAGGGATGTGAGAGCTGCCGTTGGCCTGCATAAAGGTTTCATCCACCAGTAGTCTGTCATCGACATAAGTTCTAAATTATATCAGAGTAGCTCATGTAGGGTATTTTTCACCTTGACTAATGACGGCAATTTTGATTCAATCCAATGAATTCATCCGCCATACGTGCTCCTGTTGAGGAGCTCATGTTAGATTTCTGAAACTCATGCAGCCATTCAGTTCCGCCTTAGGTATAGACGTATAGTGTTTTTTTGTTGCTAAATTCTTCATACACATTTGCGATTATAACTTTAAGTTTAACGAGCCGCGTGCTAATGGACAAAGTCCAGTACCGGCTGGTCAAGAAATCTTACATGATATAGCTGACTGGCCAAGTGGCGACAAAAAATTGGTTCTATGTTTAAAAAAATAATTGTAATTAAGTTGTTACGATGCAACTCGGCAACACTCATCTAGAATACGTACTTCAAATTGAAGTTTCTTTTGACAGCTTTGAATTTTGGTTACTAAATATAACCTAGAATTACAGCTCTCTTTCTAGTTGATAAATGGTATATTGTCACTCTGAAAAAATGTGGTACCCAAACAAATGTAATGACATTAAATACAGGTTTTAGTGTTCCTTTGCGCACCTACTTCACTACTTCTCGACATAAGTGTTTAAGACAAAAATAATTATTTCAAATTTGTATTTTTTCAATACTGACTTCGTTTGGCAAGACCTTACACTTATAGAGACACTACAAATTGGAATTACTTTGTGCCAGGTGTTGGTATATTTAAGAAAAAAATAACCTACCTATAGACCTACCATTGATCTTAAATTTTAGTCAAATTGAAGTCAAGAAACGTTCTGAAAATGTTACAACAAACTTTACCACGTTCTGGAAATCATTGATTTTGCGTGGATACTGTGGTTTCCAATATTTCAGACACATGGTGGCAAATATTCCGCCTTTTGGATGATGGACAACTGGATTTTTAGGATCGGATTCTTTAATATCAAAGTCAGAGCCCGCAATATGGTTCAGTATTTATTTCTCTTCTAGGGAATACTTTCTCGTAGAGAATAATGCATTCTTCACTTTCGAAGTGGAACTGAATTCACACTACTTTGATGCGGGTGCTTTCTTTCCCGTCTATCAAACCAAGTTCATCTAAAACAATACCAAGCCCTTAACGGTGCAGGGAACTAAGTCCACTGAGGGACCTAGTTCCCTCCTAGTGGGAAATAAAACCACTTTCGTGAAGTGGACTTAGTTTCCAAGTGAGGTGGGAACTAAGCCCACTTTCTTATGGGACCTTAGTACACATTCAACAGTTGCTGCCCCCTGCATGCTGCCCCCCTGCAACCCCCTTGCTTGGGTTTACTGTCAGACTTGCAGTATATGTGCGAAATTGGGTATATTGAAAGGGAAATAAAACCACTCAGAGTTTTCGGAATTTATTTCCCACCTTACATGAGAACTAAGTCCACTTCACGAAAGTGGTTTTATTTCCCACTAGGTGGGAACAAGGTCCCTCAGTGGACTTAGTTCCCGGGGACTTATTTCCTTGCACCGCCTTTAACGGCTAGCGCATAGCTTATAACTTTTTTAAAACCACAATTACCTAATCGTTTTCGTCTTTTTATTTGTTTATATAGTTTTGATCACATCATCTCTTTGGGTCTGCTCAAGAATTCAATATAAGAGTCAGTTAAAATGCCTTCCTATAAAACGCCTGCTTCCAAAACATTTCTAATTAGTGGATAAATACAATACCTACGGAAGTCAGACTTTAACCCCCGTATTAATAAATACCGCATAGTGGCGTTTTAGCTCTAACACATCTTTAAACTTGAAATTATTATTTATAAACATATCTTAGCTTTCACTGACATGTTTTAAGGAGCGGATAACTTAACTCAACGAATTCGGCGTATAGAGCGTGGTTAACTTGCTCACACCACTTAACTTGCTATACACATATTTCAAATACACGTAACCCAACACAATAAAGTTCGATTGGACGCGAGAAATTTAAAAGCTGGAAGAGAATTTCAGAGAGAATCTAAAAATCGCAAGCGATAGCACATAACATGCTCTGAGCATGATAGTGTCAGCTGATGGAATATGACAGATTTACAACCATGTTTAGTACAGTTTGGACGCAGTCAGTGCTGCCGTGCGTTTATTGATAAAGAGTGGATAGCTAATATGGATATAAGATGTATTTATAAATAATTAAAGTTATCAAACGAACAAGTCCACTATCCGTCTTATAGCTAAAAGATGGAATAAAGAGCGGATAGGGCTTTCTTATTAATAGCGCTGTAAATATTTTGTACCATTTTAGCTCCAACTTTTGAAACTTCAAAAAAACTGATATGGACATCTCTTACTACACTCATTGTCTTTCCATTTTGATAAGATTTTGCGCCATGCCACGTCAAAATTAAGCCACGTTTAAAGGCTGCAACAATAGGTAGCTGTTTGCAAAAATATAGGCGCAAGATTGTACTATTTAAGTGTGAGCCTAAATAATTATTGCATATCAAATATATTTTAACACTTTGAAGCTTTGACCTTCGAATAGTAATTAAAATGCTCCTTATCGGGAGCTTTATTTCGTTCCACGAATGCCACCATTTTTGTGACTTTTAGTTTACACTATAGCTGATCCGTGTATCCTTGCTTCGTCCGCCTTGTCCCTTTAATTCTTGATCATCTACAAGGTGTGTCTCGTCATAACTACATACAGTGAGGGTGGGGGGCACAAGTATTTTGACAAAACTAAAGTTAATTCTGCTCATAATTTGAAACTTACTTCATGCAAATTTTGGCACCAATGGAAAGGTCATTTAAATTCCGTTGGAATGATACACAACTTTCCTTAACCCATTAAGTACCAATTGAAAATTTAGAACTTTTGTAAAAGTCTACTTTTTTTACTTTTTTCCCTCGGTCACAAAAAATGTTTTGATGCAAAAAGTTTCTCCAAACAATTCTAATAGTGCCTGCAGACAATTTTTTTCAGAAATCTCTTCGCTAATATTTTCTATGATTTTTTGAATGGGATGTTTTCAGAAAAATTTTGTATAAAAAGGAGGAAAAAATAGTCATTTTTAGCAATTTTCAAAAAATCATAAAAAATGTTAGCGAAGAGATTTTTGAAAAAAAAAAAATTTTTTTTTTGCAGTCACTATTACAATTGTTTGGAGAAACTTTTTGCCTCAAAACATTTTTTGAGACCGAGGAAAAAAGTCAAGAAAGTAGACATTCACAAAAATTCTAAATTCTAATGCCCAGTTACACAGTCAGAGTTTAAACTCTCGTTTTGGTTTAAACCTTCGTTCAACAAATTTTTGGTTTCACTGTGTCCATTTAAACCCAAAGTTGAGTTCAACTCTCAGTTTAACGCCTGCATTCTGCCCTTTAAACTTTCGTTTGACAGCTGCTTTTTCATACAGAGTGATGAGAGAGAGAATAAAAGAGATAAATTGTGTGGGTGCTATACACTTCTTGAATTTATATGAGTGAAAACTAGAGTTATGATTAGTTTCAGCATTACTGCGGTAAGCCCACTGTTAAAAAATGTCATCAGAAAATTTCAATAGATTTCCAACCAATATAATTTTCAAGGAAAAACCCTTTTTTTCAAATGAACGTCAGGTAGATTTTAGCCCAAACATAATGTAGACAAGCGTAAATTGTATTGAGAGTTTTTCAATACAAATTATTTATTTTAGTGTGTGGAAATGACGATTATTTCTTTGTAATGCTACTAGTGATTTCTTTAGATTCTTGACGAACAAAAAGTATCTATAAATACTCAAAACTTTCACATTTTGTTTTGGCTGAAACAAGACACTACCTACACTATGCTGTATACAATGCAATTTTGTTGTCCGATTTTGAACACACATCTCGGGACAATGCCTGTAGATTTGAGCTTGCTCAGTTAAAAGGTTTCGGAGTTCATACCATTTTTGTATACAGATCTAGATTACATTTTTGTTTAAAAAAATATAACCGGAACAAGAAGATTTTCGCAGAAACACCAGCAAACAAACTTTGCGCGTAGGTACCTATTACCAGACAATGACCCTAATTAGAGGCTCATAAAATCCTTTCAATATTCATTATCATTACTGGCGACGGGTGATCGGATGTGGTAAAAACCCAGCGAATGACAAGAAGCAGTACCTGTGATCGCATCCGCCCGAATGCCCATACATTTCAACAACTACATAATATTATTATTATTCAAAAAAAAAAATTACTCCAAAAATAATTGTTAAAAGTAAATGACAGTTCAAACATGTGTCAAAAATAATCCAATTCACTTCGTTAATACCAATTGTAATAATATTGCACACATTTTCTGTTATTTATAAATGGTGAAATAGATAAAGTTGAGAAAAGCAATAACCATTTATTTGATCAAAAGTGCGCTGGTAGAAAAATATCCCCTTAAGGGAAATTGTTCTGCGCTTCCACAACTGCGTTTAGTTAACTGGCAGATTATTTTGAACTGTGAAACTGAACGAGTTAAACCAAAAGTTTAAACTCTCGGTCAGGTTTAGTTAAACTTCAGTTTAAACTCTGACTGTGCAACTGTGCATAAAATGTTTAAATGGGTCATTAATGGGTTAAGGAAAGTTGTGTAGGTATCATTCAAACGGCATTTAAATGACCTTTCCATTGATGCAAAAATTTACATGAAGTAAGTTCAAATTATGAGCAGAATTAACTTTAGTTTTGTCAAAATACTTATGCCGGCCACGTATATAGAAGATGCATGTATATGTTTGTGGAATGCTAACAAGCTCTGTTTGTAATTGGTCAAAAAACTTATTTCTATGCGCTAAAATTGACTTGTATCGGTCCATAAATGTATTTGCCCATTCAGGGCCAAGGATGTTAACAGACTTGTCGAAATAGCTTTTGACAATTCGTCACACACCAAGAGGAATCTCATAACTCATAAGTAGACATTGCAATTTCTTCGGCACTAAATAAAATTTGACTTAGGTATCTATCGGAGTATCGGACTACATAAGAATGACCACTTTTTAAAAGGTCAGTTCTATAGATTTGTGTGTGAGATATCAACGGCTTGTTCTATTCGAAAGGTCTATCAATGAAATCATTTGTGGAATATGATACCGTTCAAATGGCTTTCATTGCTAACGCAATGATAAGTCTGGCTCATCAGGCTGAATTTGAGCGATGGCACGGGTTATGTTGACTTTTAGGGCATCGGTCAGTTGCTCGGTCATTTGCGGCCCATTATTGATGACCTGCGATTAAAGGAAAAGGAAGAAAAAGTTTTATGGGATCAAATCGCACGATCTGCGGTGGGACTGCCTCTGCCTCAAATCTCTCATGCAGAATGCGTCCATTGTGGTATCAACCGATGATCCCACATAATACACATCAAACAGTAACTTTCTGTGGATGCTTGGCCACTCGGTGGACCTCGTGTAGATTGGTACCGTCCTAAATCCGGAAATTTTGCTTCATTAAAAAGGCCATATCATAAAATGAGCGCAATGCGCGTATCGTTGCCACAAGAGAACACTAACTTCCCATATTGCCATTTGTCGTCTTTAGTGTCTGAAAAATAAAAAAATAAAACAACGAAAATTAATAACAGATAAAACAACATGGTCGCCATGAACTGTCAAAATCTACCCGTACCAATTGGAAAGCACGTTGAATCGTTGTGTCACATTTGACTGTGCGAAATATTTCTGGAACACAGTTCGTCGTAGTGACCCACACATTCTTAGTCTAAGTCTAAGATCCATCTAAAACGTACATATCGGCTTAACAATCAACTACCATTTTATCCTTTAACCAGCCACCGAGTCGTTGCATCATAACCTACTGCTAATATTTCACTTAGTTCCCATTCATAACTTTCATTTAATTTGGAAGGATATAGGACATAGGTACACCTAGGATGGAGAAAATTATTTTCCGTAGAGGCTGAAAATTACGATGCGAAAATATTTCACAGTAACCCAACCCATCACAGGTTAGATTAGTTGCTCTCGCTTTTCGTCGAGGGGAGTCCTGTGGTGTATACACTCGCTCACATGTGTTATAGTAAAAATAATAAATCTGAGTGCTTAGTCCTTTCTTTTTTTTTGTGCAACCCTCCATTGCCCAACCATATACGGACCGCAGAAAATTATTTTTACCTTGACAAAGCGAATTACAAGTGGCTTTTCGGTCTCGGCCTTGCCAGTTACCACCACTATACCGCCACCAACGTACCGCGCCGCCATTTAATAACTTAACTGTTGTGTTGCGAACTTGCAATGAATTATTATATTTAATTTCCTTGGTACTTTCGTTGCGGCTATTAATATGAGGTAGAGTTGGCAAAAAAAAAAAAAAACAACAGCAAAACCAACAAGAAACAGTTTCCTCTCTGTAACCAACATTGTGCGGCATAAAGCATTTGTGGCAGCGTCGGCGGCGGGTGGTTGTATAGTTGGTCTATGATATACATGCCACATAGAAAGTACAAAAGGGATATGCGGATGGGGAGGGATGTCTCGTGGAATTTCACATATTAAATTAAAATGTTACATACGAGGCATGCCGAGCTTGTGTCGGTGATATATGGGAGACCTATAGCGAGTTGCAGCACTAATTTCGGAAGGACGTTGGTTGTGTGTGGTACATAGTGATGAAATCTGAAATCTCGTTTGACATATTCCTAATCTCGTTGGAAGTTTCTCAAACAATTTAAATGTCATATATCGATCGATCGCTCGTTTCTATTACAAGCTCATTCACCTTTTGCACTTGCCAAATCGATAACTCATTTCCCAGCAGATGACGCCTCAATCTAGAAATCATTTGTCATGCGGAAAATGTCCTTAAAATTGTGTTATTGCATCGACACAAATCAGGAAGTGGCGCATGGTAAAAAAAAAATCCGCCGACAAAAAAATAAAATCTTCAAATGTCACAAAAACCGAACGGAAAACAGGCAAAGAAGCCGATTTGACCCGCAGCCATGTAACCGCATATTTTGGGTCTCTGCATCTCTGCACGTCCTCCAAAGCAGATGGGCGGTAATCGTTTCGTAATAAAGTTACAACCCCTCCTTCTTTCAGTGGGATGTGATTTTTCTGGTTTTATCTCGTTTTTTTTTGGTTTTTTTTATGCTGTTCAACCATGTATTGCTGCAACTCGTTCCAGGATACTCATCCCCATAAGGCAAATATGGTACACAACACTACCGAGTGCTGATGTATAGTGTATAGATGTGGAAGGTCTTCTGTCTTGCTCTGCGCTTTCGTGGGCCTTTTGATGATGTTAAACCGAGCGTGAAAGGAGTTTCCATAATCCCGGAAAATCTAATTTAGTTTGTCCCCCGGATGCAGGGCAATACCACGAAGCCGAGATGATGCTCCATCAAGTGTGTGGGTGTTGATGATGAGATTGTAAACGAGGATATGAAAACTTAAAATTGCGAGGTTTTTATATATTTTTAATCGTTTTTCTTGGGCGAGAGTTTTTTTTTTATCAAGTTTGGGTGTTGGTAGGAATTTTCCTTGCATCCGGTTTTGTGGCTTTTATTGTTGTCCTGCAGCGATTATAGGAAATGGAAAAAAGTTGCAATTTGTTTTTGGCTGGCATCTCAAGGAATGAACACAATGGAAGTTGTAGCTAGATATAGCTGTGCAAATAGTGGATTCAATATTGCGAACAGCGAACACAGTGAAATGCAGGTGGATGCGGAGAGTCAGCATTTTTACAAGTTGGTTAAACTTACTGCAGTCTTTTGCAAAGGACTTTTCTTCGCCCCTGAAACAGTTCTTTGATTGTCCGTCTCTGGACTTTCTGAAAATGTCAATTGTAATAGAATTATGCGGGTTAAAGCTTTTAAATCTAATTAAGTTAAGTTAAGCACTTGAAATAGGCCACCAATACTATTACAGTTGGCATTAATTTTTTTTACGCACATTGCCTAAAGATCTGCTCAAACAAACGCGAAAATCCGAAAGCAGGAGCGAACTTCGCGCCAAAAACGGTGAGATATACCGCCATCGCCATTTATTAATTTTTCGCTGCCGTTCCCGCTTTCGCGTTGGTTTGAACAGACCTTAAAGCTGGCTTACGCCCGCCCATAAAATTCTATTAGGGTTCGATCTTAAGCCTTATCTTAAGAAGTAAAAGGGGGATATGTTGTTGTCCGTATTTTTTCCCTTGACTCGAATTTTTTTCTCTTTCGAATCTTGAATCTTTTTGGCTTGAAGCGTATTTTGTCCTTTTTTTTCTAAACCGAAAGTAGAAGTTTCTTAAAACAAGAAAATAAAGAATAATTGTTGGTCCAAGTCAGTTTTTTCTAACATTTTCTAAAAACAATCTATTCATAAATGAGAAACAAAAAATTGTCAGAAAATTATTCTTGATTTAAGAAAATAATTCTTTAATAAGATATTTTAGCTCAAGAATTATTTTTCTTCCAATGAGCATTTTTTTCCTAAATCGTGAATAGGTTTTCTTGAACAAAAAAACTCTTTGCTTAATATGAGATATATGACATCAGAAACTTTTTCTTATATTGAGAATTTTGCTCTGTGATTATGTAGAATTTTTCTTGATTCCATAAACGTATTGTTAAGTAAGAAATATAACTTCAAGAAATATTTCCTTATATTAATAACATCTTTTTCTGAAATCCTGAAGATATTCTTAATTTAAGAAAAAATGTTTTGAGTACGAAATGTGCTCCATGAAATTTTTTCCTACATTTTCTAAAATGGCTAAAATTTTTTCGTCTACAAATAAATAGTATTTGTCAGGAAAAAAACGTCGGCAAAAATCGATAAAACTACTGAAATTTAATAGAAATCGGCCGAAAATAAATAGAAATCATCAGAAAATCAGATATTGGAAACGTCTGAAATAATTTTTAAAACGTCTGAAAACAAATACCTAGTACACCCACAGAAAAAAATTGTAAATGCTTTACTATCCGAATTGTAAAACCATCTATTTACAATTTAAATAGCAAATTTGGTTAATTTACTATTTTAATTGCAATTTTTTAGTTTTACTATTTTATTTTTTGTTGAAAATTTGTGTTTTTATGTCTTTTTATTGTGCTGGCACTCACAGAAAAAAATTTTAATATTTACAATTTTCTGCGTAAAATTTACTATTTTTAATTGTAACTATAGTCATTACAATTTAATAGGAAAAAAATATGCGAAATTTACTTATTTAATTGTAATTTTTTTTGTTATCTTCGATAAAAAAACTTAAAAACACAAATTTTCAAAAAAAACTAAAATAGTAAAACAAAAAAAAAAATTGCAATTAAAATAGTAAATTAACCAAATTTGCTATTTAAATTGTAAATAGATGGTTTTACAATTCGGATAGTAAAGCCTTTACAATTTATTTCTGTGCGTGGAGGAACCGCTTTTCCTGCATTGTGACATCAGAATCGAAGCTTTCCAGATAAAAGAATTCGGGATACAGTTTAAAATATTGAAATTCTTCACAAAATGGATATAACCAAGTTGGCGTTGAGGGACCTATCCATAAAATTTAAGATTTTTCAATTGAAAATAGTAAAAAAAACGAAATTTACTATTAAATTGTAATGACTATAGTTGCAATTAAAATTTGTAAATTTGACGCAGAAAATTGTAAATATTACAATTTTGTTCTGTGAGTGTAGATAATCGTCTGAAAAAGGTGTTCCTTCTACCAACAATGGAGTAGAAGGAAAGAATAAGTCTATAAAACAAAATTATACAAAATATATCAAAAAAGAAAAGGAATATTCATAGATGAATTTTGAGAATCGGCGTTGCGGTCTTTAATTCTTTAAAATAAATATTTTGAGACGATTTTTTAATTTTTCAGACGAATACTATTTGTTTTCAGACGAAAATATTTTAACCTTTCTAAAATCACAGCAGAATTATTATTAATCTAAGAATGAATTTATTAAATACACAATTTAACCTCCCGAATTTTGCTCTTGCATTAAGAACTTTTTTTCTGAAAACTTGCAGAATTACTCTAAATTTCAGAAACGATTTATTGAATACAAATTGTGACCCGAAGAATTTTCGTACACTAAGGTCACTAGGACTAGCTTCGGTACCTACGATTTTTCTAATAGCGCTTGACAATCAGGCACATGGAGCAGAACAATGTGAACACATCTACATCTCTGACTCTGTGACAAAAAGAACTGTAAAGGCGGATTCTCTTCAGCAGTCTCCGACTTTGTTAGTCTGGAGTCGTTTAATACATCTTATTAGTGTAGTCTTAGTGGAATGGTGAATTGCTTAATCGAAGCTTGGGCTACGGCTTAACCCCAGAAACGGTGGTCAAAAATAAAAAAATATAGACGCCAAAATGTTGGAAGACACGGCAGTGTGCCCTTCCAAACGAGGACCGCTTCAAATAGATAATTGATATGCTCTCAGAACATAGTAGCTTAAAAAAATCTGTCTTTTAGAAGACAACCTATGGTAAACTATGATTTGAAGATGTAGAGACGACGGCACCGGTGTCGTACTTATTTTCTTAAGGTGGCGCTACAGTACGCGGTGGACCTGGTCCTCAACCAATAAGCATCTCCAGCCAGCACAATCTTTAGCCAGAAAAAGCTGGGTGTCATTGGGTGGTATGCATAAAAAAAGTATTTACTTCAAGTAAAAGGTTTAAGTAAATACTGAAAGGTAGACGTGGAAGTAGTAGTAGAATTTGAAGTAGAAGCTCCGATTTTCAGTATTTACTTCGTTTCATTTGCTGAAAAAAAAAAGTTTTTACTTGATTCCAAATACTTTAAGTAAATACTGAATTTATTCAAGTAAAAAGGTACTTAGAATTCGCCGGATATCATAGTAAATACTTATTTTTTTTAGTAGATGCTATGAAATTTTCAAGTTGGTCGATAGCAACTTGAAAAATTTCCAGTATTTACTGCAGAAAAACAAGCACATACTAGTTTTTCTGCATTCCAAAAAAGTATTTACTACAAAAATGCATGCGAAGAGAAGTAAATGCTTGTACTTGAAGTAAATATGCACCTAATCTTAGTGTTTACTTCATTTTATGCATGCCAAAAATAGTATTTACTTGGAAAATCCTCAGTAAAAGCATTTACTGTTTTTATGCATACCACTACCACACATTGTCTGAGTTGAGAGGGAAGCCTCGGTTGACAAACTCCCTAACCACTTCAAAGTCATATCTGTCTATGGTGACATTCTATCCGAGACGTGTCGGTGTTGGGTGTCATTTCTTGGTGATAGCCTATACTTTGCCCTGCTCTCATTAACCGTCAAATGGTGTTAACGCACAGTATATAGTTTCCAGCAGAAAAGTAAGGTTATTCGAATCAAAATGTTTGGACGGACCCGATACAGGAGCCAATCGGGGGAGCTGGGGGAGAAACTCTGAGAAATGAAAAAGGTCCCAAAAAGGTGGAATTCGGATAGCTCTCATTTAGATATGTAAATATATATGAAACTGAAACCAGAGTTCCTGTTTAGCTCTGCTAAACAAACTCTACCGGCAAAAAAGAAGGAAGGAACACCGACTTTGTCAGAAAGAAAGAATAATGAGAAGCGGAAGGACGAATCTTTTGAGTGAGGCTAGCTAGTCGATAGGCGTTGATGGTAATGCACCTAATGCAGTTCTTAATATAGCATTAATTTTAATTTGCACATTTTGGTCATTTTTTTTAGTCCAATGAGAATAGGTATATAGTCAAGCCGTGTTGAATAGCCCCTCTTAAAAGTGTTTTTGCTATATCGATTGAGGTGTTCATATGAGGTCCCTTTTGTTTGCGGCAAATTATTTTAAGTAAATTATTTACTCTGCCCAGCTTTTGCGGCACTATTTTTTTATGAGAATGCCATTTCCATGTTTTGGTACATACAAGTCCTAAAACTCTAGCGTTGTTTAGAAGAGGTATACTTTTAGAACCAACGTTTATAGTTGTATTTGCGCAATTATGTTTTCTGCAAATATGTAATGCGTCTAATTTTGCTAGTTGGTATTTTTGCTCCAGATTCTTGGCACCACTTGAGTGCTTTTGATACTGTTGAATTTAAAATATTTTTTACATCTTCTGGTTGGCCCGACGCAAAAACAAATATATTGTCTGCATATGTTAGTAAAGTTTTTGTCTGTACCAGTTCTGATTGAAGTATTTCAAGAAGCGGATTAATATAAGCATTGTATAACATGGTAGATATTGGTGATCCTTGTGGTATTCTGTTCTGAATGACTGTGACTTTTGATAGATGTCCATTTATCGTGACAACGACTGATCTATTAGACATAAAAGAAAGTATTACCCGAAGCGAAGTATCTGCTTGTTGACTCCCCAGTCTTTTAATTGTTTGATAACTCCATAATTAGTTACTCTTTCGAACGGTTTTTCCAAATCCATGGACAAAAGAACAGAATGGTGACGTAGAGCTAACTCTGCATGCACTGCATGATCTAACATGTGAAGCAAAGTGTGGGTGCCTCTTCCTGGTCTAAAACCGTGTTGACCACTGTTGAGATACTTTTCTTGGATCCATTTAAGCCTGTTACCTATTATTTTCTCGAATAATTTGGACTGTACTGAAAGGATGGATATTGGATGGTAGCTGTCTAAAGCGTATTGATTCGCATTGGGTTTAGGAATTGGAATTAAATGGGCTTTTTTCCATTCTTGTGGGTAAATGTCATTTTCCAAAATAAAATTGTATAGCCTTAAGGTGCTAGTACACGGTATGTAGCACGCCACATATATATGTGGCTCTGACGACACGAGAGAGTGCACAAAGAGAGATTGTACACGGCATGTATCTATTGGCTCCACACGCTGACGTCAAAATTACGTCAGAGCCACATATATATGTGGCGTGCTACATACCTTGTACTAGCACCTTTACTAGCCTTAGTATTACTTCCACTCCTAGGTGTTTAAGCATTTTAAAAGATATTTTGTCTGAGCCAGGAGTTGTGCGCTAACACCACCGACCAATTGGTAAAAAAAATCGACACAAAAAATGGGGAGAGTACGATAACTACGGCGCCAAAAATTGATAACGGTATTTTGTAGAGGGGTTAAATACAAGCACTTTTTACTATGGGAGGGGGGGTCTATCTTACTCCGTTTAGGCGGGAGGGGTAATTTAAAGAAAATGATACTTTAAATGGAAAAAAATACATTAAAAAACAATGGCAACACTTATAATAAAATACTATAATATTTTAGAAAGCCCAGAATCTGTTCTTTCATATTATTTTTAAATCAAGTTATTCCCTTAAATAGTTTTTGAAAAAAACAATTTCAAACTTGAAATTTTAGGACAAAAATTGGGGTGAGTAAAATAATTTTGGCGATAAAAACTAATGACGGATTTATGTAGAGGAGTTAAATACAAACATTTTTTACTATGGGAGGGGCGGTCTATCTAGCTCCGGTTAGGCGGGAGGGGTAATTAAAAAAAATTATAAATAAAATTAAAATAAAATATTAAAAAACAATGGCAACACTTACCACAAAGAACTATAGTATTTTTCAAAGCCAGGAATTCGTTCTAAATTGTTTAAAATGCAAATCAGCAAAATTTTGTCTACCAATGTGAAATTTCTGGCCAGAGATTGTATCTGAAGAATGTTGTTGATATTGGGTAAACTAATATAATTAAAAGAAAGTTTGCATATACTCAGCCTTGCACCCATCCCTAAATCCAACAGTGACCCCAAGCAGGGGGGTTGCAGGGGGGCAGCATGCCCCCCCATACGCATTTCAAGGCGCAAGGGTAGCAATTTGTACTCTAAGCGGAGCAACATATAAAAGTAATTTGCAATTTTCTCAAAAATTAGAAGACATAAATCAATCTGGTTTTGAGTGTTCGATTAAAAATTGATTTAGGCAGTAAAAACTACAAACAAATTAAGTATCTATTTGCTCAATATTGAAAAAAATCAGCATAAAACTTTTTTTTTTTATTTTTTTCCTTAAATTTCAAGTTTGAAAGTATTTTTTTCAAAAACTATTAATAGCTATAATTTGATTTAAAAATAATATCAAAGAACAGATTCCTGGCTTACAAAATTCATAAAGTCCTTTATTGTAAGTGTTGCCATTGTTTCTCAATTTTTTTTTTTTTTGAATTTTGAATAAAAAAAGGAATTTTAAATCGGTACACCGCAGAGCTGTTAAAGAAGAAGGAGAAATAGGTACAAATGTTCGCCTTAAGGGTTCTTCCAGTGATCTACCAAACGTCTGACAAACATTAAAGAGTGTATGAATGTCCTGAGAAAGCTTCTCAATTCAGCCGTTACCACTATTACCACCCAACCCATGAGATGAAGCGAAGAATCACTATTACCAATCGCTCTTCTGCAGTCGAATAAGGCATCGTAAAAGTAAAGCCCTCTAGTACAAGAGGGGTTTATATACAAGACCCTAATCATTCGAGTTCTGCTGTAAGGTGCAGACACAATACGCATAGACATGGTTGTGGTCCAGAATATTATCAAAAGTCGTAGAAAAGGATACACTTGATCTACGTTCCTGTTGCTCTACATTAAGCTTGCAATTTAGCTTACAGAGTCTAGGAATACAAATAAATATACCCTTAGTGAAGGGAGGGGTTGTCATGAGTTGTAATCTCTAAACAGCGCGTTACTGCGTTGCTAGAATGCCTGGAACTAAGCCACATAACCCAACAAAGTCAAAAGGTTTTTTTTGTGTCCTTGCATAAATGATTACCCGTATATTTTTAAAAGATCTTCATGATTCAGATGGCTATCATTTTGACCATGTTGAGAACCCATTCTAAAGTATTTGCCGCTCTAAAAAAAAAACATATTTCGAAAAGAACGGTGTCGAACATGCTAACAATTTTGAATTTGGAAAACCTACCTTATTGCAGAATTATAATGTGTCACGTGTCAGTAGGTTGTTAGGTATGTGGAGAAGAATGCCTCAAATCAAACATATATCGAATAGAATAAACCCCACAACTGTCTGAAATTCCCTTTAAGCCGTTAAAATATTCCCATCCAGCTTAAAATACTTGAACTAACAAACAACACTATACTACTGTCGATCTCATAATAACTCCACCCAACTAAACGAACTCCAAGTCATCGTCCACTAATTATATCCACAACAATATCCTTATTAGCCATCACTGTGTTGCCCGATGGAGTCTCATAACGACATGTAGGTATAACCACCATTTAAACTGGTATTGGCAGCACAGCGGCACCATTCTCACCGACTCGGAGAGAGTCTTGCAAGGCAATTCAAACTCCACCACACCGACACCACCACCGCATCATCTTATTTATGAAGTTGGCTGCGGAATTTTATATGAACTTGCGCGCACGCAGTCCCCCATTGCGCTGGCTGCTCCCGTTTTTCGTTCGTGGCGCGGTGGCGGCCGATGGGAACACAATTCTCCCGAATTGGGTACATATGCGGGCGCGCGCATATAACCAACCAAGCCTCGCTCGATAAACATGAGATATCATCCTATTGTTGTCAAAAATGTTTATCATATAAAGTGGACATATTGTTTGCATTCGTCTCGGGAACTCATCGCGCGGCGCGCAACCACGAGTGAGGAAATTCACTCCAGGACAACAGATCCGACATAACCTATAAAACGGCGGAAAACAATATGTTTAGTGGTACGCTGATTTATTGCCGTTAATAAACCGCCCTTCACATTCGAAAACGAGTGCAAGCGGTAAGTCTTCTTGCGATGGTCTCGTTCGGTTCCAAGAAAGTGCGGTATATAGTCTCATCCCAATGCGGTATAACAACGCGACAACGACGACAACGACGACGATGATGATGATGATAGTTGTTGGCAACAACTGAAGAAAACACAGCAGCAGTGTCCTTTTTGTGTGTAATATATTGATTCTCGAATCCTAAACATGGGTGGAGAGGTTGTACTCTACTCCGAGTCTCCAAGGTGCGCGCACTCACAAGACAGAGAGAATAAAATGTTTTATTCATGGATTCGCGATGTGAACTCTGGCGCGTTGGGTGCCATGCTGTCCTCTTCAGTCTTCACCTAGGCGAATATGCTGGGCCTGGACCAAGTGATAGTCCAGGGGAAAAGTGGTGGCGGTCGCAGTGTTGCATATGAATGGAACAGTGGCAGTGTGGCGGCATGCTACTGTGTGTATGCGCTGTGCAGTGCAGTGTGCAGAGCAAACTCTCGCCTCTTCGTGATCTCAAATTACGAATTTTATTGTGTTCGGAGATTATGTCCGACAATGTCCGACAGAAATGCTCTTTGCTTTATGCAAATTCCAAACAAATCGATTTGAACGTTTGTATTGCGACTGCGAGTTGTTCGTCTCGGTTTGTTACTTTGTTTTGCTCTTTCTATCTGGCACTTCTATTCGTATAGTCCGCACGAAGAAAAAAAAAAAATTATGGGCTCATAGAAGGCTGGATGTATGGGCCGGCACTTTTTTCATAATGAATGCGCTTTTCATATATCTACTATTCGACGCATAGTTGAAAGAAACTTTTCTATTTTGTGGGCATTTTATTTAAGATACTTTAATCGGCCATGGTATCCTGTTAAAATCAGACAAATCACAACTACATATATACCTATCTCAATAGGCGATGCCATGTTCGCTCTTACTAATAGAGCAAACCCTGCCTCCCTCTGGAGCTTGCGTTAGAACCTTCCTGTATTAGTCTAGTCAGCTCAGCTCAGCTTCTAGGCGATATGCCTATTTGTACCTATTTCAATATCGATCTGGTCCTGCAGTATTTACGAGACTGCTTACAGCATTTTTGTAAAATAATAGTCGATCCGCCAGAGACAATGTAGGCGTAGGTGAGGAGAGCGTGAAGCTTAAAAAACTAGAATTTTCTGTATAGCAAGCACAAGCAAACACAAGCTGTCTTTCTTGATACACAGAGGGCCTTTAACAATATCGAGACTCGATCGATTATTCAAGCCTTAGGCAAGCTTAATATCGGCGAACCACACTGCTGCGTAATTACTCACATTCTTACAAAGAGGATGGTGAGGGCTACCTTTGGCAGCAGTGCTGTCGAAAAACCTCGCAAGGTGGAGTGCTATCTCCATTGTTATGGAATATAGTTCTTAACGAACTTCTGATCTCGATAGAGAACTCGGACGACCGACGTCACCTTACTCGCTCAAACACTTTCCGACGTCCTCTGGAACTCAATTTACTCACTGTACGTAAACTAGTCTCCTGGACCGATAGTTGTGGTAGTTAGCGTCAACCCGACGAAAACGGAGTTAGTCTTATTTACCAGGAAGATTAAGCTACCCGTTGTCACTCCCCCAAAGTTCAAAAGTACTCCACTCGAGTTCATTAGAGGCGCTAAATATTTGGGGTTGAGGCTGGACAGGAAGCTTTTGTGAAGAGAAAATATTGCCGACCGCGCTAGGAAATCTTTAGTGGCTCTATACTTCTGTAAAAGGGCTGTTGGCTCTAGATGGGGCCTTAAATCCAATATTATTATATTATTATATAAGACCGATTATTCTCTAAGTCATCGCTTCTCATGCTTGTGCATCTCGGGCGCATTGAGGGCATCTCCAGCCGCCGCTCCACAAAACATGGTTAACTGACTTTCACTAGACATTGTCAGTGAAGAATATGCCATAAACGTGGCAATTAAACTAAGGGAAGGGAAACCGACTGGATACGCCAGCTTCCTTCTACAGACGACCTCCTTGCCCATTACTATCGATTACCCGCCTATGAGAATCAACTTCGAAAAAGGTTGGAGGAAGTTGGCGCCGGGATCTTTCCAGAAGATCTGAATGTGGGCCTCTCGTTCTGTCTTCCGGAACACTGCAGTGTCTTCAAAGCCGAAATCACAGCTATTCGTCAAGCTACAGCGTAGCTTTCGATTAATTCGGTATCACAAAGGGATATCGTCATATACATTGATAGCCAAGCTGCAATCAAGTCCGTAGTATCCATCGAAATAACGTCTAAAGCGGTGGAAGATTGCCGCGTATCTCTTAACGAGATATCTGGACAGTACAACCTCACCCTCTGCTGGGTTCCTGGTCACTGTGACATCCCAGGGAACTGTGCAGCAAACGAACTAGCAAGGCTAGGCTTCTCTAGCGTGGATTGGATAGTATAAGTCTCCACAACGTGTATGCACTACTTTCCTAAGCAAAGCAGAGCAAGTTTCAGATGTAAACATTTAGGATACGGTGATACTGCTAGGCTCACCTGGCCAGGTCTGGATACAATGAGATCCAAGGAGCTTCTTTGACTTAAACGATTAAAGTAATAGCTCCCCAGATCCCAGTTGTATGCACGGGCCGAATAACGGCCTAAGTGTTTCTCTCACCGAGAGCCACTTTAAACTAACTAACTAACTAACCTTTTTTTCAGTGTGATTAAAGTCACATTCTTCGAAATGGGTTAATGGCAAAAGAATATCTGGGTTGCAGATGTAGGCTCAAAGTAAGGACTCATCTCAATAAAAAATAAATAGTCATGAGAAAGATCCGAGGAGTACCGGGACGTCAATTAATATGACCTCAATGGCTGTAGAGGAGCGTCGCATACGGCTCAGGACCGCCCGGACTGTAGCGTCATTAAAAATAAGTTAAAGCAAGTAGCAAGACCCGGAACGTCAACTAAGATATTATAGCTGATGACATAAAATTCAGAATTTACACCAAAAACTCTTGTGTTTAATCCAATAAGTGATCCACAGGCCGGTTGAGAAATAGGTCTGTTTTAAAACCAACCCATTTTCATAGGTATGTCCCTTCCAAAGACGTTGAAGACCACGCCAAGGTCTGCAAAGAACGCATCAAAAGTCCTAAACTCGCACATATTCTGATAGCAATCGTCAATTTTGACTATTGTCTTAGTTGCGGCTAGCACGAGTGTCAAACGATTAAAGCCTGCGAACCGCCCCAAAATCAAAAAAGATATTCGACGATATAGTCGCCTAAGCACACTTCGACTGGAGTAGGACTTCTTACAGCGGATTCCAGCGTGAGAAATTGTCTACTGTGCAGTCACCTACCACAGACACCAACAAATAGTTGTCTCAATATCACGACATCCTTAAAGAGGTAGCAGACAGAAACCAACCTAAGTTTAAAGCCCCACAGTCTCGCGGCTCAAGAAGATCGAGGGTGCTTGCGATCAAAATAACACATGGAGGTTTTATAAGAAAGCTCGAGCAACTAAGCCAGCTGGTTTTAAAACCGGTATGAAGGTTCTTCGAAACGGCAAAGGCTTCATAGTCACCAATATACCCGGGGAATAAATTCTCACCTCCGGTCCCGAGATAATTTAGAAAACTTCTAGAGAAATATAACCTAGAAAGATTCAATTCAGTCTAAGCAAGAACAATCTATGAATCTTGGTAGGCTTCCTAAATTAATTAAATGTGCGAGTGGTCTAAAAATGGATCTTTAGCTGTCACTTTAACAAGAGTAAGTTCGCATTCTCTACATTATACTTACACTTATGTCGTTTTCGGTTGGTCGTCCAGAACCGTCCGGAAGAACTCTCCGCGATTCTGAATTCAAATCCAGAAGCAAATTTCTCATCTTTTCAGGGGGTTATTGCCAAATACGCGGCGGATCGTATTGAAAGCGATACCTCCATTTCGACTGTTTTCGCTTTTGGTTATTCTCAAATGCGAACGAGGGCGAAAATTATATTCCATTGCTTTCCAGTTTTTCCATTCTGTGCTGCAATTTTCCATGTATTTTTCCAACACTTTGACAGCTTTTTCCCGCCACAGGAATTTCATTTTTTTCATTTATTGACTTAGAAAATATCGATCCGCCGCGCATTTGGGAATAAGCCCCCGGAGAAGAACTGTTAGCGGATTGCTTCCGGATGGTTCTGGTCGACCAATAGAAAATTACACTAAAAAAGATTATAATCAGTATAACACTCGGCAAGACGGGACCAACCAGATTAACCCACAAAAAGTTCCCAACGAAAGCCCCATTCCCTCAGGAACAAATAAACTTAACTGCGCCACTCGTTCATAGCCTCTTTGATAGGAATTCTTGTTTTCTGTGCGGTGGTAACACCCGGTGCACCCATTCCGCCAAGAGTGTGTACCTACATGTTTTGCTACACTTTCCACTTCCATTCCAGAGCATGACTTTGAGATTTAAATCTCGCTTGTCATCGCACCATACGGAAGGAGTAAGGTCGGCATAAGGCCCCGCGCGCAAGCTTGTAAAATGTCCTTTTACACTCGACAAAAGCCTTCCATTCCTATATCCGCATATACATACAGATACCGATACCAACTCGAATGTTGATCGCCGGTATATACCTACTCCTCGTATGTTGCAACATCGTGTCGTGGTAGTGGCAGAAGAAGAAAAAGAAGAAACAAACGAAAAAAATTTGCATGAACAGATTTATAGGCTTCCGATAAAGAGATGGAGAGCGATTACACCCTTTTTGGATGGGTTTTTACAGGACCCCGCCGTCACCGTAGCTCCGCACCGCATCGTGTCGCATCTATACGACGAGTGACATTTGAATAATTTTTCAGCATCATCGCAACGAAGAGATAGCAACTTTCTGGACCGTCTTCTGGGCCACAAAAGGATTTACATATGTTAAAAGAATTGTAATACCAGGGTACTCAATAATGTTGGCTTGTAAGTTGCACCCCCTTCGCTACGCGCCGGACAGAGAGAGAGAGAGAGAGAGAGAGAGAGGGAGAGAGTGCACCCGAAATGGTAATATGTAAATACTTTTATTGTCATCGGTGAATAAAGAATATTTTTTGAAGTTTCGTCGGACAACAACGGATGGGACATGGGAGCAGTAGCAGAGCAGTAGCAATAGCAACCTTCTTCTTCTTCGTCGTTGTCGTTGTCGACTTATCGTTGTCGGTTGGGATGGGACTGGGAGAGGGAGCTCCCGAACAGTTTGAAAAATTATCGAACACCTGTACTCGTGTAGGTACTCACTCTGGTGCGGTGTGTGAAGTTTTTTTTTTTTCCATGTCGGGGCTTTTTGCATATCGTGGAAGGCGCGCGGAAGGGGCTTGTGTTGGCTCTAAAATGGAGATATTTGTCCGCTGGGAGTTGGGTTAGAATATGTTGGACACTGGACGGATGCGAACACAATTGGTTGTTTGGATTTGAATACGAATTTGTGCGCGCAATAGCCGAATGGGACGTTGCGTTGCGTTGTATGGAAATGACAATGACGATGACGGAGTATAGATGGTAGACAGCGGGTCACAACACAAGTGAATATTTCCTTCAATGGAGTGGTAAAGTACCGACCAATGGGGAGTTAATTATTTTTAATAAGACGCCGAAGAGTGAACCTATACCATTCATTAAAAAGTGAAAAACTAACCAACTAGTTGGCCGGTTGGATTGGATACCGTACCGAATGACGGCGGCGGCGAGTGATGATTGATCACAGTATAGGACGACAGCGATTATAGCAGCAAGGACAAAAAAAAAAAAAATGTGTGCAGCCATAACGAAAATGTTATGATGCCGTACAGGTTTGTATGACCAACGTATGATGTCTGAAATGCTGGATCATAGTCAAAATACAGAGCACTCCACTTTATAGAGGTTTAGAAAGCATATGACCAAGTGATTTATCTACCAGTAGACTTCTCTGTCAATTGCATTTCTGTGGACCTCTTAAGGCACCAGAACACTAAAGAACAGAAAAAGGAACAGACAGAAACTGAAACAGAACAGAAATCTTTTACGTTCTTTAGTAAATTCTGGTTTAGGCCCTAGTTATAGCTATCATTGAAATGCATCATTGGAACAAATCAGTGGAATGGTGGTTTCATATTTTTGACAAGTCGGTTATAGCAATCATTGAAAAATTCCTGTCAGTGGAAGTACCTGTCAGTGACTTTTCAACAAACAAGTCTAGGTTTTGAGGTTAGAGTTGATCATTGAAAGCAAAACTGACAGCTGAGAATAGAATGAGAATCGAACACATCAGTGAAACGATTGGGTTCCAAATTAGAGAAACGAGTATCAGCTGTTCATTGAAATCGATTTCGATCAGTGAAATAATAAAATTGGATTTAAAGAAAAATTTTATTCAGAATTAAGTAATTTCTTTCGTAAAAAAATTCCACAATTGATTAGCTTTATCTTGATACCAACTAAAGCCAATATTGTTTGATTATTCGTCTTAAAATCGGAAAACAAAATTTTCAATGATGCATTTCAATGATAACTATAACTAGGGCCTTACGTTGCTTGCTCAGCTATACCAAACTGAAACAGATCCAGAAAAAAATGGCTGCCGTCTATTCTGTCAAACGCTATCATGAAATTATGTCCACTAAAAACATTTTTAGTCGAATTTGCAACTCAAACTACCTAAAACAGGCAGCCAGATGACAGACGCGGAAAATTGCAGATGCACGATGCATTTCTGTCGATTGCAACATAAACAATCAATATACATAGACTTGTTTACGTTATGTCGTCAAACAGCCATTTTTCTGTCGTTAAATTCTGTTGCTGAAAAAAATGTCTGTTGTGCTTTTTCGGAGGCCGAGGTTTTGCTCGCCGGATCCAGGATTTGCCCAAAGAAGCACAAAACTTTGTTTAAGAGGTACTCTTTATTTCAGTAACCAACTTAGATATAAACTAAGGTCATATATGATTAACTTCACAACGATTCGAATCCTTAGTTGAGGCCATAACCTTGAGTATACAGTATGCGGCCCAGTGACAAGCGTGGCTCCGTACTACGGAATACGGGCAATACGGCCCAACGGCAAACGTGGCTGGTGGTACCAATGTAAAGCAGGACAGCCAAAAGTGCTGACGCTGCTGATTCAAGGCCATTTTCCCAAAGGAAACTTAGCCATAGCCACCAAAAATTTAGATCACTGACCGAGGTCAACTTCTATACAGGAGCCTTATCTGATACACTAGATTGGTACGATCAAGACGTATAGACAAGTCTCCCCGAATGGCAATTTCATTCGGGTACTCATGCAATTTCGTCCACTTAGTCAATGTGACTTATAATTGATGAATGCAAATCTCTTATGTCACATAAAAGTGTGGCAAACGGGGACATTTCGTTGCAAGGTGACGCGTATCTTTGGTAAGATCATGCATACCATGCTAAGAAAAGGCATGGGTCGCAATGTTCCTCAAATAAGGACCTGATTGCCGCATGGTGATGATGATGAATGTATACTTTTTACAGCAAAGGCGATGAATAAAATTTCAGCAAGGTATGTCGGTCCTGAAGAAAGATTAACTTTATCTACAGAGGCATAGGTCTTCCCAACAGGGTTCTGTTCAGCATAATTCGTGAAAGCCTATAATATATCTATCGTCATCGTCAACAACTTGATATGTCCTTATAAGTGCGGTTTTAGGCCGGGAAAGTCCACTATATCTTTAAGAATTATTGAAGGAATTGGTCAATTCCATTAGAGCCAAAATTAGTATGTTCCTCACCTACATAAAGAACACTAATGAAGTGAAACTTCCTTCAAATAAAAAAAGATATAAAATAAAATCCTGGGAACCCAATTGCGACGCCACCTATTCAATTGTGAGTCTAAACCATCCAGGGACTCAATTAAATACACTAAAGAAATTTCATAAAAATCGGCTCACCCGTTTACAAGGAAAAAAATAATAAAATTCCTGAAACCCTATCGGAACGCCACCTGCCGGGTCCAATTGTAAATCTAAACCACCCGCAGGGACCCACTCAAATATATATACACAAAAACAAATCATCAGAATTGATACAGCCGTGTAGAAGGAGTAAAATAAATGCATGTAATACGATCGCAGCGCCACCTACAAGGTCCAACTGCGTATCTAAACCATCCAGGGACTCCGACAGTCCGACACACACAACAAATTTCATTAAAATTGGTCCATCCGTTTAGGAGGAAAAAAAGTGTTTCATTTTGATTCCCATTTCACTTTGATTTGATTTACGTTTAATTTTTTTGGACTTAGACCTCGCTAAGAAGTTTCACTTCAAAAAATGTTTAACGTAATGCAATGTAATGCACTTAACACAAACATAATGAAATCCCACTTGTCAAATTGTCCAGAATTTTTAAGAGATATTTAATATCACTTCATAATCTAGATAAATAATATTAATACGTTATGTAAACATTATACATCTTTAAAGCTACGTTAACGAAACGTAAAAATAGTTAGCTTTTGTATAAGTTATGTAATTTTGCCTGTCAAATGCCATCATTTTATAGCGAACAGGCATATAGGTAGGTACCGCAAACTAAGTATATTATGTTTAATACTATATTATAATAAAAACGTAACGTAAGCTCTATAAAAACGTAGATAACGCAGATAACACATGAAACAAATTTAAACCGTCATAATATTGTTAAATGCCATCATTTGAAAGAAAGGCTAAATAAATGTTACACAAATAATATTAAATAATGGTAAGGTAGTATATGTACTATCAATATGTAACGTAACCGCTACAAAAACGCCGTAACCTAAACCTTTTATCGTAATCGCCATCAAAAATCGACATTTTAACGAGGGGTGTTGCTATTCGATCGTTGTTCGGGACACGGCTACGTAACGAAATGTCAAAATTTGTATTGCGTCAAGTTTGGGTATGTGGCTCGCTACGCTCGCGGTAAAGACTCTAAACTTCAGTATAATCATTTTCGGACATTAAGGCATACGTTTAGGATCCGACTTTTATCTTTATAAAGAGTTTTTAATGAAAATAGGATTACGTTACGTTGATTATGTACATAGTCGTGTCCCGAGCATCGGTAAACGTCAGTTCAGTACAAAATCTGTCAAAATGATCGTCCGAATAGACACACCGTTTAACGAGACCATAGATACAACTGATAATGTATGTTAAAAGTTATCTGAACGTAACGTAACATTCTAAGTGTGCAATGTAAATGCAAAAACAGGCCAAAGTAAATTTAAATACAATTTGGAATCGTTTATCATTTAAAAATGAGCTTTCAAAGCACACAACTACTTTACTCTATTTATTTCCCCAAAGGAACCAGCTTCACATCAAAACCTCTCATACCTTAGAGTTGAGTCTAAATCGACCGCGAATTTTCTTCTGACCACAAAGTTGCAGTTAACGAAACTGCCGTTTGTCTTGGCAGCCACCTTTTCATAAATATAAACGATGACAGATTACGCCAGTCCCCTCCGGCCAATGTCCTGCCATTAGTTCCCCCCGCCAATCCCGGCAGTCTTTCACCATTTTCGAACAAAAGGCCATAAGCAAAACAGAAAAACTGAAAGAAAAAAAAAATGCTTTATTGCCCTCAAATATGAAAACTAAACGATGTCCAACTCAATTCCATAATATATTCGGATATGTGAACGGTAGACAAACGGACGACTGAAACTGGACCGGCGACAAAAGGTAGGTACCCCCGGATAAAAACCGAGACAACAACTCAACCGATAGATGGATTAAATATCGAACAACAGAGGCACACAAATGTCAAAATTTGGCGATTTATTATCGCAAATTGAGTTTTGAAAGAAAAACATCGTCGCAAACATGGAACGCGAACGCGGACACGATTTATAGCATCGCATCGAGTCTTCTTCAGAGATTCGTAGGTACTTATTTTTTTTTTTGTTTTCTCGTGTGTGGATTTTCTGTCTCATGTCTCATGTCCTTTTGGTGAGTGAAATTACACTCAGTGGTTACTCTGGTCAGTAGCCAGAGAAAGAAATTTATATCCTGATTGTTTCGAGTTCAAATGCTCGTCTGGCCCGAAAGGACATGTAAAAAGTGTCAATCAATTGACTTGTACACTACACAGAGGTTGGTTGCTCTTGCTCTTGCTCCCCTCATCCTGTGTGTGTGTATGTCGTTTGAATGGATTGAAATTGAATTGAAATCTAAGAGCGATACACGCCACAAACAATTACACACATCAGTTCGATACATTGCTACTTTTTTTTTTTTTGTTTCTGTACAGCACCAGTAAATGGCCGAGAGATGGTAATAAATCTCAAAATGAATTACTTAACAATTTATTATTAGCGATCAATTTCTATAGGAAATTCAATAAAATGCGAATTTTTATGCGATCCGCTGCTACAGTATACACACAAACGAACAGTGCGACGAGATAGTACTGTGCGGAACATTTGTCATTAGGCCTCTGATCGGCACAATTAAGATGTCGAAGCGGCAACATAGAGAGTCGACATTGTGCGCTGAGATATACTTTAGCTAGCGGCATACACTCTGTTGCCGATATTGGGGCGCGTTCACTAGAACACAGCTTCAGCATAGATCAGTACCTATACAGTTGCAAGCAAAATAAAATAAAAAAAAAAGTTGTCAGACAGCCTTTTGATAGAATGTCGCGGCAATGAAGTTAATTAGATACTTTATGGGCAATTTAAATTGCCCCAAAGGAGGAAATATCTGTCTTCGGTGGTATTGACAAGTCGGTCTAATGGCTGCATTGTGTGTAAATTAGGGCTGCAGCTAGAGCCGGCTTTATATTTGTAATGAAGACCTATTGATTTAACACTCACATGTGGCATAGATACTTTGGTGGCAGGTACCTTATGACCACCCTGATTGTTGCTGTTAACCAACTGACACCATCATTTGAATGGGTCTTAGCGCTGTAACTACTGTCATTCAGACGAGTTTGGTTAGTAATAAAGGCTTTACGTAGGTCGGATCTAAGATGAGCTGTGGGGGCCGGTGTCTACTCGGAATCACCGAAAATATGTATCAATTTCATTCCGCTTACCGAATTTTGTGAGCGTGTTCCAGACGGAATTACTGGTCATCTGAGAGGCCTGCACGCAACTAGAGTGTGACACAAGTCAGGAAGGTCTCAGCACTGCACGCCTCACTCGCGACGTGAATCCACATTCCGCTAGGAGCGGTTAAGGGATAAATACACTCATATTTTCTGCAGAAATCCAATCTCCAATGGACAGGATTGACAAACTGCGTCGTATCCAGGAAGATATAGAACAAAGAAACCTATACTAAACAGAACCCGTGCAGACATCGCCAGAATCACGGCAATAATCACGGGGAATTGGCCAATTGGAGACCATGCGGCCAAACGAGGCATCCCATATAACCCTCATTGCCGCAGTTGCGATAGTACAAATGAGAGAGTTCGAGTCGAGCCGCGGAATTGAGAATCTTATTCAGACCCAGTTATGCTCTTGGATGTTTGTCAGACCTTCGCGATAGCTGGTCGCGATAGTATAAAAAACTTTAATTTTGTGTTTCCCTGGGATCGAACCTGAGACCCTCTTTTCTCTCTTTTTACCTGCCTCAAGCTTGGGCGTGCCAGCTGAAATACTCACAGAAGATTCAGTTTGTTTTAAAACAGCTACCTTCGTCTTGCTAAATCGGCCGCTTTCTGATTAGGTTAGGTTAGGTTGAAGTGGTTGCCAGCAAAAGGCCGACACACTTAGACTATCCCTTGTCCCTTGTGATACCCCATGAATCTAAGAAAAGTTTCGTCCTACTCGTTGAACCAGTTTGAGCTTCTGATGAAGCATAGGAGACACTACGAATGTCTAGGTTTGTTAGATCGTTTAGATCATAGTAATAGAAGGTTTCCGTTTTTGGGAGAGTGCCGGACACGTGCAGAGGAAGTGATGAATGGTCTCCTCCTCCTCTTCGTCCAAGACTTGACTTGTTGCCTGCCTATAAGGTAGTGTCCCGTAATAACACCTATCGTGTCGCTGATATGCCTTCTACCAAGAGAGATCAAATTCTTAGAACGTTTAAGATCTAGCTTTGTCGTGCTAAATGTCCAGTCCACCTAAGTTTTGTTCTTTCGATGGCATCCAGCTTTATTATGAGTTTACATCACGTAGCGATCGGGATACCTAAGGTACATTTGCTTGGTACGATAGGTAGTGTAGTTCCGAGCTTGGCAACCTGGAATGTCCCTATGTCCCGGTACCCAGCAGAGGTGAATGTTGAACTGCTCTGCCATCTCTCTGAGAAACGTGCGACAGTCTAGGGCTGTAGTAGATTTAGTAGAGACTGATTACAGGCCACTTTAATGCAGCCAAACGATCCGAGTCCGAGAAGATGCGTATATTTTTGGCGGATATCACGTTTTCTTTTAGCCAGGATAAGACTTTCTTTATTGCCATTATTTCCGCCTGAAAAACGCTACAGTGATCTGGGAGACGGTAGGAGAGACTGAGATTTAGTCTATCAGAAAAAACAGCACCCCTTACACCATTCGACGATTTCGATCCATCTGTGAAGAATTGAACCGCATCATCATCCAAGAATGTACCGTCCTTCCAAAATGACCTGCTATTGGGGATGGAGACTTGGAAGTTTTTATCAAGCTGTAGTTGTGGTATGGTATAGGTATAGTCGATGATTCTCGGGAGTCTTTGCTGGTCCAATGTAAAGTTGCTTTCAGACGAACGGCTGCAGATGCTCCAGATCGACGGGTTTCAGGTGAAACAGAATGTCAAGTGCAGCAGTAAGTGTGGTGAGAAGAGCTCCACTGACGCACAAGCATGCGGTTCTTTGGACTTTGCCTAGTTTATCGCGATTTGTCGGTTAATCTGAGGCAGTCCACCTCCACCATACATTTTAATTTTTATTTTTGAAGCCCATTTATAGTACCCATACGAGTAGGGAATAAAGGAGAACCATCTGTACAAAGGTTCGCTATATACAGATAAGGCTGGCAAATCCGGAATCATTACCTGGAGTGATTTTAAGTCCACGGACCCTAGCGCGAGCTATGTTCCAATAACTTTGAGCTATTCGCGACAACATTTCACAAGCTTCGATTTTATTTTTGTTGCATTTGTTGCTTTTATAGCTTCTTGCTGTATGGGTTAGTATAGGTCTTCTATCAGCTGCCATGTATACATAATCTACATCCAGCTATAGGGTTTGATTTTGGGAAATGGTCCCAGGGTTTTGCTGTGGTCGATTGTCTTGACAGAGCTCCTCTGCGAGTTCCTGGAATTGGAATGATTTAACCAGTTGCCAGATGCAGCACATCGGCAATCAGCATAAGAAGTCATTCGGTAGCCTCCGTTTCTAAGCTGCAGAAGCACTTCTTTTAAAAACAATGACTCAAAGCAGTATGAAGAAATAACACCGCCCTGAAAAGTTCCTCTGAAGCGTTAACTTAGGTGCCTATATTCCTTACTTTCGTACTTAACAAATTAATGAAAATATCCGCAGCTGCAGTTAACCTGTCAACACAGCAAACATTCAATTTTAATGAGACAGTTCATAATACCCACCTATACCCCGGGGGATATTTCAAGCCGTCAATTCCATCAAAACACCTTGCTGGCGGTAAAATGTGTAACAACATTTAATTAATGTCAGATTCAGTGTCGGTCTTGCCTTGGTGGAAAATCAATATATAGAAGTCACTTCGTCATGGATGACAGAGTGTTGCAAGTTGCTCCACCCAATAGATTTTAAATTCGCATAATTGGAAAGACATTCAATGACAGTTAAAAGAAAAAACATTTAAAAAGTGCAATCCTTTGGCAAATAATTCGACACCCCTTTCATAAATCTATCTGTCAACCGCTACCTAAACACTGTGAATATGATTTATTTATCCCCCTCGGCCGCCATCATTCACTATTGAGTCCTTTCAAAACATCAACCACCTCAACGATAATCGAAGTTGCAACACATGCGTGGGGGTCCACTTGACGCCACCACCACCACCTATTTTATAAGTGATGATAAATTCTATGCCACTGCTATACCCGCAATCTATCGTCTATACTCGTATATCTCCCCGGAGACTGAGTTTAGCGCGGGCGACCAAAAAAGGATTAATTATTTGATTTATTGCACAAAACTACGAGTATACTATGCCAACCCCATATTGGACCCACACATGAGCAACATGAGTATCTAAATCTCGTATGCTGCGATGGGTATGGGAAACCTTTCGACACTTTTCAAAGAAGAGTTTGCCAACAACGACAATATCAGCTCCATTTGACACAATTCGCTTGTTCCAACAGACAATTTATCACCATGCCTCCCCTGGCATCACACATACACACATGCGGGAGATTCGCAACTACCCCACCGGCACCGCAATTCAACACCTAAATATTGACACATCGCTCAGCAGAGAGCTTTGCTAATGAGTTTGACTTTTTCCGTGTCGTTCAAATGAGCTCAACTGCGTGTAGAGCATAGAGTATAGTCTGGGCTGTTCGGACGGGTGGTGGGTGCAAAGTTAAGATAACATCCCTGCGCTCCTGAGGGTATTGATTGTTATTGTTGTTATACCGTTTAAATTGATGTGATTAACGCCGATGAAAGTGCCAGTGAAATGAGGGTAGCATATGGCCGACTGTGTCCAGCGTAGGTATAGCATAAGTTTGTTGGTCATCGTCATATACTGCGGGCGCAATGGTTTAGGATGTAACCTCTACCGGCTAATGCCATTTAATCCTTGCATTCGTTAAACGGATACGACAACGACATGCTGATTAAATGCGATTAAGTAGAGACAGAGAGAGAGAGAGAGATGTGGTTTCTATAACATACATGACGAATTTGAACTTTCTGACGCCTTCTGGCTTTTTCGACTAAATGGGGTTTTGATTGATGACTTGTGTGCGGCTAAGTGCATGTATGAGTCCGTCTGGATAGTGTATACTTACTCGTAGTTGTACCAAGTGTGAATATAGCTCTATAAAAATTGGTGGGGTACCAGACTTTTCAATGAAGCTGGGAGCAGTTGCATGGTATGGTAAGATGTTCGCATGAGTTGGGACAGTTATAGTAGGCCTTCCCAATATAATTGCTCTTCTCTTGGGTTTTAATCTAGATTGAGTAGCTCTGATACGGTATTCAAATTTCTTTTTCTATTACCTACTCTGGTCTGGGCCTTTACTCTGTTATTGTTCTGCTATTACTTTACTCTTTAATTACTGCCCTATATAATGATCTATACCACTCTGTTGTTGTTCTGTTACATTTTTTTCGGCTTCTGCTAATACTTTGTTACCATGTAAACTATACTTTTCTGTTAACGCTTCGTTATTGCACACTCAGTAATTTTTCATGGCTCACCACTTTTAAGGTAGTACATATTCTGAAACGCAGCCTGACCGCTACTCTTTTACTGCTATTCTGTGATACCTCTATGCCATTGCTCTGTTATTACCACTGAGGTGCAACTTATTTTCTATTGCTCTGCTTTATCTCTGCTACTGCCCTGCTGCTGTTCTGGTTTGCGCTGTTATTACCACTGTTCTGCTACTTCCTTACTACTACTACTACTCGGTGAATGCGTTGCTACTGATGTGTTAATTCTCTGCTATATTGCTCTTCTGCTGTCACTGAGCTGCAATTTATTTTCTATTGCTCTGATTTATCTCTGCTACTGCTCTGCTGCTCTTCTGATTTGCTCTGTTATTGCTCTGCTGCTGTCATTGAGCTGAAATTTATTTTCTATTGCTCTGATTTATCTCTGCTACAGCTCTGCTGCTGTTCTGCTTTGCTCTGTTATTACCACTGTGCTGTTACTTCCTTACTACTGCTACTACTCGGTTAATGCTTTGCTACTGATGTGCAAACTCTCTGATATTGCTCTGCTGCTGTCAATGCGGTCCAACTTATTTTCTATTGCTCCACTTTATCACTGTTATTGCTCTGCTTAAACTCTGCCACTGTTATAGCTCTGTTGCTTTTCTGCTATTGCCCTGCTACTGCTCTGCTGCTGCTCTGCTACTGTTCTGCTATTGTTCTGCTACCTCTCAGCTAGTCCACTCCCACTGCTTAACTACTGTCTCTTCAGCTTTTCTCGCCTACTTCATTGATACGCATTTACAGATATACCTTGAAGAACCACAGATAAATGGCAACTGATGCAAAGACACGACAGTGTTTAACACATTAAATCCACTGTAAAACACCCGCATGATAAGTTGGCTATACAAAACAGGAACCTGCCCAACGGAACCCTATAGTTCCAACTTAAACTTCCCAATCAGCCACACGCACATTTCACCTCCTCCTACTACCCCGCCTGCACACTACATATTTTTTTTATTGTCATGCATTTCAAGAACCAGCCAACAGAATGTAAAAGTAACACATTCACGTTACCAACGAAATTTCTTAACCAAATTGTTAAGACTTCACTAAGGTCCTCTCTATAACACATCCTCATCATTCTCTTAGCGCAAAACAAAAAAAAAAAAAGGACACAGACTCCAACATGGCTCTCTGCAAAAACAATGGCCAATTGTTGTTGTTGTCAAAACAAACGTTAGTCCGTCGCAAACCACAAAAAAAAAAACTCTACAACAATCCAATCGACGGCATTATGCCGTCGGCACTTGGCAGCCACAAAAAATGACGTTTTATTGGACGGGACAGTTTGGATTGCTCCACGAAAATATTCCTGCTCCTGCTGCGTGTGTATTGTGTTGTTGGTCACTTTTTGGTGTCATCATTGTTGTTCTTTGGTACACTGCACTACGACCGGCGAATTGTCCTTTCATCAGAAATTCAATGAATTTTTATTCGCGCTGGGGTTTTTTGTCATCATCAACATCATCACGATGAGACGTCAAGAAGTCTGTGAAAGCCAGAGAAGCCGCCGACAATCGACAATTGGTAACGACGACGACCGACCGACGGACGACGTGACGTGCTTTCGAAAAGTAATCGCGCATCACATTTAGAGTCAGCGTTTCGGGGGTTTTTGTTCCAAATTTTGACAGGTGATTTCGAGCAATTGGGAGGAAAATGGATTTTTGAACAGAACCGATGTCACACGGGCTGGCTGATGTGGGGGCACAGAAAAGGGCGGATCCACCGAACGCTGTCGATCGACATGCGCGTGAAAGTTCTCTCTGTCCATCATTATGCGATGGCGAATCGTCATCAGCGCATCAGTAGCTCAGCGCATTGTAGCGCAAAAAACTAAATTGAGTTGCTATACGAATCCGGTGACAGATGGTTCGGCGTGTCAGAGAGAGAGAAGTGCAGGGAGGACGGAATCACTCTGTGTCTTCTGCGGAATTCCGAGTCAGTTTCAGTGAATTGTGTGCTGGAATTCTTTTCGCCGGCCAAGTCGAACATCATCATCAACATCGTCATCGTCGTAGACAATTCATATCGATGACCGTTTTTGGTATTTCAATTAAATATCATGGACATTATGAAAGGATCATTATATTCCATCAAGAGCGACAGACCTAAGATCATGGCACGATCATGATGCAACGATGATGGGTTAATTCTGCAAAAGGATTCCATCAGTGTGGTTTTAATGATGTGCGAGGTGGAATTCTCTGTCAGTTCAGCTGGTTGCTGCTCTGCTACTGATGGTGCGCGTTCTCTATGCGGCTTAATTAAGTTGACATTGGGTGTTGTTTTTTTTTTTCCTACTTTTTCTGTCGTTGTGTTAAGAATCCTGTTTGGTGGTGACGATGAATTGTTATCCTTTTCGCACATTGCATCATAAATCAGCGGCAATCTCTTTTTAAGCGTCGTTAATTGCTGTGTTATCGATTGGGATAAGTGTAGGCGCGAGGAAGGGATATGAGACGAGTATTTCATGTTTGTACAGTCGAAAAAGGACCAAATATATTCGAATTTTAAGGATACTATATAAATTGTGTGTTTTTGTGTTTTTTGTGCCCGTTGGCAGTCGCGTGTTTCTGTTTGACTTGAAGGAATTCGCTCGATGTACCCACATGTCATATATACGAGTAGGTACCTACTCATAATTAAATAAGCAATTACGACCGACGAGTACTCGTACAAACTGTCATCGTTTTCTGAGAAGTCATGAACAGTTAATTAAAATAACTACCAGCCAACAGCGTGACACTCATGGTAGAGTTGAGAGTGTATAGTGTAATTGTAACTTAAGCGATTTAATTAAGCGTTAGGTGGAAGTTTATTTGTTGCTAATGCTTTCTTGTATGGAATGCGGTTGCTTAGTGGCTATGATGTATAGCTATGAATAATTTGTATGTACATTGTTGTTTATGCAGATATAGTTAACATGCTTTGTGAGGAACGCCATAGTTATAGCCTACCTACGAAACGCCTGACATGACACAAACTCCACGGACATAACTTCATGGAACTGTTTCACATGTCCACATGTGAGAACTTTCTAGTTAGTTTCTAGCGTCTGAGCAAGATCACTCTTAAAATTGGCCCAACTTAGTCCTTAGAAACCTTATAGTGAGCATTTGTATGCACTATCCCCTCCAATTACTAAAGAAGTCGATGCTCGCTATTCCCAACCTCTAAATAAATGATGCGCACCAGGGCAGGGTGTAGTCTTTGTGTGGTATTTTTTTTTCAAGTCGAGTTTAGGGCTGCCAAAAAAGAAGCAGCAATCTCTGAATCGAGTATAACGTCTAATTCCATACGTATCAATATTTTCTGATAACTTGTAGCACTGTTAAAATATCCGACGAGGTGCTAGTAAAAGTGTCGACCCCACTAAACGAAGCAGCCTACTGGTAAAATGTCAGTCACGACTTATCGAAGAGCTGCTAAAACTTCAGGCCCGACTTAGCAAAGTGGTGATAAAACGTGAGACACAAATTTCCATTATTAGCGAGGTAGCGCTATCAGGGAGATAGTGTGACAACTCGTTTCCTCGTTACAGTTTCTGTGTATTTAAGAACCAACCAAAATGTAGCTCTTGATGCAACTTCTGTGAGAACAATAACCGCACAGCACGCCTAGTCCTCCAGAGTCCAGACAACGCAAAGTTCTATCCAAAACTTACACTGTACCCTGCGTTCTAAAAAGCCCAAGAGGCTACCGGACATAATCTGAAGCTCATAGACGTTCCCTCGCTCTATAAGTATAAACAAGCCCTAACTTTAGAAATAACACCATGGTCCCGTTCCATTGACCGCTAGTCGTCTAGCACATAATATACCCCTGATGGAGGAACGCTGGCGCTAGAGGCAGCGGCAAAGTGACATTAGAACCAATTTTTGAATTCGTATTGTTTCATCTTATTTAGGGTCAAAAATATATTTTGTGCCATCATGCCGCATATTTATTAATAGGGGAGACCGGGGCTAGTTGACACAAAATTTACATTTTTTATACCCTCCACAGGAAGGTATATTCACTTTGTCATTACATTTGTAACGCCAAGAAGGATTCACCGGAGACCCTATATAAAGTATATATATTCTGAATCAGGATCACATTCTGAATCGATTTAGCCATGTCCGTCTGTCTGTCTGTCCGTCTGTCTGTTGAAAACACGATAGCGTCCAAACGAATTGACCTAGTTGTATAAAATTTTGTGGGAGGAATTCTTTTTACCGTCGGGTTGGTATTGAAAATGGGCTATGTCGGTCAAGTAGTTCTGGTACCTCCCATACAAAACCACTCTTAGACCCATGTGTCTCTCTATCTATTTAAATCACGATAGAGTCCAAACGAATCGACTAAGGCGACTGAAATTTTGTGAGAGATTTTAATTTTACGGTTGTCAGGTTTGTAATAAAAATGGTCCATGTCGGTAAAGTAGTTCCGTTACTTTCCATACAAAGTCAATATTCGACCAATTAATCGCTCTAGCTGTTGGAAACACCATAGCGTCCAAACGAACCGACTTAAATGAATAAAATATTGTGGTAGGACTTCTTTTTACCGTTGTCAGGTTGGTATTAAAAATAGCTTTATTTTATTGGGATATTTTTATTTCTACAAATATTTTAATTGGTTTTTTGAAATAAAAATGAATTTTAACCAATATTCTTGTTTTCTCCTTTCAATTGTATGGTGTTACAATCGTCCTTTCATCCTGTTACAATCGGTACACCGGGAAGGTCGGTTGTAACATTCTACTTTCCCTTACTTTTAACAGTGTACACCCGATCTAGGACCTTAGGCAATAACCAAGTTATAATTTTACGGTAGTCAAATGTCCACTCATTAACATGCATGTTGTTTCAGTTTGGTATGTACATCGGTTTGCAAATTATGGAAGGAAATGCGAAAAATGTTACTTTCGTCCCCACTCTCCCCTACCGGTTAGCCGGCTGCCGGGTATGTGTGAAATGGGCCTAAGGGCTTGTATGAGAGGTTTTTTTTTAATTCCATATCTCTCTCGATTCGGTATATTTGAAACAATAAATTTCGAGCCAAACTCGATTCTTTTTAACTACGTTATACCTATACCTACACAAGGTTTGGGCTTTTTTTTCATAGACAAAGTATTTCTGAAACATTCTTATCCAGCTTACAATCAAAAATCATACTGTCTCCGAGTATAGCCTAAACAGCTCATAAAACCCCAATTTCCGTTTACAACACTGAACCTCCGCGCATATACAGAATGTGCATCTGTTCTTCCACTCAATCACCTGATAGCATCACCAGCAAACATAAAAGGGATAAAAAACTTTAAAAAAGTCAACAAATCACACTCTGACTTTCCCCCTTTTGAAAAAAATACCAAAACACCCACCAACGGAAAACTGAAATTATACTTTAAACTGTGTAAATCTGCATCTCTCACTTAACACTTCACCACCAACTGGCTGCTGTGTGTTATATCCTTTTTCTCTTATCTCGAACGCACGCCATTAATATCCGCATTCGGTATACAAAGAATGTATATATCCCTCCAAAGGGAAAAATAAAGGGACCCAAATTCTAAAACCCCCACGAATTCAAATTTAAACGTATTTTTCAAACGCTCTCAACCGTGTTCGACAAATAAAGATACAGAGCACATAGCATCATGTGTGCTGTCCTTGACCAGTTTTATCCTTATTTTTCCGCTAAATATCTTCACACTAAATCTTCTCCTGCATTGTCGCTTTACAACAAAGACATACCAATAGCCATTTAGCATTTTAAAACCATCATCACACATATAGTCCTCGCACAGTGACAGTGGTCGGGAAAAGGATACAAACAAAAAATACGATTACACAAAAACTGAAAAGAAACATACAAACTACCAACAAAAAGAAACAGCGAAGAATAAAATATTTTCTAGTCCTGTTTTGGAACACACCGACAGTATCACCACCACCCATCCACCTATTCCTTCTGGCCCATTTCATTTTTGGGCTCCCTTTTGTGCATATAGTGTACCAAACACATTATCACCCTTACGCGGGACGAGCACATAAAATAAATGTTCAAAAATGATATGTCTATCCGGTGCGGGTGGAAGGGGTCACTATCACACTCTGTAAGGATTACAAGTGTACCACTGCCTCTTTAGGAAAAAAAAACAATACATTTTGATCCTTTTCCGCTAAAGAAAAAAAACGAAAAACAACTACGACAAACTATTATCTTTTGATCCTTGTGTTTACTTATTTGTAACAAATTACATGGATATTTGCACATTTGTATGCAAATGTACATACGAGAGGAGATATGTGAGTGTGTGCGGTTCTTTTTGCATCCCCTCTCTTAAGCGAACTTAAATCGATTGGCAAATTTACATTGATGAGGGAAACCAACCAACACCACCCCACCCACCCACTGAAAGTAAAAAAAAAAAAAACGATTTCCGTACGAGAACCACAAAAAATTGAGGATAATCGGTGAGATGACATTTCTGTCATATAAATTCGCAAAAAGGGGATTTAAAAGTAATTTCCATTCGACTACTCTCATATATCGGCAACAATGTCGAATGAGTGTCAATTTGTCGTCAGATTTGGGGTGTGTGCATTGACGGAGGAATGGGTGAAGTTTGGTTATAGGTACATGTGTGAGACAGAGTCTTACTCGGAAGGCTTTAGTTAGTGTATCGTATTAAAAAGTTAATATTAATATTATGGAGGCCCTGAGTGGGAAGCGAGGAGTGACAGTGATTCTCGGTATTTGGGTTTGACTCTGGCAATTTCTGTTGAGAGATTATTGTCGAATTGCACAAAACTTCAATAAAAACGCAAAATGCCCACAGGATATGTTACTTCTGTGTAAATCCTCTGAGGATCAGTCTTCATCACCTTGTCAGAAAGGTAGAAGAGACATTTCGATTGCCCTTTGTGCCTTCTTGGACGTTGAGGGCGCCTTCGATAATAATACCGGTTATGACTCGATCGCTATAAGGCAATCAGATGTAAAGGTATCGAAGATTCGACCAACCAGTGGATCAGAGCCAGGTTAGAAAGTCGGATAATAACATCCTCCTCCAGAGGTGTGTCGGTGTCTGATGTGACAGCAGCAAAAGGCTGCCCTCAAGGTGGGGTACCCTCTCCTCTCTTGTGGTCTACTAGTCAGTCTGCACAGCCTAGGCTATAAAGCCATCGGCTACGCTGATGGCCTAGCGATCATCATCAGTGGCAAGCTCAGCGCTACCATTTACTTGTAGGATGCAAAACGCACTTCTACATGTCTCAGAATGGTGCAATTTGGAAGGACTTTCCATAAATCCTATAGTAAAACCATTCTAGTGCCTTTTACAAGGAAGAGAGTGGTTAGTCTTTACACAATAACCGTAAACAGCACTACCTTGAGTTACTCCAATGAAGTCAATTATCTTGGAATTGTCCTTGATAAGAAGCTCAAATTGGAACTCACAAATCAAGACGTCTCACTAGCCCTAGAGCTATGTGGGCCAGTAGGCGACTGTATGGCAGAACTTGTGGTCTTAATCCCAGAATGATATACACAGGCTGTACATCATGATGCTAAGGCCCATTATCACATACGCAGCAATTGTCTTGTGGCCGAAAGTTCTTGAACGGACAACGGCAAATAGGCTACAAAAACTACAACGTATATTGCCTGTCTCGCTATCACGGGTGCGATGCGCACCTGCCTCAGAAGCTATTATAGGGCTTTCACCCCTACATATATTTATTAGGAAAAATGCAGCTAGATGTGCTATTAAGCTACAGCTAGAATACAAATTTAAACCAGCTGACCAAGTGGGACACCTGGAAATACTTAACTCAATCTTAAACATGGACATATTGGACATGTTCTGCTCCATCCCCGACATTATGGTTAGGGAATATAGTTTTGGTAAATTATTTGAGGTAGAAATACCGGACCGCACGAAATGGGCCAATGGTGCTCCAACACTGGACCCTAAAAGTATGGTCTGGTACACTCACGGATCGAAAATGGAATCTGAAGTTGGTGCTGGTGTCTTTGAACCCAATACCAAAGTCTCGATATGCATGGGAATGAGTCCCAAGGTTTTTCAGGCTGAAGACCATGCCATTGAAATCTGCGCCGTTTTAAACTCCAATAAGGGAATTAAAGGCGCCAACATACAAATCTTCTCAAATAGTCTCTATGCGTCCAACACGATAGACTCAAAAACAGTAAAGTGCTGCTACGATGCCTTGCAAGTCCTATCAAAAACACAGCCACTGGCCATCAAGGTATTGAGGGCAACGAATCGGCGGACCAACTAGCTAGGCCTGATTCTGAATCCGCGTTCTGTGGACCAGAATCTTATTGCAGAGTCAATTAGACTACTGCTCTGGGTATAATTATTAACTGGGAACATTAACTTCGTCTGTGCCACTGGGAAAATGTTCCGGGTTTAAGACAATCCAAAAGTTTAATTAAACCTTACTCCTACAAGGGAATCCTCAACCTAAATAAGGATCAGAAGGCTGGTGGGCTTTCTCACAGGCCATTGTCGCTTGAGATATCATCTTAACAAAATGAATTTGTGCCCGGAGAAAGAATGCAGGTTCTGTCTTGAGAATGAAGAATCCTCCGAACACATTCTCTGTGATTGCCCGGCACTTCATTGGTTAAGAAAACGTGTCTTCAACAGGGAGACACGTACACCAGCAGAGCTTAGGAACTCCGCTACTAAGTATATATTGGGCTTCGTTAAGGAGGTCAGAATAACGAAATCCCTCTCCGATACAATAGATCCTTTTAGGTCGCAGTGTCAGCCAAATAGGCAGGGAACTTAAAAAAAATGCTACTCATTTCTGTACCTGATTCCATTCAAACTAGAGGTCGAAACGTAAATATGTAAATTTTCAACATATTGCTCGTTTACGGGTAAGACGATTCAGTCTCAGGTCTCCCTGACTGTGAGTCCTCCATCACAATCCAATCCTTGGATAAAATTCAAATAAAAAGTTCTACCGACTTTTACACTCCTCAGTGGTTCGTTCTAATGCGATTAGCTGGCTTTATTCTTCCCGGCAGTATTTGCTCACCATCTAATCCCCTTCGAGACATTTTTTTCTCTTGTCCATATCTCCTGCCATACCCGAATAAGTATGCAACATGTAAATTATACCAACTGGTGTTACTCAAGTTTGCATTTCATCTAAAGGCGAACATGAAAACTGATGTTAAAAATGGCTAAAAAAAAACAGCAGCCCACTCTCTGCTGAACACACTCTTTTTTTGTTAGTCAAAGTTTTCAAACCAAATTTGTCATCATGTCGATGATTATGGGACGGCTGATGCTCTACTGGTGCAGGGTGCCACAGATGGTCTTCACCATCCTATTACACAAAATAACATGTATATACAGAGATTCATATACAAACAGTATTACTCTGTGTATAAGCAAACACTATAAATCAAATTGCAGCAGATTAATTAACACCTTTTTAGGGTTGAACTGTACTGAACTGATTTAACCAGGGTTGGCGTTGAGTCGGATTAAATATATTTGCCCGCAATTAAGATGAAGGATGGTGTTGTGATTTTCAGTTTTTTCTTTAATTTTTTTTTTTATTATTTTTTTTTTTGTGACAAATGTAGTTAGTTAATGTCACAATAATTTATAAGTGTATTTATGTAATTAAATTGAATTAATTACGATGGAATATTGACAGGTCATTGGCAAGTGGTTGTAATTAATTTTTGTGTGGCTTCGCCGACAACATGCGCCAAATGTGGTGGAAATGTTGAAAAATGTTTAGTGATTGGCTGGTTTTTTGATTTTCCATTGCTGTCATTTTGACAGCTGTCATAAAAAAAAACACCCTGCAATCCACAACTCGCAACAATAAATCGTCCAATTTAATACAGTTCACCACTTTCTGCAATCCAATTTCACGCCTAACACCAATAATCCCATCGAAATGGGATCTCTCACCCAAAAATGTCCTTGCGGTCAAAGACGGATATAAAAATGCAAAATATTTCACAACAATGTAAAAAAATCAAGTTCCAGCTCTCGTTATATATTTTTATGAAGAGAATAAATTCCCGTCAACTTATATATCCTTATGAAAATGCAACATGCAGTGAAGATTATGATGCGGTCCCACCTCCTCGTAAAAAATACACAAAGGAAAGTGCCTTGCTTATGTTTTCCTTGAATTTTTGAGACATCAAAGACTGAGACGACGAACAGAAAATAATAAAGTTCATGTTTTACACCATACACAACCTGGGGTCAGAAGTTAAAAGGATGTATATGTATACAAGAAAGGAATCCAAATCAAATTCCTTGTGTCCATCCAATATTAGGTACAGATCCTTGATGCTCTGTTGTTCTGCCTCCATGCTGATGCCACTTTACAGTGTAAATCCGTTTCAAAAGTCACATAAGCTTGGGATTAAGTGTGCGGAAGGATGGAAAAATCCTTTTTGTCGACTTTTTTTGGAGGTAGGTATCTATTCGTTGGGGTAGTAAACATGGGGTAGCTGGTGCGTGGGGGAGAGAAAACGCAATATCGAGGTCTGAATTGGGAATGGAGAGAGACCGAATTAATTTAAATAATAAGCTGAGTGGACAAATTAGATGCGAATTGCAGGGCAAAGGGTGATGGAAAAAACCTGGTCAATGTCACACTACCTGATTTTTCCACGCGTCCATTTGGTTTCCATATTTTTTGTCTATATTAGATTTTCGTATATATTTTATATACCCGGAATCCGGTGAGCTTTACCTTAGCCTTAGATAAAAAGCACATCAAAGTCTTATAACGTTCTGAACGGAGAATATACAGAGCCTGATGTCCGGAACGCGATGCCTATAAGTTGTGCTTAAGGTCTTCAATGTTCAGGTAGGTAGGTAGGTAGGTGTGGCGGTTTATTAGAAAACCCAAGTAGCACTAAGTGCCGTTTTGTTACCACAACTCATTTGACCTGGTTGTTAAAGTTTGTCGAAGTGGAGATTTTAGATCCAACCTGTGGAGTTCAAAAAGGTTGTAAGTTCTTTGATGTTATTCTTCGAAACTTCCTCGAGGGATGTGAAGAAGGGTTTACCCAGAGCTCGGTGTCTAGTCCTAGCTAGTGCCGGACAGGAGCAGAGGTAATGAATGATGGTTTCTTTTTCGGTTGCGTCGTTACAACTACGACAGTGGGTATTATGTGGGATGCCTAATCTGAATGCATGGTTCCCTATAGGCCAGTGGCCTGTGGTTATCGCGGTTATCCTGGCTATATCTTTACGTGTTTTATTCAGAAGGTGGGTTGTTTTTTCCCTGCTATAATTTGGCCACATCCTTCTGGATATGATACAATTTGTTAGCCTATTCCATCTGAGATTGGCTTTCGATAGGTATTCTTCGGAAATTTTTGCTTTGACTGCTCCTATTGGGATGTGGACCGATTCCGCAAGTGAACAGTGGAGGCTTGAACCTCGCCTGGCCAGCTCGTCAGCCTGTTCGTTTCCATAAACGTTGCTGTGGCCTGCAACCCAGATCAGGGCAATCCTGAACTGATCAAGCGAGGCCAGTTCCTCTCGGCATTCTAGTACTAGTTTTGAGGTTATATTGACTGAGGCGATAGCCTTGATCGCAGCTTGGCTGTCAATGAAGATGTCTATCTTTTGCTTCGGAGCTATGTCCGTGTGTAGTTTGATTAGGCGACAGGCTTCACGGATAGCAAGTATTTCCGCCTGAAACACACTGGCTGAGTCCGGGAGCCTGAAGGATTTTGAGATGCTCAGAGACTCCGAAAAAACACCCGCACCGACTCCACAGTCCATTTTTGAACCGTCCGTGTAGATTGTTAAGTTCGGGTCCCTGTTCAACTGTCCGTCCTGCCAGTCTGATCTTGAAGGGAATTCTACTTCAAAGTGTTTTTTGAAGAGTAATCTGGAGGTGATATAATCCGTTGAGGATGGTACTAGGTCTCTTGATAAGGAGAGCAGAATATTACTATGTCCGTAGGGTCTCGCATACCAGCACCCCGACTCTCTGAGTCTGATCGCGCTATGTATTGTGATGTGACTTCAATGTTCAAGTCGAAAAGAAAAACATCTCGACACCGACTCTCATTATTTTCTTGTTGCGGATCAATTGAGAGCTTGACCCTTTAACGCAATGAAGCCCCAAACCACCTTAGTACAACTATATAGTAGCCAGAGTCGAAACCCCACTTTGAATGCACACCCCCCAGATGACAACAAAACAGTGGTTCCTGTATTGCAACAACCTCCAAGAGGTCAGAAAAACCCCTTGTGGGCTGTCTGCCTCCTAAGAGCTATAGTATGATCATATAGGTGTATACCGGAAATGGCTAACAAGAGGAGAAAAAGAGCAAAGCAACATCCAGGGGTTTTAAAGGAAAAGCCCAAGCGATCATGGCAGGTGGATAAAGGACCCAGCACACCGGCTGTACGAAGCAGCGAAGCAAACCTTCTAAAAGAATCACAGGGAATAATAGATCTGTTTTTAGCAGCAGCTACTACAAGGGCATCATTTAGAGAAAGTCAAGTGTCCTTCGGTCAATGAAGAACTAGTTTTGACATCCAATATAGAAGACGTTGGCTAATATTTTAACAAATTTAATAACAACAAGGTGACCAGTTCTGATAGCTTATCATTGGATTTCTTTACCAAAATCATCAGTGAAATATAGACCATCAGAATCGTATACCAAATGACCCTTCTACATTTGGCGGCTCTTATATCTTACCAGCTTTATGCCCGCGGCTTTGCTCGCGAAGCTCTCATTTCGAGATATATGATTTTAAACGTTATTTTGTGTGGGAGGTGCCACTCCTCTTTGTCCAATTCCAAACCAAAAACCAAAACTAAAAACCAATGTCTCACTGTTAAACTACTCCAATTCCATTTATGACCAATTTGCAACTTAACCTTGTAAATATTTCCCCATATACGCACAAATTCAGGTTGTGTTCACTAAAAAACTATAACTTATAAGCCAATACACATACAAAGACCTTATATACATATAAACCATGGTATTGACGTCACCTTTCATGGGAAATTTCCAGAATTCCCTTCAATGTCTACAATTTTACAACTTTAGCTCCCAAGGGTGTCGAGAAAAAGCATTTAAAATTTATTTTTGTTTTATACAGGAGGTATCTACCACGCCCCTCTTTTTAAATGTTGACTAATCTTCACAGGAACACTCCCAGTCCATTACCAATGATTGTTTGAAAATTTGAACTCAATCGGTTTGGTGGTTTTCGAGATATACGATTTTTGAGGTTTTTTTTATATGGGAGGTGTCACGCCCCTTTGTCCAATTTTGATCAAACTTTCACAGAAATATATATATTTCTAGATATAAGATCTTTTTGTTTTTTTTTCGTATCGGAGGTGCCACGCCAGTTTATCCAATTTTCACCAAATATGAATCTAAACCATCCTTGGACCCACTCAAACACACAGACGAAATTTCATCAAAATCGGTCCAGCCGTTTAGGAGGAGTTCGATTACAACACTCGTACAGAAGAATTATATATATAAAGATGTAGAAGAAGATAAGAACTATCAATGCATATTTTTCTGCCTTAATTTTTTTTAAATCAGCACTGAAATTCGAGTTAAGCCATAACCAATAGGTCGGTCTACTTAGTCCGGTACTTAGCCAACTATAGGTACTTATACTTTTAGCTGAAACAACAAGCTTGTTGAGGTCATTTTCTAATCGTGCACGCTACCAAAAGACCAAAGGTTTTTCCTTTACTGCGCTGACCCTCTAGATTAGAATCGAAGGTTCTCCGATCTGCAGCGTTGATGATGATGTCCATTCGCTCTACATGCCCTAAGCTATCCCAAACGTCTGCGCAGTTTTAACAAGGTTGATGTCACTCTACAACACGTAGGTATATATAATTCGTCTTTGAAAAGTGTTCTTCGAAACGCGTCAGAAAGGCGCTCGGCTATAGACCTTTCGAAGAAACGCCATCTGTGTCTTATAATTCACAGTCGGTTCGTTAAAACGCCGCGCCGACTTCCTTACGACAAATAGCGACTTCTCTATTAAATTCTTCCTGATGGTCTGGGAAGGTTAACGATAAAACTACTAGAGCCTACTTATATTAACAGGTACTCAGTTCAACCCCCGGAAAAATGCAAAATAAACCTTAAGTATGTTTTATACTGTCTCACCTTTCACGAACTTCTAAAAACCCATCCAAGAGTATATAGCTATCCTGAGAAAGCTTCTCCTAGCTTCGCGTGGCCGATGGAATATCTGGAATTCCTCTCCTCATTACTTGAAATATCACATAAATCTCTGCCAAACCGATTAAAAGTCCCTTAATCAAGCCTAAATATCCAGATAATTAACACAACCTTATCGTGGACATCTTTTAAGAATGTATTACCCTCGCAGCAACTCATCGAAGACCTTTTTACCACATTCTTGAGGCTAGTTAAGCTGCCGCAAACTATTTCTGCCATCCCCTCATAATGAGAAAGGACACTATACTTCCTTTCTATTGTCTATGACTATGTGCACGGGCGCACACAAAATTATCTTAAGAACTCGAAAACACCCTCACCATATTGTTGCGGTTAAATAATCGATGTCCTTCTTTGTTTTGCAGCTCCCCGACGCCAAAGACCTTCACAATATGTCCTTAGTGGGCAGCTATGGTACCCACCTCCTGCACAGTTTCCATCCACATCTCCTGCAATCTCTCAACCATGGAATGCTGGCGAACGGTGGACCAGCAAGTTATTTCGCCAGCGATCGAGGACTCTCGAAACCGGTACTAACGAATTTTCAACTGCCTTCAGCATTCTCACCTCCAAAGTACATCGGCATCTCCTTAGATCAGGTGAGTAGGTATAATAGTGCCGAAAAAAGGGTGCAAAATAAAATCCAATTATGGCAACGGGATTTATCACATATCAACATACGTGTTCTTTTTTTTTTTTTAGAATTTATTTAACAGTAGCAGTGAATCATTTCGAACGGATTCAGCCAGCCCGACATGCACATCACATGAATCCATGGAGGGATCAAACGATTATGACGGTGAAAAGGGTGAAAGTCCACGAAGTAATAATTCTGATCCAAGGGATTTGAGACGTAAGTTCTGAGAGATACACTAAGATACAATTTTTATTTTTATTTTTACCAAAAAAAAAAAAATCGCAATTGATTTTGATGGTGAAATTGAGGGTGGAATAGTACAGATATGTAAATCAACAGAGAGGAAGGATGATATGGAAAAAGTTGTGCATTCTAACGCATGAATGGCTTTTATTGGCTTTTGACTGTTTCATAGATAAACACATACAAGGATAGGTCTAGGGATTTTTTTTTTCTTCTCTTTATATATTTGTTTCTTCTTCTGTTGATTTGAAGAAATTAAAGAAAAATGCAAATTTGTTCTACTCTACTCCTGTGACTTTCCTTCTTTGCTGTTTAATTTGAAATAAGAAAAAAAAAATACAGCAAACGGAGGACTATTTGCATTTTATCAAGTGGTCTTGCGTATGGATTAACAAATAATGAAAAAAAGGATGTTGAAAGGAAATCACTTAATGAGAGAATTCCTTTCTTTATTAAATTAGAGACGGCGTAAAAAAAAAAGAAGGTGTACACGAGAGGGGGGAAAGTAAATTTCAATGAGATTGACCAAAGTGATTTTAATTGGAAGCAAGTGGGGTGTGCGGGCAATTTGAGACAACAAAAAAAAAAGTAATAAACGGCAAAGTGTTACAATTTTTTGTGTGAAACGTGAGAATTGTGTTGAAATTGCTTAATTTGAAGAGGCTTTGATCTCTTGAAGTCAAGAGATACAGAAATTCACCGCTTTTATAAAAAAAGAAAATCTGGCAGCATTGTGTCGAGTGGACAGCGCTGCCTAAGAATTTTGTTCTTATGGGTATTTTTTTTTGTCATATTTCTTTCTTTAGAAAAAGACATTTAAGTCGGGACACAAATATAGATAACTATACAATTTTAAACAATTAAAAAGTAAACTGAATTATATCTTATATACTAGAATTACGTGGGCTTAAGCTTATGTCAAAAATGAACAAAAATACACTTATGTGTTGTCAAACGCTTAAAATACGTAGTCAAACATTGGCTTGATTATTCACAGGCAATTATATTAGATACTTATGGTTCTTCCCATTAAATTGAGATAGCTACCTACATTTTTGTTGACAGTTGTACGCTTTTGACTTTTTTTGGACAGAAAACAAGACTTTGTGCTGAAAACTTTGAACAAATTTGACGATTTGAGTTGTATTGTATAAGACATCAGAGCATATTTTCGTATGTATATTTAATTTTTACAGTGTGACATGGTCAAGTCAAATTCCAATCCAATTCAGTGCTGCCAGAGTCCGATATAAAAATTCCCACAGAAAAAGCTAAAATTTCTCATGTCTACATGTGTTTTTAGTGGAAAAGTGCAGTGTACATCGGCACTACTAGTGCGATGAGGACAACTCCAACCGCAGGACTTGAGGCTATCCTCAAGCTGCTTCCGCTAGACATTCTTATATAACTCAGTCAATCAGTAAACTTGAAATTGAACGAAACGGGTCATTCGATGATACTACGGAAATATTTTGGCCATGTAAATATCATGGACTACATCACGCCTTATATAGAATTTACAAGACCTTTCTCGAGCGCATATCCCAGCAGGGAAGAATGGAGAGACGGACTCATACCTAACATGCAAACCATTGCCGTATTTACAGACGGTTCTAAAATGGACACTGATGTCTTCTCCGCTGGGTATATCAAGATCGATACGCCTTTGCGACCATAGTAGCGTCTTCCAAACAGAGGTCCTGGCAGTGACAACAGCAGCCCGTGAGTCTGTGGTAAGGGCAATACCATCTGGAGGTATTACCTTCTTTATCGACAGCCAGGCAGGAATAAAAGCCATAACTGCACCAGAAATAAAATCGAAGCTGGGGAAGTGCTGTCGCGAAGAACTCAATGGTCTGGGTACACAGCACAAAATGTATCGCTCTGGGTTCCGTGACATGAAGGCATTCCAGGTAATGAGAAAGCATACGAATTAGCAAGACAAGATTCGACAGCTGTTTCGGAACAAGCTGATCCCTCTGTGAACATCCCGCCTTAAAGCAGGGAGAAAAGCTATAAGAGAGGCGAACGCTAGATTAAATACTTGTAAGTTGTAACCATAAGAATGCTATGGCCGTCCTTCAATGAAACCAGCACCGAGAGTATCATACGGAAGGATAGGAAATCAATGTCCACCCTCGTAGGAAACATAACGGCGCATAATACTCTGCGGTACCACATGAAGAAAATAGCCTTAACGGAAGAAGGACTTTATAGAGGATGCGGTGATGAGGTAGCTCTTGAGGACACAACGCACTTCCTATATCCTATGTCACTGCCCAGGTCTCCAACACACCCAGGTATAAATTCCTAGAGAGTCACTTCTTCAACGAACTAGATGAGCTTTCCAGCACATCAATAGACAAGATAATGAAATCGCAAATCAAATTTCTGTTAACAACAATTTGTGTTTTTCTTCCTGTTTTAAGATACCTATTATTATTCTATTTTGTCCTTTTTGAAAAGGCACTTTTGCAACACTTGACTTTTGAGATTCTCCCAGACTTAAAATATTCACAAAGTTGTTGACTGGAAAATTATTTTCCATTATTCTTGCACTGATCCATCATCCATTCGGCATATTCTCTAGCAAACTGAAGTCTGGCTCTACGGTGTTGTGGGAGTGGTTCTGGGGCCCGAGCTGAGCGAAATGGTCTTAGATTTCTCTCTGCCAGTCTTCTTCTTACTATTCGATCACTAAATGCAACATCTCTTACTTCCAAGAGACGAGTGCGAGCTTTAGTAGCTGTACAAAAGTGATCCCTGAGCACATTATTGACAAAAAAGAGCGGTCGTCATTATAAGATCTTTACAATTTTAGAAAAGAAATAACGAACTTTTTCAGGTAAAAAAGTAAGACGGTTAAAGCTTGCTCTTATAAATTAAGATGCTGAACCAATGCAGGGACATCACTATATAGCTTTCGTTCGGGTATTTTTGTTCATTGGTAGATACTGACACTACCAGTTCTTTTATGAAATTAAAAGTAAACAGTGGTGGGTATATATCAAACCGGAATTTTTAAGGTGCCTGTCCATTTGAGAGTAAAAATGCTGCGAGCAGCTCTCAAGCAGCTCTCGAGAGCAAACTCGCAAGTGGACATAGTCTTTAGAGTAGTTCGCCGAGAGTTAACGTTTTACTCTCGAGATTCGAGCCTTTTGAAAGTCACTCGCAAGTGGACACATGTTCTGATCACTATCGGAGATTAGCTCTCAAAATTCCAACACGGTTCGTATTTTGCGAGTAGCTGTCGAGAGTCGACATGGCAGAACATTGGATATCGGAGGAAATAAATCGACTCATAGTGTTACCAATCCACGCTCACGTACTGTTATGGCTTCCCTTAATTTGGTATCTTTTTTTATAAATAGTGGGCCGAACAGATTGAATTATATATTCTATTTCACTTGTTGCCGAATGTTAAAAATCCCTGAATTCCTCCTGATGAGCATCTACAATTTGAAGCTCTTTGTAAGAGAAGACCCTTCACAGAGTTTACGACGACGATCTATTCGTAGTTTCCCACCAACTTAATTATGTCGAAGTGATTTATAAATCACGAAAGCCGTTTCCAGGCGATTTATTTTGACATTTCTGTTAATTCACGAAACTTTTCTTTCCAAAGTTCCAAGAGGAAGAACTTGTCTTATCCGTGCCAAATTTCGCTCTTTTACTTACTTCTCCTTTGGGAACACATCTGACAATATGACAATAAAAATAAGAACACATTTTAATTATATCACAAACTCATCGAAACAAGCGGAAAATTGAAAAAAATTTAGTTTATTTTCATGAAAATGGTATTTGTCAGTGTTTTTAGCTAGCAGAGGAAGTATCAAGTGGACACGGTTATGAGAGTAGTCTCAGGTTTAAAACTCTCAAAGTTCTATCAAAAAACTCTCGATATTAAAATTTCGAAAATATTACTCTCAAGTGGACAGTCAGCCGAGAGTAACTATCGAGAGTTTACTAATGAAAGTACTCTCAAATGGACACGCACCTTTAGACAAATCATTTACAGAGGACTGCAGTGTTAAGAGTTTCGAATTAGTGACATTTACCCCAAAGGCATTCGAATTGGCAAACAGATGAAACGAAATTCAATTTATTGGTAGAAATTTGAAACAAAACTTTAAGAACGCAAGAGATATACGAAATTAATATTCGAATTCAGTTAAGGGGCTGAATCGCCATGCATGACTACAACAAACATGACTACAAACTGCGGATTTGGCATCACTGATTGAGTGATCAAACTTCGAGTATTGATCGAGTACATAAGTTATTTTACTCATCAGTGATGCTGGCTTTACATTATCACGCCACGCAATTTTGCATGACTTTAGAGAGAGAGATCCGTTTTTTCCACAGTCAAGGCTAATGATGTGTAGGGGTGAGACCACAAGCCCAACAGTTGAATCTAGGCTGCTATAACTTTTTTATGGAGATTTGACAGCTCAGATGTTAACAATCAATTTTTTTTTCATCGGTTTTGTTGTGGTACATATTAAATTAAAAGTGAAAAATGAATTTAATAAAGGCAACGATATTGATATATGTATATTATCTTTTAGCAAATATTTAAGCTTCACATAATTAATTTATTAAAATAGAAAATTAAGTACAAAAAAACAATTATTAATGCATTAAAATTTCCGTTTGCACAAGAAGATTATTTGTATCGCCTGGCATACGGTATGGAACTGTGGCTGCCATGTTTGTCAGTGCTTTAGCCTTTTCTTCCAAATGTGCCAGTTGCTAGAAGAAAAAGTATAGTAATCTAGCAATCTAGCTGCATAATTTTTAAGGAACTTACCCTATCTTTACTGATGTCTATAAAGCCGCTACTTTCCTTGCCACGAACACTTTTGTACTGACTGTACAAAATGTCCATTGTTGCCAAAAGAATGTCGGGATAAACCTTACAGATCTCGCCTCCAATGCGCTTAAAGTTATTTATAGAATCCTCCAAATCATTCATGGACATTGGCACAAGATTTGTATTGGCCAAAACTTCCAGTGCGAGGTGATATTTATTTTCGTGATAGAAGTTACCCCAGCGATATCCAACATCTTAATGGCATCCTCAAACATTCCCTTCTTGGCCAAGTCTTCGGCTACCATGCCAGCTGTGGCTCGAGAATCGAATTCAACGAATTGTTGAAACAATCCACTACAAAGAGAAAAGACATTCAGCTGTTGTTGTTTTGATTGTGGGAAAATTAACTTACCCTTACTTTAATTACATAAAGGTTTCTGGACATTTCGCGGCACACCCAGCAGAAACAGCTCATTCAAATCGAGTGCAATATGTACAGCATGGGTTCTATACTTCTCCGTGCGCGAAAGGAATTCGATGGCAGCTTCAAATTGTCCAGTCAGACCCAGCACTTGGAAATACAATGGACAAAATGATGCTCCTTTGGATAGCAGCCTGCTATCTAAGAGTTTTTGGTATCACTAAGTTCGTCTTTATGCATGCTACAAGACTGCATTAAAATTTTTATGTTTAAGCATATAATTTAGAATTTTGTAGTACCAAAGGCATAATTAGCTCGGTATTTTAGTTTACGAAATTCAATCATGCGACTTGTACCACAAAATTCTAAAATATATGCTTAATCATTAAAATTTTAATGCAGTCTTATAGCATGCTGCATGCATTAACACAAACTCAGGGATACCAAAAACTTTTTGATAAGCAAGTAAACTATATTGCGCCCGACTTATTCCCTTAATTTAACACATCTACAGCTTCTTCAGGGAAATGTTCTTCGTCTTGTTTTTCTTTATTAGTTGAAGTGGATGGATTTGTGGCTGGATCATCTACATTGTATAAACAATTAAATCAGTACATATATACAAATTACAATAATTCGTAGTTTGTTATCAAAATAACAATGTTACGACTGGGACTTACCGGCATCTAAGCTCTCAAATGAGCATTGAAAATCCTCCTCGTCAAGGTATTCGGCATTTGGACACCAATTTTCATCTGCAAATTTTATTTGCAATACATTTTCCACTAATTAATTAACAAAATGTTAAATTACCATCAAAATTGTTTTTTATTTTTGAGAGCGATCGCAAGCGTGATCAATAATATTCCACTTCTTATTCCTCGCTATAAGACGTCTGATGGTCTGCCGGAACACCCACCTTGTTTATAGAACTGTGATAATGATCCAACTTTTTGCTAAACTGCTTCCAGAACGGTTTTTGGTTGCAGACTTTATAACACCAAATTTGCAAGTTCTCCTCGCAAAGGAGTCTGTCAGTCAGGGTCTTGTGGGTATTCCCATACCCCCGTCTCAGCAGAGCTTTTGGCACCAAGAGTTTCCACCCATCTTATGCAAGGTCCTGTCCTAAGTCTTAAAACAACCTTTGCTTTTAATTGAAGAAACACCCAATCGCTCCAACAATCTTTGAGTGAAGATGTGTACCACGTACCTACCTATCTTTCAAGGATCACTGATATATAATTTACAACAAACTTGTGTTATCCATCATGTATATTCCCTAGCTCCTTGCAATATGTGCATCGAAAATGCCATTCCTTAGAGGAATTTTCATCCTAGCAGCATAAACCTAAATCAGTAGCTGTCTGTTATATATGTTTGCTTCGACAATTAATTACAACGACATTGTTACAACCCACTTACAAGCCATAGGCCCATCCTTATACCCCCAAATAGCTCAATTCAGCTACCGCACGTAAAACGACTTGTACACCAATTCCGGGGAAAATTTATCGCATTCAATTTAAAATTATATCGTTCTTTTATGGCCATCCTTCCCCCCAAATATCCTGTCTATTTGTTTAACATTCAACATCGATTCGGGCGCGACCCCTGATCTTTAGCATTTTTATTGATATTTCGAAACTCACCCCCACCACACACTTCACACTTCCGTAAACATCTCAAGAATCCACCGAATCGCCCCCCAAAAAAAATATATATAAGAATCTTCGAAGTGCCACTTAACTTAATCGATTGATGATGATACACGACGACGCGAGCTAATCATGGATGAGGTTGAGGTTGCGCCTCGTATGCATCCACCCGTTGTCGTCGCAACCCGTATATAGATACACACAGTCATCATCAAAACAAAAGGAACACACAAATCGGGAAACGATTGGATTATAATAGCTCGCGAGCGGAATTTTCAATCCGCTCGTACGACGTACGCACGAAGAAATCAAAGATGAAGCGCCAAGGCTAGCATCCGCCACCGTGTGCACCCATATGGTGTTTATGACTCCGACTCTGACGATGCTAATCGCCGAACAAATAAACAATCATTACCCGAAAAATTGACGTCGTTGTCCTCGCCAGAGCAGTGAGATGATGTGCTATTGTTCGACACCCCTTGTGCATAGGAACGTCACACGAGGTGGATGGAATTTGTAAATATAAATTCTCCATGTCAATCCTTTTCCATGCCGGAGCCGGAGCCCGAGTGAGATACTTTTGTTCACTTCAATTTCAATAATAGATACTAGGTCCGCCACTTACTCGTTTACAAATGGCTCCATATCAGCATCGGCTGACGTTTGCTGGGGAGAATCTCTTAATTACGATCATTATTTCTAATCGTTCGAAGTGGCGCGGCGGCATGACAGACTATGGTCTGAAAAGGGATGCTGCAAACATATTGTGCGAAGGGGTTGTGTTTGGATTGGCAATTGTATAACCCTTCTCCCCTGGGCTAATGCGGGAAAATGTTTTTCCAACGAAGAACACTCCTGACAAGTGTTGCAACACTCTTTGTGTGCGGATATTTTTGGAATTCTGACAGTTGGGAGATGCTCTGCGGATTGAGTTCTTGTGGGAAATGTAAACTTTTGCGCTTCCGTTGCGAATCGTTGAAAACGGAGAAGGAGGAGTAGGGCATAATGGAATTCCACACGGAGTTTAATTGTAAATTGCTGCTATTTAAGGTGAATGACTGTCTTGAAAATTGAAGGGGTTATGGACATGGACAATAAAGTTGTCATTTGACACTTGTTTATGGCAGTCGTAAGGAGTTGTTGAACAAAGTATTCTAATTAAATGTTTTAATGACTAGCATATTGTAGGCAATTTGCAATATTATGTGAAGCTGGTTAAAAGTGTAAAAAATCGGAACCAATTTGAAGGGCACTGACGTTTGTCAGTAGTATAAAATTATTTTTGACAACTTCCTCATAAAAGCTGCAGGTTTGTCCACTCATGTGACTTAAAAGTCATCATAGTGAAATTGGAACTCAAACAAAGACATACTACATCTTTCTGGGCGATGGGAATGCATGTGATTAATCCAGCTTAAGCCAGTAGACGAATACATTTAATTTGTACATAAATGTCGGTAGCATAAAAATAAGCTTAGACTGTTGTTAAGCTAAGTACACTACACACGGACACGATTGTCAGATCTTACAATATTGTCAGATATGTCGATGTTTTGACAATGACTGACAATGAGCTGACATACCTAAGCCAAATACCTTAAATGCAAAATTCTCCGTTCACACGGTTGTAAGATTTTGTCCCAAAGTGATAGAGGGCTGACAATCTGCTGACAATGACTTTTCTAACAATATTGTTAGAAAAAAATTTAAGTTCAGACGGTTGTAAGACATTTGGGACATATTTTCCACTGACATGATCTGACAATATTGTAACATCTGATAATCGACTGTACTTAGATTTAGAGTGTTGTCATTTTTGGATAGGACCCTGGGACGATCCTAGACTTCCTGTTCTTAAACGACTTATTCGCACGTTTCTGTTTAGGTCGATGATAGCTAGAAAAGGATACCCCGAGGAAGGAGTACCTACTCTCACCTCTCCATCGTAGTAAATGAACTACTGACAATTTTCAGTATTCTATGTCCAAGGATATGCAGATGACATACATAGCTATCATAATCAGAGGTAAATTCGAAGACGCAATCTCGGATCGCCTACAGAGGGCTATAGGCTAAACCTATAGTTGCTGGACCTCCCTATGAACCAGTAAAAGTCTTCTCACTAAAAACTGAGGACTTAACACCAAAATGACACTGCGTGGATGTACCTACATTGTAAACGGCAATAACGAGACCTTAGATCACGTATGCTGCCGCTGTTTGGTGGTATATATAGCAACGCAGAAGCCAGCACAGACTAAACTCAACAATATACAGAGACTAGCTTGTGTCTGTGCAGCTGGTGCAAACAAAAAAACTGCAGCAAACTGCACTTGAGGTTGTCCTAAACATCCCACCACCTCATTTAGAACTCATGAAAGAAGCAATTATCAATGCCTATAATCCATAAATGCTCAACACAGAAGATGACTCAAACTTCAACGTAGTCCACACTGCAATCCTAGAGGAGTTCAGAAAAAATTAACTACAGACTCGAATATTCTAAGACTAAGCGCGTTTGTGTTTCCCGCATTGCCAGTCAGACTTGCATCGTGGCTGGCAATCGTATATTTGTCGGGCACTCAAAATTAAATAAGGGTTTTTCAATTGGTACGGGTCGTTCCCAGCCAGATCAGATTCGTCGGGGTCCATAGGAGTGTACAGGAGAATCAGAGGCAGTCAATTCTTCGCCGTGCACAAGAAATCGGCCTTTCGCAGATTCCAACTTGGCGAATTTAGCATCGAGACTTGGGCTTACGCCCGTACAAAATCCAACTAATCCAGGAGCTCAAAGTTAATGAATATAGACAAAGCCGTTTGTTCGCTGACTTAGCTTCGGGGCGTTTGGAAGAGAACCTCAATTTTGCCCATTTTTATAGATGAATGTGGGTATGTGAACAGTAGGGTCCATTGTGTCCGAAAAAAGAAAAGAAGAGCAAAAACCATAGAAGGTCGAGGTTGAGTCGGTAGAAAGATGTCACTCTGGTAATGAAGTTCGAAAGTTTTATATACCCAAAAATAAAAGGACACATTTCTCGCTAAAGTCAAAGTTAACAACATCCTAGTGTAAAATTGTCCAGAGAAGCCTTCTTAATTCAGCGGTTGGGATTCGCCATAAAAATGTAGGTCCCTTCCTTCTGGTAAAATTTTACCAGATAAGCTTATTCCCGTATAGTGATGTCGATATAGTCAAGAAGATTCAAGAGCAGCGTATTGACATAATATTCATTTTGAACTCTGCTTTAGAGGGACAAAGCGACATAGGACGACTACATTACATTATAGATGCCGGGGAAAGTTGGAAGTGGACCTCAAAACAAATAAATAGCGTGCGCAATTCGAAACAGCTAGCGATGGACCGAATCCAGGTCCGCCCGGGCGTCGAAGGTGGTTCAATGAAGCCATATACAAAAATCGTGGTGCCGTGAGGTCCTAAGCGTGATTTTGTGAGACCCTTCGACAAGACAGGCTACCTGGTTGTCAAAAAGTGTGATTTTATCAAGCCCTATACAAAAATAAAGTGGTTGCTGGGTGTATGTATGCCAATTGGCCAGCGGGATATTGCGGAGAGTAAAATGCCAATTATGGCCAGTTTCCAGAGAGGGCATTTAGATATTGGAATACCAGAAATAAAAAGTCTTCATACAATGGGTTGTCATCCAAATAAGGCGTCTCTATACCACCACTTACTCCATGATTTTAATTAATAACAGTCTGACTCTCGATGACACCACCAATTTTCACCTTCGACCAACAATCAATAACAACACACCACCACCGATCGACAAAAGTTGCAGTAGATATTTTATCCATTTTTCAGCATCTCATCGTTCAATCATTATTCTCGAATCCTTTTCAATTCCAACAAGGATATTAGTGTAGGTACACGTGTTAACAGAGAAAAAAAAACACACAAACAAACAATAAAACCAAAGGAATAAACAAAAAAAAACATTATAAAAGGGAAATGAATTATGAGTGGTTCCAACAAGGGTTGCTGGACCGTTCCTGTACAGCTAATCTCACCCCAATCCCTGTCAGTGGAAATATGAGCCTCATATGCTTATGCTACATGTGACTAATAGCGATTTTTATTGCAATTGAAAGAATAAATAATGTAGCCACACACAGTTGGGTTGTGGAATTTTTATATTAAAACGATGTAACAAACGATAACCATAATATACGTACGATAACATCAAAACAATGACGTAGACTGTCCCCCTACTGTTACTAGGAGTGAGGCCAACCAAACCGACAAAATTAGACGGATGAATGAGTGCTCCATGGTTCTGTCGGTTGGTTGATTTTTGGCGGATGTGTTCAACATTTTATGCGTATGCAAAATATTTCCTGGCGTAGGTGTGGTTTAAAAAAAAACAGCAACAATTTTTTTGACGTCCATTCAAGCGTGCGGATACGTTTCATTTCTCCATTTTTAGTTGTCTGATGAAACGGAACAAAAAAAAAAAACCAACCATTCTCCTCGCCACAACAAAATAATGCTGTTGACATTCAAACCGCGAACAACAGAAACGTCAAAAAATGTCTGTCTCCCAGCGACACAAATGTCAATGGTTGGAGAGTTCATTCTTTTTTTTTGTCTCACTGTTTTGACACGTTATGGTTTAACTTATTTTTGTGGACAAACCTGTAGCCGCCGCCGCCCACCACTCCTGCCAGTGTCACCCTAACCCAAATTTGTCACGGCAAGAACAAGAGCTGTCAAAATTATATTTATTTTAATTTGACACACTTTGGCTTAGAAATTACTGCAAATTTATCTTCACCGACTAATTAAACGTAAATGAATAGAATTTTCAATGCAAATGAATCGGACGGGGCGGGGTTTGGGCTGACATCTGTTTACTGCTTTACCCCATTTTGGGGTGAGTTCGTGGAGTACCACATGAAGCACAAAAACAACTATATATACGAACCGACGAGTAGAGAGTTTGTCATGTAATTCAGGGAATTAATGGTAGGTGGTATACGCACACATACGTTCGGGTGCAGAACATAACCTCTTTCGTCGGTGGGGGGGAAAACTCTTTGACCTCTTCACGTTTTGAAGTTGGTTTGTTTTGCTGTGTAGCACAAACGAAGGGTATGTTGGCAAAGTGTGTACCTACAACAATTGTTGTGAAATGATTCCGTTTTAATGAGCTTTTTGGAATACACAAAAACATTGAGCTGTGTTGTTAGTGCGTGTTGTGGAAAATGTGTTCGGCTATTGGAAATTGCATTGCAAGGGGTTGTTGGTTTGGTGTGTGTGGTTTGGCGCACAGTTAGATGAAAGATGACTTTGCACAGATTTGAAGTGATTAGCCGGGTGAGTTGAAGTGGAACATTATGCGATGTTATAGTTATTAATTGCTGTCGAAAAATGTTTCATCTGTCGAGGGGATGAATATGGGGATGCATAACAAATTGGATTTGGAAAATTAATTTTGATATTATGAAATGAATTATTATTGGTGGTATAGAGTTGATGGTGGAGTGGGGAAGAGCGTGTGCCATCGGTTAGTATTTATAAGCAAATAATTTGAAGCTATTTGAAGCTGCTTTTTTAGTCTTGAAATGTCTGGGAAACTGAAATTTTTCATAGATAGCAGTTAAGTCCTTACTATATAACTGGCATTTACCATTCAAGGGATATTTTGCAAGTGTCATTCGCATATGTAGGTATACTTAACCACTCAGCACTATTTTACCACAATCTCCTCATGGAAATGCCTTAGGTATTACTTTGCGTGGATATTTTCATCATAATTCAATCAGCGCTTACGACTAAGCGTAGTTTTGTCAAGCTCTTCGACTAACCATGATGGTTATGTAAGACCATACGATCAAGCGTGCTTCCATTAGCCCATACGACTAAGATAGATTCTGTCAAGCCCTACGACTACCTACCCATGGTTCTGTAAGACTATACGACCAAGCGTGTTTCCATCAGCCCTTATGACCAAGCGTGGTTCTGTCAACCACTCAAGCCCTACGACTAACTGTGGTTCTGTAAGGCCCTACAACTAAGCTTGGGTCAGACAACTTATACGACTAAGATAGATTCGGTCAAGCCCTACGACTAAGGCCATACGACCAAGCTTGTTTCCATCAGCCCCTATGACCAAGCGTGGTTCTGTCAAGTACTCAATCCCTACGATTAAAGCAAGTCAGCTCCTACGACTAAAATAGATTATGTCAAGCCATACGACAAACAGTGGTTCCCTTGTTATAGAAAGCATGATTACTATAGCATAGTTCCTGGATATAGCAGAAAGCGTTCCAATTACACGCTTTTTCCGGCAGGTCCTACGTCTAAGAGTGGTACAGAAAGTAACGCATTGACAAACGTATTTCCGACGAACTGTATGACTAATCATAGCTTTGTTAGCCACCTTCGACTAAACGTAGTTATTTGGTTACAGAAAACTTTCCAAGAACAGTTGTGGTTCCTGCGTTGCAAAAAGTGACTTAAGCACTAGATCGACTAACTTTCTATAGGCTCTACAAATAAAAGTTGACTCATTATGGTAACAGAGAGCGGTCACCGGTCAATGCCAAGCATTGTTCCGCGAGGCCGTATAGTGACTAATTGTGATTCCAGTGTATCAGAAATTGGCTCAACTAAGTCTGGAATGATGTAGACCAATAATTGACCAATGGAATGCAGGCAATTGAAACGGGACAGAAATCAAGCCAAAGATAAGTTGACATAGGAAAATTCCTGGCGAAAGTTAATTTTTGTGCTAAAAGTCTTATTTATTCTATACCTACACGAGACCATAATATTGTCTATCCTTGTGGCAAAGTAAATCGTGGAACTTCGATATTCTTTAAATATGTTGTACTTAGGACACTAACTTCCCTTCCAAATGAATGTTAAAGTATTCTTTGGCCTTATTGTTCATCGGCACCTGATTGATTACATATTGGGTTTATGTAGGAATTTAGCCTTAAGATGGATTGTCTCTTACATGCCGCTGCTCCTGTGTACTTAGATGTCGTAGTCTAGATGTCATAGTCTGTCATTCTAAAGGGTGATTTTTTAAGCGTTTGGTTTTTAAAATTGAAAGAAAACAACCAAAATTTGCAAAGTTGAATGAAATTTTTATTAGGGTCGATAAATCAATTCTTTTTGAATATTATTTCGTGTAAATGTTGACAGCGACTACGCTTCAAGTGGTACATCCGGAATCTCCAATTTTGACATACTTTTTCCAACATATCGACCGGTATCTCACCAATAACATGAGTTTTGTTGTCTTCCAAGGCAGCAATAGTTGCTGGCTTATCCGTATAAACGAGAGACTTCACATATCCCCACAAAAAATAGTCAATTCAATATTTGCATTCAATAATTCAATAACTTGCAAACGTTGTTCAGGCGTAAGTCTATCCATGGTAAAATGGCAATGCTAACTGAGCATTGTTTTACTTTGACGCGTGTCTCAAAGCACATGTGATGTAAACTGTCAAAAAAAATCAGGCTGAAAAACCGCAAACAGCAAAAAATGCACCCTTTACTTTGTAAGCCTCCGACGATCCTGTCAGTTATTTGGCAGCACTCGGCCTATTAAGCATATTCCACATGAATATCTGAATGTCATCGTCAAATCAATCTCATTCTAGTTCAAGGTTTTTTCAAATTGTTTATAAAAAATTGATAGAATTTCAAAAACTTTTAAAAATAATAACATCATATTGTTTCCTTTCCAAGTTTGACACTTACTATCCACTTATATCGAAAATATCTGTCACTTTTCATTCATAACTGTCAAAAAAAAAGACTTCTCTTTGAACATCAAAAGAATACCAAATCCATTATCATCAGCACATCAATCATACAGTTACCCATATTCACTATTTATATTGACGTTCCTCTCCATCGGTGCCGCAACTAAATTTCTTCAATCGAAATACTTTGCCAAACACCATGTTTACATAAAATACTGATTTCACTAATCGGGCATTAAGTGGGAGATACAATATAGTAACCCTCCTCGCAGAAAAAAATGAGCGGAAATCGTTTCAAAATGAAATACCTCCTGTAAGTCATCAGTCAATTCATTCGGATTATTGTTGTAAATCATGTTCCAGTGTTATAAAGGGCGCCCAAGTTCTCTGTGTTCTTAATTTCGGATACAGTTTGATTAGTTCCAACTGGGCACAACTCAGGGATGAGTAACCGTAGCCAATATTACTGCGAGTACATTGGATTTATTTTTGCGGAGAAACAACAAACATGGAGGTGCGGTTTCAATCGTTTTGCGGTTACAAACTAAATTAAAAATTTATTATTTCTATTGTTCGGGAATTTTTTTTTCTGTATTTTTGGTTTGTTTGTTATTTGTTTGCAAGTAGGTAATTTATGTTTTCAAAATAGAGTATGGTTCTTATAGTGACTGGGAGTTTTTAATTTAATTTTATTTTTTTGTGGAATTTGGGAAGAGGAAATGTGTAGGTATGTCTATTATTTCAAAATAAAAACAGATTTGTAATCGGCGGTTGAAGTTAAAAAGGTACTAAGGGGGAAAAATTCAACACATTCCAAACCCACCTACATAAGGCACAGATTGAATATTATGGGATGATGTTAAAAAGCATAAGCAACCTATTGGGCAAAGATGCTGATTTAACAAAATATACAAAGTCATGATACGACGTGTATTAATATTGGAATCAATAAATCTCGATAACTGGCGCCCAACGCAGGACTTTTCTTATTTTAAACATTTTATTTGCTTACCAAATGTTGTTGAAAGTTGGCTGAAAAAATATTAGGCGCAGATTTACCTACTACCTTCTTATACCTTTGTTGTAAACTTTGCAACTCTTATTCCCGTTCAATATACGGCTGTCAGACCGTTTGTCTCATCACCCATGTTAGACTTGAATTTATACATTGTTATCCTCACTTTGGTTGACGGAAAGGTTGGCTTTAATCGTCCATATTGAATTAATACGGTTTGCCAAATAAAATAAATAAATAGTTGGCGCAAAAGGTCCGTATATAAGCACCCTAGGCCCAGCTTCTCACAACCATTCGTTTCTGGGAATTTTATTTTTTGGAACAAATGGAAGAGGCGTACAAATTCATGCCGAGTCCGAGCGGCTTATTTGTTATGGTCGAATAAGTCATTCAATATTTTGTAAGCTTGAATCGACAGTAAGATTCATCGACAGTGCCGAACTTTTGCAAAATCTGTTTGTAATATAGCCGCATACATGTGTTTCTTTATACATATTTCAAATATGTATCAATATCAGTTATCTGCTCAGTCTGTTTTGTAACAGGAATTGAGGTGGAAGACATCTCAGAAATGTCTCGATAATTATAATGTCGGAAATGTAAATACAATAGGATCGTTCGGGTACTTTTTTGCAACGTAAAATTATTAAAAATTTGCTAATAAACTGTGCGAATGCGACCACGTACTGAGTAAATTGAAAAAAATTAGAGATATAGATACATAGATGCCCACATAGCAGACGAAAAAATTAAAAAAAAAATTGCTAAGAATGTACTTGTATTGACTTAATGTCATTCCTACGTTGGGCGCCATTTTTCTACAGTTTCATTGTCGTCTTATTTCAAATGTTAAATGTCTCTTAATAGCATAATTGTTGCAGTAGATGTTGAAAGGACATCGGTCTGTGCTAACTAAATTTTTGTTTTCTGCTCTTTATTCACCATCCACAAATAAATACAACAAGTTCCACAAAACCACAAATAAAACACCATTCGAAGTTTACCCCGAGATAAAAATTGCAACTTAAAATCTGAGAATTGTTAAATTTGGGAATTCTTACGTCAAAACAAATAGCAAATACATGGCTCTTCAAATTCTATTTTGAGTTCACGAATTAGCGCTTCAACTTCCTCTATAAGTTCCACAATTTGAAATAAATAAGATAAATCAAAAATAGACGGCGCCGGCGATTCAAGTTTACCGTAAGTTCCACAATATGGATAGAGCTAGACGCTAGAGGCCTCTTAAGTTCGATGATTAATTCGTCGGTTATAGCTATCAGTAAAATGCAACCGAAAATAATTGTTTTGCGTTTTTGGAGCCCTTAAGTTTCAATCTCGGTCTAAAAATGTTGCTTTTGAATTATAAAGTTAGTTCATAAAAAAAATTAAGCAAATAATCTCTAAATTTCTTAGAAAACCAATTTATTAATATTAAGCGTACAACTTTTTCTGTTCTCAGTTAATTCCACAACATGTTCCACCGAATTCCTACGAAATGCTGAGGTTAAATGTTTCAGTTTTCTTCTTTTTCGTGTTTTTACGGATGGACTTTTCTGATGGCTATAACTGACCCCTCGAAATGTTGAACTTATTTTTGGGAACTTTAACATTTCTGTTTCTTAAAAAAAACCCACACAAAAAAACATTGCTCGATCTCAGTCTGGAAATACAAACTTCAACTAGAAATTGACAGCTGAAATTCGGGTGAAATGTCAAAATTTGGGAATAATCACTCGGTCACAGTTCGCAGTTTGTTCTCATATGAATGGTTCCTAACCTATTTTTATATTATCTATACAACCAATAAAGCGATTAATTATGGAATTATTTGAAAATATTTGCCAGCGTTGGGCGCCAGTTTATCTGCAACTTGTATTTTCTTACACTTACCGACAAACAATTGAGATTTTATTACTTTGAATAGCCCATCCATATATTCCACTCTCATCAACAACATTGACTAGGGGTATATACGTATACCTAACGCCTCAGCTATTATACTCTATCTCCCAATCCCCATCACTTGCACAAAGCTGAATGAACTTTGACTTGCAATTTAAAAGTAACACCCGCATTGTCATCTTCATGCATGTTAAGCAGCATTTGCCAACTGTAATTGTCACCATAAAAACCAAACAACGTCGCGTTGCTTTCGCAAATTTGCATCCATAAACTGCATCCTTGACAGGGTGGAATTTTCCTAATTCGCATATCCACTTTTCCCTTCGCAACAAATTCACAATGCAATCTATAGACAACAGATGGCGCACAGATATGAATGCATTTCTCTATCTAAATTGTTATTATCTGCCCGGGTATGCGCAAGGTTCGTTGATTATTCACTACGGCCGATGTAATGACCGTTAAATTTATATTGTTAACCATTTTTTTTTTTATTTTGATTTTGAAACATTTCTGACATATCCTAGGCCGTCTACAATTAATTCAATTTTAATTACTTACACCATCTATACCGCATTTTGCAGATGTCCATAGTAGCAGTGGTGGTCAGCAAAAAAACGGCAACTCGCGTGGTCATGTTCCTGATGTGTGTCCGGTCTGTGGTATTAAACTCACCCCCGAGGAGTGGAACTCACACTTCCTAACCGAACTAGATAGGCTGTATAAATTGAGCGCGGGCATGGAACGAGCGAATTTACAATCCAATTATATGTTCGCCCCACCGTGTCCCGCCCAGGAGAATGCCATACGGACTAGTCACAATCGATGGGAGGTGAGTGTTTGCAAATTAAGCCTCATCAAAGGGATGGTAATAAAAGTTTCTGTTTTTTTTTTTTGTTTTTTTTAGACATTCCAGAGAATACGAAACAATCGACAGAATCGTTTACGAATCAAAGTTCGAAAACGAAAGTACGGCAGTGATATGTACTTTTTGGATAATTTGTTCTGTAGTTCTTGTCCGATTTGTAAACGGAAGTATTCAATGGAAGCGACAAAGAACAGCGAGGTGAGTTGGAGTTGAAGGAAAGCATTGACAGATTTTATAGTAACATTTTTTTATTGACTTGTAGGAGGAGCCACAACCGAAAGACGAAATCGAAACTGTCGATGTGGAAAGTTGTAACGATGATGTACCAGATTCCGGTTCAGAGATGAACAGTTCGAACAGTACTACTGGTAAATTGGATGGTGTTCTGTATCGGACGGCATGTGTGATAAACAAGGAGAGTGCAGAGGATGATGTGACGAATTCGAATAACTGGGACTCAAACCCCAGTCCACATATCAGTGGTGAGTATATTTATAGTTCTGTAAGACATAACCTTAAATGTCACTTATAGGTTGGTTGCCTTTTAAGCTTAGTACGCTGCTCGAGCTAAATTTTAGCTTCCATCAATGTTGCCAAATTTTTTATTATTATTTTTTTTATGGTTTTTCAAACTTTAAATTTCACAAAAAAAATGTATTTTCAACCAAAAAACAGTAACCTTCAAAATCGAAAAGATTTTTGTGCAATTAGGTATTTTTTTTAATTTTATTAAATAAAATTAATACAAAACAATTAATCATTTTAATATATATAAATATTCGATAGTACTACGATTTAAATCACATATATCACAGTTTTTGCCATATTTAAAAACTGTGAATATGGCAACATTGGCTCCCATACAAAATTCCCTCCAAAATTGATCGATGAGGAATCCTTTAAAAGTGATAAATTTGAATTCAACGAATAGCTATAGCAGACAAGGAAAAAATAAAGTGCAACGAAAATATAACACTTTTTCGCGTCTATAAATTATTGAAGGAAGTTATTTTAAAGGAACAGCTGTTTTCTGTGACACCTGTCAAAATTTAGCTAGGATTTTAGCTAATGTTTGAAGAGAAATCGTTGAAAAAGTGTTGCTTCCGTGGTGGCTTTCGTTTGTGCACGCAATGTACTAGCAAAGATAACACAGAATTTTTCAAATCGATAATTTTGCCGACCTCTATAAGTGACTTTGACAAATGCTCGACGCTTTTTAGCTTAATCCCTTAAAAACTTGAGCTACACAATTTATCATCGACTTAAAGCCATAAAGAGTAACCACGTCTAAATATCAGAACAAGCAGGAACTTTCATTAAAAAAGACATGTCAAACCGTATTTGTTTCGTGCAGTAACTAAATCGGTATTGATTACGTTGGCTTAAGTTAGCGTTCAATATGAACAAAAATTTGCTTAAGTCCTGACAAGTACTTCAAATAGTCTAATAATCCTACTAGGATTAGAACACTTGATTGCAATGAAATCGTCTATTGGCTTAAGCCAGATTATTCCATCAGTGAAGCGTTCAGTGACGTTCATACGATTCTATTGTGCAGTCTTTATTCTCCCCCTTCAAATTTGAAAAGAGAAATATTCGACATTATTAAAAAAAGTCAATTAACAACTTGATCATCAATCCGATTGTAATAATATTCTTTTTGATTTCCAGTTAAAAATGTCAGCGAACTCTCGTCCACAACGCATCACTTTTACAATGCGGACTCTTGCGGCGAGGAGCGCAACTGCAATAGCAAAGAGGTCGACACCAATACGTGCAATAATGACAGCGATGAAGATGTCATTGTCGACGATGACGACAATGTCAAAACGTTGAATACAAAAAAGCGAAAATTCGAAGAAACCATTAGGTGAGAACATTATTTCCCTGTCACTTTGACATTTGCTTAACCACCATTTTATTATAGGAATGAAAATCACTCTCCGGATGATGAACGACCTCGTTCGGAGCCCCAGGTAACCAGTACAGAGCCAAATATTGAGTTGTCAAACAACAATAATAACAATAACAACAATAACAAATACAACTTTGAAGAATTACGTTCGAAAATTCCCGATCCGGATAATGGTGGACCACCAGCGTTGACTGGCACTACTGGAGGCGGCGGCGGCGGCGGTAGCACAATGCAGGACACAAAGGTGGGGATATGTTCGGATAAACCGGACGAAGAATACAAATGTTTCATTTGTAAGGTAAATTTGCATTGGATTTTAGTTTCGCTTGCACTTAGCATCTCACTATGCATGGCAATTTATTTTATTTTGGTCACAAAACAATCAAATTGAATATTTTTAAACTGTGCCTAAAACTGACAGATCTTTGTATTCTGTTTACTTAAGACAGGTATAAAGGAGTTCTCGTCGGATTTCTTTCGCGGCAGGAATCTATACTTTCATCAGAGTTGTGCGAATGTCATGAGTACTTATCGATTGAGTAAAGACATTCAACAGCAACAGCAACATCATCAGCAATTGTTGCAGCATCAGCAGCAGCAGCAACAGCAACAACAACAGCAGCAGCAGCATAATGCATCAAATAATTGAGGAGCACTAAATGTTTAAACAAAAAATTTTGTAATTAAAATTTATTTTTATTTTTAATCTTTTTTATGAATACTTCTATAGCTTTTATTTAATGTTTTTTTTTTAATATTATTTATATATAAAATGCACATATTCTTTATTTCTATTTAAATAGAAGAGAACAAATCGTTTTAATGTAGAATATTTTAAATTAATGAGGAATTTTATCGATATAGACTTGAAATGAAACAGAAAAAAAAAATTACAACAAATTCGTTGGTCCCTGTTGGAGGTGTTGCATTTGAGATTTTCTTAGGCACAACCTCTGACAAAAATAAATGAGCTATTATGTAATGTAATTTATCGGTGAATATTATTAAAATTTAAAATAAAACCTAAAAATGTGTAAACATGAATTTAGTAAATATATATAAATCAATTATTGTTATATTTAAACATGAGAAATAAAAATACTAACACGCAAGATAAGAAATGAGTTTTCAATTTTATAATTATTATCTGTGTGGCGAAATAATGGAACTTTTGCGAAGGCTGAGCGCTAAGGTGCATTCACATTAGAATTTCAATTAGCGGTTCACCTATATTCTATATAAGTTAAGTGGTCTTTTTGACAGATAAGAGAGTTTGTTGATCCAACTATTGATGGCAGTAGACTTTGACGGTATATTTTTTGGAATATTAAATGTCTGAGATTGGGACGTAGACTGGGATTTTGTGAAGGCGAAGGCGAAGGGAATGACATGCGGATGGTAGATATAGATGTAGCCACTAAAATATTGGTCACTACTTTCAGCAAATAACCGTTCATTCATTGTAAGTGGAATAATAAAATATATGCCTATAGGACCCTTGGTTTCTACTCTTTCTATACATATATTGATCGCAACATATCCTTATAGGAACCTAAACATAGCTTCTTATCAGAGAACATGCAGATGGTCTATTTCGTAACCTCCAATGTAAACGATAGATAAGCTTTGAAAAAAAGTGGCAGCATTATGCGGTTCGATCACTTACTTCCGATCACTCATCTAGTTTTAATAACCTAAAAAAATACGTTCCACAAAACATTGATAGCACTTTCGCCCCCAGCTCCAATTTAACAAAAATTGCGAAACCTATAAGCCCTCCAGAACTAGCTGGGAGATTAAGAGTCTCGCAGAATTTCAGACTGTTCAAAATCGAAATTGAGAGGTGTTTTCTCGAGCTATACAGAGCAATGTCTAGTTTTGGCATCCCTGCACGCTGCTCCATCAAGGTCGGTAAAGAACTCACCGAGACCTTCGATGTCAAAAAAGGATTTAGACAAGGCGATGCGCTTTCAAAAGTCCGTTCATCTACTCGCCTACGCCGACGACGTGATGTCACTGGCGCATTTGTGAGCATTGAGACGGAGGTGGCGAAGATGGGTTTGGCGTTGAAGAAAGGACACCCAATACTGACGTCTTGGACAGAATGTCACTATTGATATAACTTTGAGGTGGTTAAGGACTTTGTCTACCTAGGCTCCGCTATGAACTCAGGCAATAACACCAGCGCTGAGATTAAACGAAGAATAACACTTGCCAATCGCCGTTTCTTTGAGCTAAGAAAGCAACTGAGTAGCAAAGCCCTCTCAAAAACAACTAAAGTGACCCTTTATAAGACCTTAATCATCCCAGAACTACTTTATGGTGCAGACACATGCACCAGAGCTGCCGTTTCAGATTTTTGTTGGGGAGTATAATTCGATTCCTTTGCGCAGTACCGGGCAGTACTCCTTATGCTAGGGTGTCCATATTCCTCAAACGAAAAAAGAGGACATAATTTACAATCAACAAACACCCCCCCCCCCCTGCCGTACGGTTTTCGTTAGATAGAGCTGGAAACACTTGTAAAACTGTATTAATACATGGTAGGGTAAAATGAGAACCACCTAGTAGGTACTGCAATGCCGGAGCAAATCCTTAAATTCCAATTCCATCGCAATACAACATTTTTTTAAACCTTCAGTTCTTACTGTATATAGTGTAGGTCATGGGTTCCCAATCTTTTTCTTACTGCAACTTCCTAGAGAGGTTGAAATATTTTTGGGACGCCGTTCAAAAAGCACAGATATATGTGAAGCTGATCTTATTGAAGATTCACTAAAGGGTTTTTCAATAAGGACCGACCGTTGAAATATCGTCGTCTCATATTTATTTCTTCATCTAAAAATGCGCCTCGTCGCTTAAGATGATTTTCTGGCCAAAATTGGGGTCCTCTTCCAAACGCTCCGAAGCCAAGTCAGCGAACAAAAGGCTTTGTCTATGTTCATTAAGTTTAAGCTCCTGGATTAGTTGGATCATGTACGGGCGTAAGCCCAAGTCCCGATGCAAAATTCGCCAAGTTGGAATCTGCGAAAGGCTGATTTCTTATGCACGTGGATGAATTGACTGACTCGGGTTCTCCTGTACACTCTCGTGGACCACGGCAATGCTCCCGACGAATCTGGATGACAAAGACCCGTGCTAATTGACAAACCCTTATTTATTTTTGAGTGCCAGGCAAATATACGAGTGCCAGCCATGAAGCAAGTCTTGCTGGAAATGCGGGAAACACAAACGCGCTCAATCTTTGCCTATTGGATTGACTCAGGGCGTCGCGACGCACGTTAGGGAACCGCTGGTGTAGGTATATAGTATAGAAAAAAAGAATACATATTTTTATTACAATAATTTCAATATCAATTGAAAATGATTCAAATCCGTTTTTGGCTGCGTTTGATATGATATGGACAGGACAATCAATTCCAATTAAGTCTTTTCCGATGGGTACTGGACTTAAGTTTATAAAAAAACGTTGTTCAAGCCTGCTCTTTTTACACTTTTTACATTCTTTATATTGAAATTGAAGGTATTAAAAAAGAGAACAAAAAGAGGACACAATAAATAAAGAGGACAAAAAAGATCCAAGCGAAAAAAGAAAGTGTAAAATAGATCTCGGACAAAAAAGAGGACATGTCCTCTTAAAAAGAGATGTTCTGAAAACCGTACCTTATGCCCAAAACACACGTGCAGAATTCACTGTGCAGCAGGATTAGGATACACATGTTCTTATGTGGTGAAACAAATGTAAATTCTGCACCCACCGCAGCACTGCAACATGTCTCTATTTCTATATTTCTAAATCCACTGCATAGCAACGCAGTGAATTAAATTAAGTAGACTTGCAGCATCGAATTTTTAAATTCAGCTACTGATAGTGATACATACGAGGAAAAAAGGGACGGGAATTATTTGTTGTCTGTGTTGCACTCTCGTATTTTTCCTCGCATTGACAGCAACCGCTGCAAATTGAATTCTGCACATCTGTTTCATCTGCAGTACTGCTTGCAGTGAAGCATTCAGAATTTCTGCACATGTGTTTTAGGCATTAAGAATGAAAGTGTTTTTTTTATTTAACTTTTTTTTTATAATTTGCTATCAGTTGTTGTGACGGTTCCCATTTTTCGGAATCTTTATCGTCTATTAATTCTTTTGACATAAGAATTGAATTACCGGTAGCCGTTCCAAAAACGTCCTTTCAGCAGTCGCGTTGCTATGTGGAAATGATAGGACCGAACCAATAAAATATTTTATTAATGGAAACATTTTTTCACCCAACTCGTTTTTTTGTTTGAAAACGTGGTTCCAAAATTTAAGTCTTTTGAAATCTAAACAACTAAAAACGTATTAGTCACTGACAGCACAGTGTCATTCATAGCTAAGATCGAATGACAACTGGAAAGTGGGCGCGCTCAGTTCATAAATGCATTTCACTGAAATTAGGGCAGAGACAGAATGTTTATAAAATAAAACTATTACATATTTTGATTCGCTTTCTTAGTTTAATTTTTTGCTTTGGGTTGACCAGTATAATTTGCTTTTGGGAAGTGCGCAGTATTGGATGAAAAAATCGCAGTATAATACTGCTATTGCAGTACTTTCGGCAGCCCTGACATACACTCTATCAAAAACGGATGAGGTTATTCTTGGTTGCTTCGAGAGGAAAATTCTTCGAGTAATTTCGGTCCCGCCTGCGTAAACGGTCAATGGAGAAGGAGATACAACGACGAACTGTACGGGCTGTACAGCGACATCGACCTACCCAGAACAGTGACGGTCCAACGACTGCGGTGGCTGGGTCATGTAGTGCGAATGGACGTGAATGCTCCGGCCCAGAAGATCTTCGAATCCACATCCGAGGGATGGAAGACCACTACTCAGATGGCGCACGCAAGAGGAAGGGGATCTTAACCAACTTAGCTTGCAAAACTAGAGACAGCTGTCCAAGGATCGTGCTTGTTGTTTGAGGCCCAGGTCCACCCCGGACTGTAGCGCCACCTTAAGAAAGGTCCTAAGTTGAGGCAAACCCGGTGCTTGGTTGGCCGTGGAATTTTAGACTACAATCGGATAAATTGTTACCTGTCACAATTGCGATCAGGTCCTGGTTTGTTTTCCAGACTTAGATCTCGTGAGTGGACTTAATGTATGGATATCTAAGCAATCGAACAACATGGAGAATTCAGAGCTGTAGCCTTAAGCATCCCAAAGTCTTTTCATTAGGTCTAGAATAGAGACCTACTAAGTAAATTAGCCTATTAGATATGGTGTATGCAGGTATGCTCAATATATATGCGCAAGTGTTCAAAGCTTTCTTCTGCGCAGATCAGTTTAAATTGTAGTAGATCATATTGTATTTATCATCGGATTCCCTTGCTATAACCAAGGATTGCTCTGGTGTGATATTTAAATATACATATTAATGTCATAGACTCATAGGCATTCATAATATGTATACATTTTTACAGTAGCGGATTGCAGTTTTCGTTTGGTTTGGTTTTTTTATAAAAACATAGATATAAACTATCCAAATATGCTATGTGTTGTCACTTCTGCGGCAATGTGGTAGATCTACCACAATTTCTGAATATAATGTATATTTTTTTAAATATACCACTGTACCCAAAAATTCGACCACGTTTGGTTATTCTACTGTTAAAAATAATTATGTATATACAGACTTCCTTTATGATTTTACATTTCAATGAAAAAATTAAAGGGAGACGCACTTTAAATGGAGTTTTGTTTATTATTTGCGCCGTCACGTCATTAACATTTTCATTCCTCAGCTTCACATATCAGAAAAACAGGCAGTTCGCATTTCGTTCGCTTCGAATTCGTCGAAAGATTGTGTTCGCCGGCGTATTCATTTGAGAATCCCAAGCGATAGATACCTATGAAACGTTTGGCTTCGGTGCGAATGTCAATGTAGGAATCATCAGGGAATGCGAATATCTATAGAAAGTTTATGGGAATAGGAAAAGGGTGTGCAAATTTACGGGGATCGGTTTGGTGGTAAAGAAGAATATGTGGGATATTCGTCACTACTTTACACGCTGATGAGCTATTTTTGTTATCTTGGCTCAAGGTACCTGCACCAAAGTAAGCCTTTTCTTAAATTCTTAGCTGAAGTTTTTAGATTATACCCACGAATCATTTCCCAAAGTATTGAGATTGAACTTGGAAACACCCTGTAATTTATAATCTACCAAAAATTGTTTAAATCGACCACTGAACTTCCTTTCAGTCTACACATTTTTAAGGTTCCGTTCCTATAAGGACAAAAAGGAACCTTATTGTTTTCGCTACGATGTCTGTCCGTCTGTCCAAATCCAATAAGCCAATTTTGTTCCTAGGTCTATCAAATCAAAGAACAACCGACGCCGACGCACTAACGTTTTCAAGACATCAACTCTGGTCAAGTAGGTACGGAACCTTCGGTGCGAGAAGCGCGAGTGATACTTGACCGTTTTTTTTTTTTTTTTAAATCTTAAGTAAAAACACTTGCACAACAAACTCGTCACGCGTTACATTTGACGTCTTCCAGCCACGGGTTTTTGGTTTAAAGTCGGAGGCCAGATTTTGTGGAACGTATCGAAGCCTTTGAGCAAGGTATGAGTGTATTTTGAACTTAGATACATTATGCAAATGAATATATAGAATTTATAAGAAAATGTGAAATGTAATATTTGGGTAGGACATCATTTCGCGCGCTTAAAATCATTTTTAGTGTCCAGGCCAAGCTAACTTTATCGAGTCACATTTCACAATGGTAAATATTTCCATATAAAATTATCTATTGTGACCGTCAAAATATTTAAGTTGAAGATTAAAAATAATTATTGGTAAGGTCAATTGTCAATAGACAATATTTACCAGATAACATAAAAGGAAATATAAAGTAGGGCACCATTTGTTGTAAAGGCCTAGGGCCCAAAAAAATCTAAATTTACATACCTATTTGGAACAAACCGGGTACTTTAGTCCACTCCTTCTCAATAAAGGACGGGCTGAGACCAGGCCTCGCAATGGCTCAGTGGTTAGTGTGATGGACTACTGTGCGGGGAGTCCCAGGTTCGATCCCCCGAACACACACAAATTACGATTTACGAAATCGACGAAAGGGTAAATCTCATCAGTTGTCACCGGAACGCACGGCTATAGTAACTCCCCTAAGATCGTAGAGTGGTCAAAACTGCCTCCCATGATGGAGTTATGTAGTGCGAGTCGGGCGATTAAGATTATTCACTTTGCCTCAAAAGTACACTACACAACTGGTGGCGCTGCTTTCTGGCAGATGGTGTGATTATGCACTATTCGGTTCTTAAATGTTTCTTAATTCCAAAAAATAGCTGTGAATTCCATATTTTTAAAATGACACATTCACAAACGTCAAAACATATTCAATAGACTTCCAAATCCGTATCCGGTCATACACAATTTGACGCTTTCTCACTGACCATTCAATCTGTATTTCTGTCAAAAAGAGTCAGATAATTCAATGGTAAATACATTTAGTTTCAATTTAAGACTACCTACGCCCTACCTGCCTTTTGTCATTAAAGTCTCGTCAACAAGTAGTCGCTTTCTAATTGATTTCGACTGCAATTTATTCCTTATTAGCTAATAAAAACAACTATTTTTGTCAAATTTTCTAAATTTTTGTTACGAAATGGCCATACAAACGAAGGCACTTTCCATCTGCATCTACAGTCAAAAGTGAATGAACACCAATGATATATTCATTTGAAGTTGAAAACTATAGTATTTTATCTTGTCACGGATACAGTGATCATCAAAAGTGAGTGATCACCGATTATGTTCTTTTGACTTTTGTTTAGGCTTTTGAAATATGTATGTCTAAAAAACCAACTATCTGTAAAAAGATTTGACAACGAAATAACAATAACAAAACAGATTTCATTTTTAAATTAAAATTAAATTAAATTAAAAATTAAAAAAAGTTGTTTCCAAACTACAAATAAATAGAAATGAAAACCCCCGGTGGTGTTCACTTACTTTTGACACTCACTGTATTTCAAAATATTGTCTACAGCTGCACATAATCTAGTATGTAGGTATCTCAAAAGCTCCCGGCAATTATATGCGTCAAAACACACAGAACGACAACACCGACGCACGGACCAACTTGTTATTCTCGAAGCATAACTTGATTCCACGGTATCAGCTGATGGGATACGTATTCTCGCCTAACAACAGTTTCAGAGTTGTTAGTTGGGTACACACCCACCACTTGCGAAAACAACAAGTTCCCCCCGCACCACCCCCAGATTACTTTTGAATGAGCATTTTTAAAAATAAACCAATAAAACGATGACACAACCAAGACCACCAGTAGGGAAGCAATGTTACATTCGAACTCGCTTCGCTACGCGCGCCGCCACTCCAATGCTGAGCAGAAAAATCCAGCTCAGTCAGTTTTCTATGTCTTCTCGACCAGTTCACAAGTGCTGATCTAGCCCCTACCTGTGTATAAACATTGACTGTGTCTAAATTTGTATAGCTGAACATAGCTCGTTGTATACTTCAACTGACAGTGATTTTGAAATAAAAATAGAATCGCAAAAATGTTCGTTAATCTTGTTCTAATGCGAAGTGTTGCTGCTGTGCCGCGCACTATCGCTCGCACGAGTTGTGCCTCTTCGAAGGAGGTGTTCGCACGTGAGAAGAAATATGGAGCGCATAACTATCATCCCCTGCCGGTAGCTCTTAAGCGAGGCGAGGGCGTCTTTGTCTGGGATGTCGAGGATAAGCGCTACTTTGACTTTTTGAGCGCATACTCTGCCGTCAATCAAGGTCATGGCCATCCGAAGATTGTTGCCGCCCTGGTGGATCAGTCGAAGCGCCTAGCGTTGACTTCAAGGTGAGAGGAATTTTTTTTTATCAACTTGTCAGTGTGTGAAGTTGGCTGTTATCTGTGCGAATCTGTGATATAATTCATAAGTGACTAGTGACTACTAGGTGATAGTAATCTAATCAGCTTGGTAGGTAACTAAAAGTCGCTCTCGACTTAGACCATTGTACTTCTGTTTTGATTTTAATCATCCAGTTGAACAGGATACAGCATTAGAAACAAATTAGTTCGCATTTTTTGATTTACGTATTTTTAGTCAAACAAAAAGTAAATAAAAAAAATAATATTCATGTTGCCCGATACGACGCGACCGCGACGATTTAAATTACTCGACGGCAGTAATTTTGTCGTCGTCCGTAGATATAGATACATACATACAATTCGCATAGAATGACGACAATTGGTCATTAATTGAATATGATCCGAGACCGAGACCTTGAAAATGTTTTTAAAATGATCAGCACTAACAGATTTTTTTGGTTATTTGCTAATAAGTCCCGAAAAAAAAAATAAAAAATTGTTGCGCTCACTATTTATACATGTATTTAAGACTGCAAATTGAAACAAGGAATATTCTTGTGAAACCACTTCACTTTATAAGTGTCAACAAGTAGCCGTCGGATCTGATAACTTTTCGGAATGATTTTGCCTCGTTTTGACTAAATTTAGTAAGCTAATCACTTTTCTTTGCTTTGATTGTAGTTTCGGTTTATTTTTACTGACAAATATTACGCCCTGGGGAGGCGATACTGCGTATACTAATACGAGTATATTCTTGATGACGCCAAATTGTGGTTATTTTTGATAATATGTACATATAAGACATTGAAATAAAATTCGACGCCTTTTAGTTTGTTTATTATAGAATTAGGAATAAAAGCCGTTAAAGAGGTCTAACATATCAATGTTCCTAAGTGGTGAATGTCACTCGTAAACAAAAAACTACCGTTTAAAAGGTTGCCTTAAGCCTTCAAAGAAAATTGTTGATGTAACTTGTAAAGAATCTGTTGTAATAAGAAAAACATTAATATCAACACTGAATGAACAAAATTGACAACAGAGTTTGTAATATTGAAGAAAATATGTCAATAGTTGCGTTTTTATGAAACCTCCGCAGCCAGTGGTTGCCAGTAGTTGCTAGTAGTTGCCAGTTGAGGCACATTTCACATGCTAATTAAAACAACAACCTGCTGGCAACAACTCTTGATTTCCTCCCCAGTTGGATAGCGGCTGGCTGGCAGCTGGCTAAATTCAATTCACAATGAACAAACAGGTGGCGCTGAAAGCAACAGGTGGCTTAGAATTTCCGTACAATTTGCTTAAATCATTGGTGTTCTTATCTCATGCACACAACATTCAAGAGAAAAATGTCAGAATTTATCATATATTTCTACCAAGTCATTCGGCTGGCTTCATCTTGCTGGCAACTGTCCAAATGAACGGCTGGCTGGCGAGGTTTCAAAAAAACATGCCTATTGTGTCAAATCGACGTCGTCAAATCGACGAACAATGTTTTTAAAATGCAAATACTATTATTTGTTAAATCCAGTAGTCATATTGATGAATCCAATAGTCAAATTGAATAAATTTGTCAGTACCTAATTATGTAGGTATCTTGAATTTGAAATTGATAAATTTCAATTCCACCTTAAATCCACACCACCTGATGCCCTCTCCAGTGAGAAGTTCAACACAATTTCACAATGTATTCTAAACTTCAGTTCAATTGTACTCAGTTTAACAAAATTTAATGAATAGAGTTTGGCTGTATTGTACAGTAGGTACTTGGTTGGTTGGTTGAAATTGGCTGCCAGCTGGAAAACGGCAACACACTTAAGGACAATTCACATGGGAGCGAACGAACGAATTGATGAGATGCGAACAATCCACTTTTTATGCATTTATAAACAGAAAATTACACATTTAATATTCCAAGAGGAGGATAATTAATTATCCCATCAAAATGTATTAAAAAACAAGTTTAAAAATAGTTTAAATAACGAAATTTCGAATTCCAAACTTTTTGCCGCGAACGAAAACACCCTGGCGCGAATTGTCTTGTCAGTCTATTCGCAATCCACATCATTTAAATCGCGTTCCACAAAGAGCGAATAAGAAATTCGTTCGAACTTAACCTTATTCCAAGAGGAGAATATCTTGGAATAATTAATGTGCAATTTTCTGTTTATAAATGCATAAAAAGTGGTTTGTTCGCATCTCATCAATTCGTTCGTTCGCTCCCATGTGAATGGTCCTTTAGACCAGCATAGGTCTAAAGGATACCACAAAAAACGGATCCTATAAGATCTCCCTACTAGATGATGATGAGAAAGTTCTTGTTAAAATTTAGAGATGGGGTGGTGTAGTCAGTGTTTTCGGTTGAGATTTCGAAGTTCTTCAGAATAGATGCGTGCCCAAAGTTTTTCCTTGACCACTGTGAGGTAGTTTTAATTTTAAGGCGAATGGCTGCACTCGTTCCATTTGCTTGCTAAATATATCAAGGGGTAATAGATGAAACAATATGAGTTGTGCGTAGTGCACCGCTTATAGTCATGTAAGCTGTCCGCTGGACCTTGCTTAGATAGACGCGATTTATGGCTTTCTCCAAGGCTGTCCACCACATACAATTACCCCATAGGTGAGTATCGGTCTTATAACTGAGATATAGAGCCAGTGGGTTATCCGAGGTTGTAGACCTATTAACAATAGCGTTTTTGCAAGAGAAGATTGAAGATTAATATAGCCTTCTTGACTCTTTCTTGGATGTTAACTTTGCAACCAACTGGATTAGGAACCACGATAAGACCCAAATATTTTGCTTTGTCATCAGAGAAAGTTAAATTGATACCATTGAGTGAGAGAGGGTCGACTGTCGGAATTTTATATTTCCTGGTGAATGGCGCCAGATACGATTTGTGATGGTTCACACCTAAACCACTCCGACTCGCCCAGTTAGCTAGCTTATTTAAAGCATTTTGTAGGAGCTCTTTTAGAGTATTGTACAGTACTTTAGCTTTTATACGACTTTTATACCAAAATCGTTCCTTGTCTTTTCTTTCAAAGAACACGCAAAATAACGCGAAATATTTGGGTTTTTGTCTTTTTGACAATCGGCAGCTTTCAAATTGAAATGTCACTATGACAATTAGTGATCTGAGATTTAAACGGCATTAATATTAAACTTAACTGCAGAATGTCCAAGGTTTAAACGAAACTGTGAAACCGAATTGATTGTTAAACAGAAGTTTAAACAAAAAGTGTAATTTTAACTTCCATTGTGAATGAAACTGGGGGTTAATAAATAATTTTAATGTTAAAAACTACAGTTCACAAAAATAAAAATTCACCCAAATGACACCTACGACTGACAGTAAAATCCATTGTCAATGCGAACTCTGCGCTATATTGAACTCGTTAGAGATTACCTAGCGCACTAACGTCCACGTCAAACAGACCAATTATGCAGTTTGAAAATGGTAATGGGGTCACAATCTCAAGCACACTTACGAATACTGTTAGACCTTCAGGCTGATTCGGAAGAAGTCACTGTAAATAATTTTACTGAGCGTTTGTATATACCTACTGTAGTCATTCTGTCATTTTCCAAATCGCATTAATATTTAAGTAAGAGTTGGAACAAAAACTGAATTAAAGACCGACAACCTAGCTTTGACACCAAGTTCAATCTTCGTGATAATGGAATGACCTATAGCTGGTCTTTAAATTTACCCAGCCTGACCACTCCTATACAGATAAACTCAGCACTGCGCCTTTCATCATGAGTAAGATCCGGAGATACTTGAACTTCTTCACTTGTTTCAATTGGACTCCACTATCATCTAGTGTGCATTGAACAGGCGTTCTTCAGACCACCATCCCTTTAGATTCTTTCACGTCATCCTTTATCTCAGCTTTAACACAAACGGCTACAAACCTGTCGTGTGCGAGTCTGAATATGCAAAGTTTTTTTCTTAAATTTGTAAGAAAAAAATCAAATACAATCCAATAGTCACTGCCCAGCTAAAACCCACTAGGTCTATAGAAGCTTAAAATTAGGCATGGTGTTTGGCCTAATCCTCTGAGAGGTAGTGGTGTAATCTTTTTTAAACTGACTAAACGTTGTTTTCATAAATATAGGTCAATAATGAAAACCTTACCATCTATTTTAGGCCATACTTCCCCGAGTATTTTGAGCTGTCATTCATCTTGCATCTAAAGATATTTTAACCCAGATTATAGGCTCTCACTGCTTGCTTCAATGATGAACGGGTGAGTGGGGTCCAGTGATTGTGTCTCAAGCGTTGTACGCATGTGCAGTGCATATATCGGAAATAGAAGCTTATTAGGGTATGGATCTGGCTTGAGTTCCACCAAAACGAAGCCGAAGATCACTCGATTTTCTCCAATGACCAACCCCAGTGCCCAAGCTCATTACATCTCCGCATAAAATCTCCTTGCCTTTGTTCCACTATCAGTACAAGCAACGCTGTATACTATCAGTTTGGTGTAGTTTTCCATTCCCCTGATGACAATTGGTGGATTGCGTCACGCTATCAATACTCGTTGTGCTTGTTCACATGCTGACGATAGTATTCAGACTTTTTGCATATTTTTTTCGCAGCAATCAATGAAACTCGGGGCAAGGTGAAATTCGACACAACTTTATTGTTTTGGTTCCTTATCTCAAAGAATAAAAAAAAAACTTTCCACAATCTATAAATACTATTTCTGGAGAGTTTACGCAAGGGTTATCGCCAGCGCACCTTCAGCCATCAAGTTCTATTAACCCATTTGATTGATGAATTCTTATGTTGCTATATTTTTTGCAGAGCTTTTTATTCAGACGTCCTTGGCGAGTACGAGGAGTTCGTAACAAAGTTCTTCAACTATGAAAAAGTCTTGCCAATGAACACGGGCGTAGAAGGTGGAGAGACGGCCTGCAAGTTGGCCAGAAAATGGGGCTACATGAAGAAGGGAATTCCAAAGAACCAAGCAAAGGTATATAGAGGAGGTCCCGAAAGACTTTACAAAGAGGCATCTTTACTGTGTTTTGTTTTTTTTTTGTTTTGCTTATAGATAGTTTTTGCGAAAAATAACTTCTGGGGCCGCACCATGTCAGCTATATCGGCATCAACTGATCCCAGCAGTTATGTCGGATTTGGACCTTTTATGCCCGGATTCGAACTAATCGACTATAATGATGCGAACGCTTTGGAGGTATGTATATATAGGTGGATCTTTGCTAGCTTCACTTTTACATGAATCTTGTATGATTTTAGGAATCCCTTAAGGATCCCAATGTGTGCGCCTTTATGGTCGAACCGATTCAGGGTGAAGCTGGTGTTGTAGTCCCCGACGCTGGCTACCTAACCAAGGTTCGTGAGCTCTGCACAAAGTACAATGTTCTCTTCATTGCCGATGAAGTGCAGACTGGTTTGGCAAGAACTGGACGCATGCTCGCTGTCGATCATGAAAATGTCAGACCTGATATTTTGATTTTGGGTAAGTTTTTAATGCCGATCTATTTAGTAAGGCGAATTTTTAAGCCTATATTCATATTGTTTAGGAAAAGCCCTCTCTGGTGGTATGTACCCAGTCTCTGCTGTGCTCTGTGACGATGAGATCATGCTCTGCATTAAGCCCGGTGAGCACGGTTCAACTTATGGCGGCAATCCACTTGGCTGCAAAGTAGCTATGGCAGCTTTGGAAGTCTTGGTGGAGGAGCGACTAGCTGAGAATGCCGAAAAGATGGGAAATATTCTTAGGAGCGAATTGGGTAAACTGCCAAAGGATGTTGTATCTATAGTTCGAGGCAAAGGCCTCCTCAATGCAATTGTTATTAGTCAAAGTGAGTAATGGAGAGTGGTATGTCATTTGAATCGGGTTTTGATTACCTTTTATTTTTTTTTAGAACATGATGCTTGGGATGTTTGCTTGAAGCTAAAGGAAAATGGACTTTTAGCCAAACCGACGCATGGCGACATCATTCGTTTTGCTCCACCACTTGTCATCAATGAAGCACAAATTGAAGAAAGTGTTGATATTATAAAGAAGACAATCCTGTCAATGCATCCACAATGAAATTTAAATTCTGCTTTAAAGAACTGTGTTTATATTTATATACTCTCAAAAAAAAAAAAGCCATTAGGCTCACAGTTAGGTTAGGTTAGGTTAGGTAGCTGTTTTAGAAAAAAACACAGTTGGACCATATTTGTAGGTCCATTATGATACCACAAAAAGGGGGAGGGGATAGGAAAGTAGCCAGAAACTATGGACCGGACATTACAAGTGAAAGCGTTGTGATGTCCTTGAGAGAGATCTACAGAAACTACTTCATTGAGTGACTGAAGCACCCAACTCTTTTAGTTAAACCAAGGCAATGGCAAATTGCTGCAGTTAGCACCTCATGATGGTTTGTCTTTGGGGAAGACGAAGGGTGTCCGAAACAGTCTTGATTTCCTTATAGACCTTCTATGAAATGTTCTGCGGTGCGATTCCTCGTCAATGTAAGTTTGTCTGATTATTATCAATACACCTTCGCTGCACCTAGAAAGGTTCTTGCCATTCCATAACTGGAACTGCATTTTGCAATATGTATAACGTTTAGAACTATACCAGTTCTAATTATATAAATTATAAAACCACCCGTTTCTATATTTCCCAACCTATTCCTAAGCTCGTCTAAGTAAAGTTCTACAGTTTAAATCAATTTCGGTCGTCCTGACACGTGCTACACAGCGGAACAAACTTTTTTTTTTTTTGCTTTCTTTTACTACCTCGCCCAACTTAATTCCATAAGCGTAATTGCCATCCACAAAGTTACCACCACTAACTGTCACTGTGTTCTGCACTCTCGTTCACGGAAAGTACTGTCAAAAGATGTCGGCAACACAGCACCAGGAATGGGCATATAAAAAATCCCATAACTTCCTAAAACACCGAACTCAACGAAATGTGACTTGAATTCATTATTAGACTGTTGCAAGGCTATTTTTCCAGCCTTGAGTACCAAGCCAACACCAGTGTGTGTACAAAAAAAAAACATTACCACTGCAAGGACGACACATTTTTTGACAGAACTACCATACCAACCACACTCGAAGAGCAAGCAATGACAATTTCCCGGCGCAGTGATTTTTCCGCACACTTTAAGAGCAATTATAAATTTTAATATTCAAAGTTCATCACGCGTTGTTGCAGAGGAGGCGCGCAAAAACGACTCGTACGGTACAGTAATCAATTATCCTTTTTTTTGGCCATTGGGCAATTCAGTATGTGTATGTGTGGATGTGTGTTTTTTTTATCATCTGTCCTGAGGTAACATTTGTTACTCCATTTGTGTGTGGTGGAATTTTTATTGCTGGACTGACATTTGTTTTGAGGACACTTGCTTCACTGGGTGGATGTTGTGTCACAGGAATACATAATAATTTTTCAAGCGAAAAATTGCAACGGTTGATGCTGATTTTTGCAATATTTTTTTTTTTTTAATTTTTTTGCTTAATTTAAATGTTATATATTGAGCAAGCTAATATGCATGGTGTGACATCAAAAAGGTTTACTGAACTGAAGTGAAGTTGTTTTGTTGTGGCTTTTTTTTTTTGAAGTGAGTTGAAGTAGGATTTTTTTTTCGATGGAGTAGACACAATAATGAAAATATGATTTTATTCTGCATTTTTCGTGTCAATTAAATAAAATTTAAACTCAACCACATGGTTTTGTAATTACCAATTACACGAGTATGGTGAAGTCTATCGGAAGCAGTTAAATGACCCAGAAGGGAGTGGGTTAGTGACAGACGGAAATGTCAATCAAAAGTGACATTTTGAAGGTTGAATGGAACTTTTGTGGTAAGTGTGTGTTATTTTGGTTGTGTAAATAATAATTTGCTTAAGTATACCAAAAATTAATCAATTTTCTTTAAAACTGATGAAAGTAACAATCATACATATTTTTAATTCAGTATTGTAACATGCTGTTGATGAGTTGAGTCTTAAGTAAGAACTTTATGGGTGACAAGAGAATTCAACATTTCTTCAGTGAACCTGAAACATCAAAGCACCGAACATGAAAGTTAGGTACATTGAATTTGAAAGTTATTGCTCGTAAGTTACGTATAGCTGTTACGTAACATTAACCACATTATTTATGCAATGCAACTAATATCCAGGTAGGTGTTCGATTACATTGAAATTTCATGTCGCGAACACAATACGATTGCAAGTATTTGATTGGACTTAAGTGTATTTTTGGCCATTTTTGACACTAAGCCAAATAATCCATAATCTTATTACATTTGACTCTTTCAATTCTCATCGCAGTTTCCCTTTTTATTCTTGAGGTTAAAATGTACAGAAAAAATGATTTACTTACTTTTACTTACTCAGATGTTGATACAGTCCGGGAAGGACCTGGGCCTCAACCAACACGCCTCTCTAGTAAGATCAATCATTAGCTAACCGCCTCCAGTTGCGCACTCCAAGTTAGTTGAGGTCCGCTTCCACTTGTGCGCGCCACCTAAGGCGAGGTCTTCCTCTACTGCGTTGTGCCTCCCGTTTGGAATCGAACACTATTTGGGCCAGAGCGTTGGTGTCCTTTCGCTCTGTAGCGAAAGCTCCACTCCAGCAAGTCTTTTTATAAGTACATCCAAATAGCTTAAAAGGTGGTATCTTGAAATGCACGTTTATGCGTGCATCGCTTCCATCATCATGGAGTTCTTTCGCCTTAGGATCCTTGGTAATGAGCTTCACCATCCTTCTTCATCCTCTGATGCACCACTTTCTTGGTCTTTTCAAGGAACGGAAACGAATAGTTACTTATAGGCTCAGGCCTGGCCGCACCACCTTCTGGGCCCGGTCTGTCCAAATGTTCAAGATCGCCTCTATATCTTGCCAATCCCCCGAGACAAACTCTCTGACGTCAAGGGAGGGTTTTTCCCAAAAGTAACAGTAGCAGACAGTCACTACAGACTCTGGATAACATCTTATTCCACATACCAAATTAAAGCTTCTCCTCGACGGCCACTTTTCCATGGTCAGGCGCCCACGCATGGGTCTTGCTCTTTAACTATTCGAGTGCATTTTCGGCACATTCAGCTCTACGACGCGACGTGATCAGATCTGCTCCTTTTGAATTGGAAGACCTCATTGACTTCCGCAATTGAAGTCTCTATCCGTCCTTATCCGTCGTTTCTTGGTTTTTCTTTGGAGGTATTAATATACTCGTGGAACTCTGTCTTAATTTCCTAGCTTGTTTCTCCCCAACTACCATTTTATTGACAGCCTCAACGGCCCTTTTGAACCACTTCCTAACCCAACTGCTTATAGTGCTAGCTCACGGCATACGTGATTTTAGACGAAGTTTTTTTTGTATTCTATTGCTATTTCCACCACGTGCTCCATGAGGAAACAGATCTGGCCCATCTCAAGCACCCCAACAATCTTGTATAGGTTATTTTGACTCTGACAGCTGTTTCCCGCTCGAAATCTTGACAGAAAGTCAGTATCATATTCATAGCTCCGCGGAACGAAATGAGTCGCTTTACGCTTGAACAACGTTGGGAAATATTGAAAACTTATTTCCAAAATGAGTGATGTAGCCCAAACAGTGCGTTTTTTGAAAAGAAGTTTTGGCCGAAATGAAGCACCCACCGCGCCTGCTGTACGCAATTTTGTGCAAAGAGACTGGTATGCTCGAGTGGACAACGCTCATGGACCCCTCGTAGTACGGTGCGCACAGACGAGAATGCATCCACAGAGAGTGACCGTTTGGTGCGGATTGTGAAGTGGTGGCATCATTGGACCATTTTTCTTCGAAAATGAGGTTGGGAACAACGTTTCTGTCAACGGTGGGCGTTACAGAGCCATTTTAGCCGACTTTTTTTTACTGAAATTGAAGACAGATTTGGACGACATCTGGTTCATGCAGGATGGCGACTCATGCCACGCAGCCCATGCCACAATCGATCTTTTGCGCACCAATTTAATGTTAATTTAACGGGAAGTTGTGAGATCATTCGATCCTGGTGGTATCACAATTGGCTGCAATTGTTGCGAGAGGTCGGAAACGCGTGATGTTTCGCCTCGCCTCATTAGCCTTTGTCCGTTTCTGTATGTGATGTCGTGAAGGCTATGCATACCAACAGAATTACCAAAGTTGCCCTCTTTTCCTAATCTGTCTTACTTAGGACACATTTGATAAGTCCTCTCTAGTAACACATATAGAAGCATTCCTTTTCACTGTCGTCTTTTTCTTCCTTCGCGTTGGAGCGTGAGCGCATATTATTGATGCGGTTTTTCACTAGGCGCTCGCTTAAAACTCAAGACTTTTTTTCGCCTAAGTCTACTTTCAATGACAAACCCGCATCCAAATAGAAGCTGGTTCTTCTCCCGGTAGCAATCACCGTAATATACATCACAGTTTTTCATACTCCTTTTGTCCGGTCCGCATAAAATCGCACCTCTTGGATGGCGGCGACATCCGCTTTGTATAGGCCTCCAATGTCTCCATCAGCTTTTAAGGGTCCTAACCTAACCTAACCTATTGCTATTTCTGATGTCTGCTTTAAAATATAAGCTTTTTGGATGACCCATTTTTAGACGTAGATAATTTTTTTATACATAGCTAGATACGGCCGGTGCGATTAAGAAGGCATAGAAAAAGCAAGAAAAGAAGGTCGCTGGTACAAAATCTGTGAGCCCCCTATGATCACCGCCAAAGTTAACAAAGCTATTGACAAATTTGTATATAAATTTCCCTTCATCCCTGCCCTATATGACTCTGGCAAAACTAAACAACAAAATAACCTCATACATGCCACTTAATATCCAACACTACGTTCAAGTGCAATAATTTACAATAATAATTAACAAAAGCGACCACAATTAATTACCTCCGGTTACATAGGCGCACTATTGTTTTTTGTGCTTTCAAACCAACTAAATCCAATAAAAATCCACACCGCAGCACAACCAATTAGAGTCGGTAATTGGCCAATTTCAATTCATACCACGCGCCAAATCAACACCAAGTCCCGCAAGTTTCTATGGCCGCTCATCCGAATTACCCCCGAAAACCAATTGTTAGTCCAACAAAAAATAAAACACAAATATCAATTCCAATTTAAATCGTTTTACAACTTCTTATTGATTCCAATTGATATTTATCCAGTGCGATGAAAAATTGAGGTGTTGCAGCGTATAGCCCTTGTCCCCCGAAATTCATGGGGTGAAATGCGGAAATCTCGAAAAGCAGATGATTTCACCTGTAAACGATACCGAGAAAGCAGACAATAAACAAAAAAAAAAAAAAAACACACAGCAGCAACCCTTAATATTTCTCTTGTAGATTCTCCACGCAGGATGGGTCCCATTTGCACGGTTTAGAGAGGAAAAAAATAAAATAAAATAAAAACGAATCACAGATCCTTACCAGAACCACCACCCTTAAACACAATTTATAAAAAGGTTACAAGTATTATTACAGCGAAACAGTATCAGCAACCCCCCCAAAGGCAATCATCCCTTAAGTTGTTGCGTCGTTTTCCCTTTGCTGGCGTCGTCGGTCGTCGTCGCGTCGTCGTCGTCCTCCTGTGCGGGGGATAGAAAATTATGCACGAACTAACTTGGAGAGTCCCGCAGGCAGTTTAGCCTAACGGTGGTGGTGATGATGATTTCAACAGGATTTGTTATACGATACAGTGTTTATGGCCAGCCGTGGGTATGGGGGATGGATTTACAGTCGAGTTAAGTAAACAGATGAACACATCTGAGACAAAGTCGAAGGAGATTTCAGACCCACATGATGCTGGCGGTGGTGCTCCCAGAAAGAAAAAAAAACCAACAACTAATAACATTGCAAATTTTTCATGTCACTTAACGCACCAGGATTCGCACGACAAAAAAAATATCCTTAAACTGGTGTCAAAATCCTTAATACCATAATGATTTGTTATAAGGATTACATACGCATCAACAAAAAAATCACTGTTTCGACTACTCTACATCTACACACATGAACACTGAACATATGGATAAATTTTGATGAAATTATACATATTAGCCGGGGATATGTGCCATAGAGTCCTGCGTGTGGTTTTTTTTTGCCTTTGTGGGCGGATGACGGTGTTAGGTGTGGGCTTACTCTGACAGCAGCAGGTTGTTCTGTTCACTGGTGGCTGTACGTGTGGTTGGTTCATTTTTTGTGTTCTTCTCTGTATCATAGGAATCATAAACAGGATTTGATTTAATGCTATTCCGATTTTTCATATTAGCATTAAAATGAGAACAACCCAAGTAAATTGGTACAGTGAGGGTGAGAAGTTGGCAATCACTTGGCCAATGTGGTTCAGATATTTTTAACCGAAGTGTGATACTTCGAGATTGCGACTTTTAAAAAACGTACGACACGTGCATAAGAGAATTTTCGGACTCGTATTTCCCGATAGATATTGGCGCCCGAATATCGTAAATTTTATCACCTTAACACCTGACAGCTATACTTAGAGCCACACCGTAAAAATTTATTGTCAGACTCCTTGAAATGATTGTTTGAACAGTTAAATTTTGACAGTCAATTCTCCGGATATATTTTCCTTTAAAGGACATTGAGGGAGTTCAAGAATCTAGTTTAGTAAGTCTGAGAGCTCTCAAAATGCATGTTACTGAGTTTTCATTGGACTAGACTGGTCACGTGAACAGTTTTCTCCGTTGACTTACATCTATGTCTGCAACACCGACAAATTAAGTCAAGAATCGTTCGACTTACTACTAATGCCGTTTTCGATTGGTCGTCCAGAACCGTCCGGAAGAACTCTCCGCGATTCTGAATTCAAATCAAGAAGCTAATTTCTTCTTCTTTTCAGGAGAAGAACTGTCAGTTGAGGGCCAATCGAACACTTTCAGAAGCGGTCTGTATTCGGATTGCTTCCAAACGGTTCTGGACGACCAATCGAAAATGACATTACTACTATAAGTTGGACGGTTGACGTCTATTTGTGTCAACATGTGTCTGGATCTGGATGGAGAGCTTAGTAGTGACATTTCTATTGGGTTATCGGAGAGCATGGGAGAGGGCAGTTTGACATTTCGATTGCCCTGACGTGTAGAGCACCAATCAGAAACTCAGAAAAACCCATCAGGAGAAAAAAAGTACAATAATTGTCAATAAGTGACATAACCGACAATTCAAGTTAGTTTTCGCGCTCAGGTAAATTTAAATCCAGACAATTCAAGTCGACTTACGATGACTACATTCTTGAATGCGGCCATTATTGTTTTTCTCCTGTCAGGAACATGCACTTCGATTCGCCGTTTATTTACCGTCAGATGGCTAGGAGTTGAAAGGTGTCAAACATGTTCTCAGATGTGTACCATGAGAACTGTCAACTGAAGATAGAATATAGATTGAGATTTTTAGGAAACGACTTCTAGTATCCAAAGCTCAACACTTTTTCGACAGAAGCAGAAGTTAATTAGGGAGGCGGGTATATTGCTCCTCAATAAAGCGACATTCAGAAAAAAAGCCACCATCGTCGACAGCCCAGCCGCGATTATGGTTCTCGATTCGACCACTTCTATACATCCAAACTCGTAGGGGACTGCAGAGAGGGCTGGGCATTATCGGTTAAAGATTGATTGGATTCAGCACGCTTAATATGGAACTGAGAAAGCCGATATATTGGCTAAGTGCCCCGTCTTTGCATATTATCTGCTGAGATATTCTAATCCATTATGATACATGAAAAGAGAATGTTTCCTGCACTTTACTTCAAAAGCATAGAATAGGCGAACGTATCTGACGAATTGTGGAATTCGGCGTCATATTTGTATCCTGTGAAAAAGTCGGCGTTTAGTGACCGCCTCTTGGCAAACCGTTCCTCAGGCTGGTTTTGAGCTTCAGCTTCACTTATATCTTTCTCCTTTTTATCTACAGATCTTGTGAGTTAAAGTTTCAAAACGGCGCGACGCGGCAATCAAACCCTGATTTTTATCCTGGCAAAAAGACAGAAACCAATCATAGCATTATGCGATTTTGTGTGAGTTTTGAGTCATTGATTGGGCGATTCCCAAGCATTTCTCGGAAGCACAATTTTTCAACCCCACTGTAAAAAAAAGCCCATCCACCGCAGTTGCACTGGTAAAATTGGGATCAGTTGCTTGATTGCCAAGACTTATGAAAAGGGATATAAAAATATTAAACGACGCACAAGGAAAAAAAGGCAAAAACAACAGTTTTCTTTGTGCATTCCATTTTTGGGATGATTTCCTTTTATTTTTTTTTTTTTATTTTTGCCGAAAAAAAATGTAAAGAAAATTAAAGAAGATTCTTTAGCACATAAAAATGATAATAACCACTTTGTGTGCAAGTGGTGAGGACTATACTACTTGTGCGTCCTTATTATGGTGATGTGATGATGGTCGCTGCGTTGCGATGCTTTTTACGAACTGTTTCTGTTTTTTTTTTTTTTTGTTATATTATACTTGCATTGGTTACACCCTTAGCGGTATTCATAGTTCAGGGGTGGGATAGGGTGATAATTATGCTTATTTTCTTTTTTTTTAGATTGAATAGGATTTTTGTGGTAAAACGAGGAAAAGATAGCCCTGCATTTTTTTTTATTACCATTTAGGGACATCATTTAATTTTTTTTATCATCATCTGGGTATAAAGTTCTTTTGTTATACCGAAGTGATAAGTGCGCGTAGAATTTTTCATTATATTTTCGGAGGATAATAAAATATGAAATAGAGGTTTAGCGATTGTGATTGCCAAGGAAGTTGGAAGAGAGTTAGAGTTTATTAAAAAAAAAAAACAATAATCTTTTATCTGTAGGTACATGTGAGAAGATTTTGTGAGCCAAATTTTATTCTACTACAAAATTCATTGTAGGTAAGTAGAAATTTGCAGAAATTTAAAGGGGTAATGCGCCTCAAGTCAAAGTGAATACAAAATTATCTATTGTGATCATCAAAATATTTAAGTTGAAGTTATAAAATGATTATCTATTGGTAAGGCCCAATATTTTGCAACCCCAATATTTTTGGCATCAATATTTGGCAACCAATAAGTTGACAGATGTCATTAATATCATTAAACAAAAATGCAGTAGATAACATAAAGGTTATAGCAGAAGGTTAAAATACTCCTAGAATTCTCTCCAAATGAAGTTTAGACTATTGAATATTTTGAGGTCTTTACAAAGCTACTTTTATGCCAAACTGCAAGGGGATAGGTACTTCGGGAAAGAGGTTAGGTTGTTGTGACCCTGACATGAAAAGTCAACCGTTCCTCTTTTGCTAATTTAAATAATGACATGGTGACTTTTGGTCATTTTAAGGACCTTTAGAAAGCTACTTCCATTCAATGCCAATCTAAACGCATCTAGTTTTCCCACATAACAACTACTGTGGTATTATATTCAATCACCATGATACCATATTGAAGATAAACAAAACCTCACACTAGACGCTAATGGTTGATTTTGTATTTTTCAATTCTTAATCACACAATCTGCTTGGCATTTTCCTTTAATTAACTTCTAAGGACATCAAATTCAATGTACTCGTCAACAGATTGTATCTTCCATCTCCGCATCCAATCTGAGCCTTCGAATCAACTTAATGACATAAAACCCCAAACAAATCTCAGCCGTAAAAAACGAAAATCAAAAGAATTTAATTGCATTTTTAACGCCTCGAAAGATAAGCCAAAGCGGCGACACACGACCAGGACTCTTGACAGGAAAAAAAAGCCAAACACATCAAACGCGACCCAACACAAGCCAGCAACAAAAAAAAAAACTGAACTGGGTCAGAAAAAAACTGTCAAATCATCAACACCATCGCACCTCTCTTAACGCTTCGATAAATAGCCACCGATGCTTAAATTAAATTCCTTCTGTCGCACTAACCGTTTTATTATTAGATACTCTGTAGAAATGTCTGCGATTAGAACGGCATTCCCCAAACAGGATAATTGGCCGACAACAAAAAATGCCACCCCCTTTTCCGACTATGTCTGTGATGAGACAAGTGACTGTGTCAAAAATTACGGGTCATCAGCACACTGTCATAGTTGAGGGTTCAATTTCTCCCAGTCATATAGAAAATACTTCAAAAATCGTCATTTCCCTTAGAAACCCCCAATCCCCCCACATCAGTGAAATTTTGGAAAATTTTATTACACTCCAAAAGAAAATAATTAGCAATTTTAACGTTTTAATTAAAAAAGAAGAGGATAACGAAACTGAAAGGTACTTTTCGTGTTATCTATACGCAAAGAAAATGACACAAAAAATAAAAAAAGGAAGCACGGAATTTCCATGCCAATGTAGGGTTTACCCCACCAAAAAGAGGAAACAATAGATACCGTCAGGAATAAAAAGAAGGAATCTTCTTCCTTTAACTATCTCTTACATCAGTGTTCTCAACTTTACTTCGAGGGTGACAATGGTGGCAAAGGACTTTACAGACGTCTTATCAACTTATAGTATACGCGCGAATACTTGTTTGGTGTTGACTTTTTTATTGCTTCTTTTCCGCGACAAAAGGACAAAAAAAAACAGAGCATCAAGAGAATTATACGGGTTGAAGGGTCTAGCAACATATTTCCGGGACTCATCTTTGGTAGTTAAGGGTATGTATAAGTTAGATCTTAATGTTTTTATGGGAATTCCACACTTTTGTAGGTAATGATGGGCGAATGAGGAAAGTCCAATAGACTTGAGGTAAACGAATTCAACTTCGAATCGTGCCGAAATATTTAGCAGACTTGCGAACAATTTGAATTTGGAATGACTGTTACTAAATGGTTAGGTATTATTATTATTTTTATGGCGTTCCAGTTCTACGGCCGAAGAGCAGGGACGTGAGTCTTGGAAAGAATATGAGAAGCTAAGAGTGCCTGTCATCAGCGAAGGAATGGATTGGATTAGAAGTTGCAGACAAGAGATCATTTATAAAAATGAGAAAGAGAGTCGGAGACAGAACGGAGCCTTGGGGAACACCAGCATTTATATGGTGAGTTTCAGACTTGAAACCATCCAAAACAACTTGTATTGAACGGCCAGAAAGGTAGTTTCTAATCCATTGAATAAGAGACGCATCGATCTTATAAGCACGCGCATTTTCGACAAAAGAGCTTGGTGCCAAACTCCGGCAAATGCTTTCGAAATATCAAGCGCAACAATCTTCGATTCACCGAAGTGATGGAGAAATTGGTTCCACTTCTCGGTGAGATAAGTCATCAAATCACCAGTGTAACTGTTGCCACGAAAACCGTACTGCCGGTCATTGAGGAGTTTCCGAGATTCAAGATATTTCATAAGCTGACGATTTATCAGCGTTTCCATGACCTTAGAAAGAATGGACGTAAGTGCTATGGGTCGGTAATTGGTGGGAGAAGAAGAACATTAGGGGTATTCATGCAATATCGTAAACTTTTAAAGCACATTTTAATTTATTCTTTCAAATCTGAACTTTAAAAAAAAAACTGTAATTTGTACTAGGAGGTCATTTTAAAAACTGTAAGCTTGTCTAAAAAACTGTAATTTACAGTTAGAACTGTGAATATGGCAACGATGGTGCCGGGGGAAATGACCTGGGAACTGCACTGTAACCAAGGTTGCCAGATTTTTTTTTCAAAAAACTGTAAATTCCCAAAAAAAACTGTATTTTCAACCAAAAAACTGTAACCTTCAAAAACCAAACGATTTTTTTTAAATTACGGTTTTTTTTAGTTTTATTAAACAAAAATAACACAAAACAATTCATTTTAAATAAAATAACATCCTTAAATACGAAGCACTACGATTTAAAGCACATTTTAATTTATTCTTTCAAATCTGAACTTAAAAAAAAAACTGTAATTTGTACTAGGAGGTCATTTTAAAACTGTAAGCTTGTCAAAAAACTGTAATTTACACTTAAAACTGTGAATATGGCAACGTTGACTGTAACACTAAAGCAGAACTGACAAAATGGGGTTTCAGAGGGGAATGTATTTCTTCCTTCGAGCAAGTTTTAAAAACATCTATTTGGCAAACCGAAGCAGTAACGACTCTTCTTAGATCGAAGCACTTGCGTTTTCAATTGTGTGGACGAGAGTTGCTAAACTTCTAAGACTTTTCGGTAGTGAATTAAATGTTAGTACCTATACCATGATTCAGACAGCTCCGACTAAATCAATTTCGCCATAGATTGATCTTGATCACAGGCCAGATTTCCAGTTGATTTATACGGGGGAGTAATCGACAAATAGTCAAGAATTTATTGACTTTTATTACCTACAAACTACAAGAGGGAGTCGGAGTAGATTACCAGAAAATGTAGAGAACGAACCATTATACGACATAGGTACGTAGAAACAAATATCGCTCATTTACTAGAAGACTGTCATAACTCAAAAAACGCGATTTTTGAGTTAATGATGCAGAAATATTCGTTTTATGATGCTTCATTATTGTGTAAAAGTTTCGTATTAATATCCTGTATACCTTCCGCGTTAGAAGAGAATATGCCGTTATTTCATTTCATATATCCTAACATTTTTTACTCATAAGAGCGACATATCTCAGTTTGCTACAGTCGTCATCGTGTGTTAGTTGGTTTGCTTTTCTAAAAAACTGGCATATTTTGTGTTGTGACATTATTCGTTAAAATGTTATGATATTTGTAATGTAGATAAATTTCATATAAAGTGCATTATTTCGTGTTGTGACTGATTTGTTGAAATATTTAACTTGAATCAAACTCCATATACTGCAACATGTGACGTTCTTGATGAAAAAAATACTTTCGTCAACTGAAGTATTTCTTCTTATGACGTTATTTTTGTAAAAAAGACTGGCTGTTTAGAAGTCAGCCGTTTATATTATAAGACAATGTGTCGTTGTTGAAGATAATTTTGTCGATGGAAACTCTCAATAGATCTCAATAACTCAAAATGAGACGAAATTGTTGATAAAAATTATAAATTTTTAGAAATAATACACAATGGCCACCGCACACGGAATGATTTCTGCCGGCATAATAAATTGTATACAGGAACTCTTTTTCATTGGAGTGCATTTTTTTCTTCGAAATGTAAGAATAGAATAGGAACTATTAATTAAATATGAAATAAATGATAAATATTTTAATTCATACATTTTCTATGGCCCGCTTATCCATTAAGTGGGTCGCGGGTGTAGGTTGCTGAAGTGGACCCTCCATACCTTTGTCTATGGTTTCGTTATCTAATTTGTCTTCAGTTCGATCAATACCACCTTGAGTTTGAACAGAATACTTCTTTTTCGAATCACAGCGTGTCCGGCTTCGTTTTTTATCCAATGATATCTATAAGGCGATGTACGACATGTTCAAGTTGATCTTAGTCTTGCAATTTTTCGTACGTCCACGTTCACGTCTTATTCATGGAAGCAAACACTCGACCGTGCGTCGATCAATAGAATTTTTCAAGTTTATTCAAATGGGAATAAAACAGTATGATTACACGATAAAACAGCGTTTTTCTCATAAACACAGGAGTAATTTTTCTACAGGATTTTCATTGAAATTGGCATGGTTAGCCATACACAAAACAAAGGAGACTCTGTGCATTCCTTAATTGAGAGGGAACGGAACGAATGCTTAAAAGTGGTCCCATTTATACTCCCGAATTATTTTTTTCAATAATCCGATCGGCGAAAAAAACAGGAGATCCATTTATTGTAAAATAGCTTTGTTTTGAGAATTTTTTTGATTTAAAAATGCTGGCAAATGACATTGCTCCGTTAAATATGGTAGAGCTGAAACGTTCACAAGTAAAAATACTTAAAATTTAATGAGAATCACCAAATTCAGTTTTTTACAAATCTGCATACACTAAAGAGCAATTCAAGTAGGGTAGTGTACTCAAAAAAAGAAGTTACGCTGAAGATATTTTCTTGTTATTGAATTATTATTTTTATTAATTAAATACTAGAAGTAAAGGGTGTTTTTCTAGAGTTTTGGTTCTTAAATTGGCAACTCTGTTTCTACAGATTGTCAAATGGCAGTTGAAAGTTGATTTGTGGTAAGTACGTTTTGCCATTTTACGATGAATGAACTCCAGAACAACGAGTGCAAATTGTGCAAACTTATTTTGAAAACCATGGTTCGGTTCGCCCGAAATTTAAAAAGTAATGGCAAAAAATTATTAGCTATTAAATAAAGCTAATATCATAGACATTAATATTAGCTGGAAGTATTTTATTCCATATTGTATTTGTATACCTTTAAAAAAAACTCCCTTTATATTAAGTTCAAAAAGTTCAAATTATAAGACTTTGAAAATGAAATGACTAAGTACAAAACTATTGTTTTTTTTCTCAATAATAACGACATATTCGAACTTATGACACTCCTATGAATATAATTTTTGCAACAATAACGTCACAATTCGAAGTAGGGAATATTTTCGTTCAGGTAAAAACCATAAAAGACTAGTTGTTGTCGATTTACCTTTATGGATATATTAAATTTATAAAAGTTTACTAGTTAATTTCGAAATTATAAGATTTCTTCAGATTTCTGCAAGGCGGTAGTCAATTGAAAACTTTAAACATGTTTTCTGCAAAATCGAGTTTTTTGAGTTATGACAGTCTTCAAGTAAATGAGCGATATGGTATCTACCTTCGTTGTCTGTAATTTGGTACATTAAAAATATATCTAATTTAAATAACGTCTACTCCAATAATTGTGTACTAGATCTATCTAAAATTTCTAACCATCTCATTTGACTTGGCTGCACTGAAAAGTCACACAGAGAGAAAAGAATTTGAAAACATGGCGGCTGTCGCCCTCGCCAAGTGACGTGTGACCTAAAAATTTATATTTTTGTGCTATTTTCAATGCAATTTTCACTTTAAATAAAACGTCTACAGTGCATTTCTAAGGTTTCACAACTTACCAAATTGAAACCAATTAGAATATCATTATTTTTTCAGCTAATTTTCTTTAAAATATGTCGCAATGTAAACTTTATCTTGTGCACAGATAAAATGTGTTTGTTTAGGTTAACATAAATTATACAAAACAATCAAAAACTCGTGTAAATTAAACGATTAGAAACTATATTTACAAGAAATGGAAACAAATTGCGAATATGTCGATGGTAGGGTGCAGCCTGAAACAAGTGCAAATCAATTCCAATTAGAACTTCCATTTTCTCTTTCCACAGAAAAGCCTCCAGTGACTCTCGCTCATCATTCGGCAGGAGGCAACATAAGTGTCGAACTGTGTTTAGTATGCGGGGATCGTGCTTCCGGACGTCATTATGGAGCTATTAGCTGTGAAGGCTGTAAAGGTTTTTTCAAGCGTTCGATACGTAAACAACTCGGCTACCAATGTCGAGGGGCAATGAACTGTGAGGTCACCAAACACCATCGAAATCGGTGTCAATTCTGTCGATTACAGAAATGCTTAGCCAGCGGCATGAGAAGTGATTGTAATTTTCAGTTAATTAATAGACAAATCCATCAAAAAAAAAAAAGAGAATTTTGAGCAAAATTTTTTTGGATAAACAAGGGTTGCGTCGTCATTTATGCTGACTAATGTTTTATTTTCTATTCTTCGCAGCCGTCCAACATGAACGAAAGCCGATATTGGATAAGAAAGATCCCACTTTGACCTCCCCAAATAATACCAGTACAAGTAATCCGTCGGTCTATCAGCGTGGCAAGATCTACAACCATCAAAACTCGTCACCCACTTCGACTGCAGCTACGTTGAGTGGGACAGCCGCTGCTGCCGCGGCTGCAGCTTTGTCTATTGATAGTGGGGTTTCAACGAGTGTATTTCCTTCGATTGGATTTAATTTTGCCGATTTAACTCAGACCTTGAGTGAGTTCAATGAACCCATTTAATTTATTTTTTCAATTAAATTCTTTCTCTCTTCAGTGTTTGCGTCCGCTTCTGCCCAACAAGCTCAACAGCAGCAGCAAGCTCAGCAACAGAGTCAGGCCTCGAAGCATGATAGCTACTGCTATTCCCCTGAGGAGGCCACTATCGACGATGATTCCATGGACAATACAACCGTCTGTGCTCCGAATAACAACAACAGTAGCGCTAGTGCTTTGAACACCTCTATCTCTGAGGCGTTGCCAAACCCTGCTGCCTCTTCGGTTCACCTCATTCAGACATCCATTGATAAGACCATAATTGGAAAGTCTCTTGAGCTCCTGGCAGCTGTTCAGCTACACTACGACCGTAGTGGCGGTTCACATTTCGATGGAATAGTGAAGCATGAACTGGACGACGAAGCAGATGATGAGAGTATCGACAACTGTACGGTGTACAATGAAAGCGTATTCGACGGTCCCCTTATACAAGACCAACAGACTGGCTTCATTCTGCAGGTACCCTCCCTAGTCTCGACTTATTTAAACAACCACTACGTATGTGAGAGTAGCAGTCGAATCATCTTCCTAACCGCCTACTGGATGAAGAAAATTCCCGCCTTCGATCAGCTCGACGAAAAGATTCAAACCAAACTAATGCGCCGCCACTGGCCGCAGCTCTTCGCCGTTGCACTGGCGCAGTGTAGAGTCCTATCCATCGGCACCATAATAAGCACATTGGTGGCCAACATTCGTCAGCTCTCCGAAGTGGACAAGATCGAACCGCAAAAGATACGGAAACTCTGCGAGCACACGCTGCGCCTGCATCAATTCATTGAGGCGATGAAGGCGCTTGATATGCAGGACTTTGAATACGCCTACCTACGCCTCATACTCGTATTCAGCGCCGATGGGGTAGTAAACATTAAGGACAATAACGGACGAAACTACATCAAACGCGTTCAACTCCACGCAATGGCAGGATTGCGCAATCATCTCAGCGAAAGTATTCCCCATCACGACGAAATGGAAGAACGTTTCAACACGATTATCCTGCGTCTTATGCCACTCTGCGCCTTAGAAGCAGATGTCGTCGAAGAGCTCTTCTTTGCCAATCTAATTGGCCAAATACAGATCGAGAATATGATACCCTACGTACTTAAGCTGTGCAGCAACGGCATCTAGTTTTTGATGCCTGCACATCAATGCAATACTGTTAAACTTATTTATAGAGTAGCAGACGTTTTATTGTTATAAACAAACAGAAACTAAGCGCTTTGTTCGAATGCAAAGCAACAATCGGTTAAGATAAACGGACTGAGTAGTTTTTATTACTAAGAGTACGCTAGTTAGTTGGTAGGAAATATATTAATAATTTAGACAAAGATATTATAGACGAGGACGAGATAAAAGTACTTTAAATCGCTGGAAGACTTTATATTATTTTAGAACCATTACTGTTACGCAAATGTATTGATTACATTATAAACGTACATTATATATACATATATGAATATTTTACAAGTTAAAGAAATAAAATTATTACACGCTAAGAAGTTTCGAGTCGACTGATTTCATGTAGTTTGAATAGCCGATGTATAAAGTGGTCCGATAAAACGTTGCAGAGAACTGACTATCAGAACCATATAAAATGTCAGAAAATACTGTACAGGTTGCTGGTAAAGCCAGCTAAATTCATAGACAACATCCTCTTATCATCGCCAGAGATGTTGACAACGAGAGTCGTTCCATTTTCGGTAAAAACGCAATACGACGAATTATAGGCTCCCAGCGTCTATGTGATAAATGCTCATTTTTATCTCATCATTTTATTCTCTTGTGCATATTACAAAGGACCAATTGTTGGACCTGATTGATCCTTTGAATGTGAAAGAATAAGACTGAAATGAGTGAACGCACTGGTGCCACCCTAAGACACCAAAAAACTACGTCACCAAACTTTGCGGAGCTTCAAAGACATCCACGAAAAAGACGTGTTATTAAAAGCGGCTATATTGGTGGACAAAAAATGTTGCAGCTTTTCCAATAATGAAGAGGAAAACTCAAGCAACGGCGGAAACCGTAAAATAATTCACAAGTTGACGCTAGCATAATAAAATTAAGCTCACCCAAACGTTTTTACGTCTTTATTTTTATTTTGTCGTATGTAAAACATGTAAATAGGCGAAAAAGTAGATAATTGTAACTTTGTTAGGTAATTGAGTAGAAGGATGTCGAAGAAGGGATCTCAGTGGTTCCTATTCAACATCGGACGATTCCATTATCACACACGGCTCTGGTTGAAAGTTCAAACAAACCGTCAATATTTGATTTTTCAATCTAAAACAAATTTTAAATAAAGTTACATATTTAAAAAAAAAATAATATTAACTTACTCTTGCGCGTCGTGGTCTTCGTACCTATCAAGTTCGCAAGAAATGTATTCAGAAAATACCTTTCGCCACCTTTGAGCTGGCGTAACATTTTGCTGTCTATTAATTAAATCAGCAATTTCACCCAGCAAATCGTTTGGCTGGTGATTTCTTCGAGGAGCAGTTGCTACAAATGACTTGCGCTTCTGCTTATTGGAACTCGTTGTTGTTATCTCAATATCATCGCCTTCGGATGCTGCTGGTTGTGAACGCGAGTCCTCAATATCACTTTTTTCGGATTCGGTTTTGATGCTCTGAAAATATTTTTCTTAAATTTAGTTTGAATTCAAATTCAAAAATAAAAACTAGAGGTGAGCAAATGTCTTTAATGACCTTTGAAATATACCCCTGCGGGTCTTGGTGGGGCCTATACTACACCTACGCGCCATATAATAAAAATCTGGGCCACAGCCCTTCGCAATTGTAGCGACTCCTGCTCAACTGTCCTGTGTCACGCTTTTTTCGATTAATACCCTGTTTTTTTTTTTTATTATATTCCATTGTGTTGTATGTTTAAATGTAAAATATTGCTTCTTCGAAATGTGTGATAGATCTACAAACTTGTTGTTTATGTTAGCATTGGGGATGAGTACCTACTCTGATTTTTTTTTTTTTTTTTGTCATTAAACTTTAGACTGACCAGCGTCAAATAAATTCGTAACAGATTCAAAGAAAGTATGGGAAACATTCACTATAAACATATCTACAATCGCAATGAGCAACTTACCAAGTTTGTTGTATTTCGTTTAGGTGGTCTAGGACTAGCTGAGACAAGTTGTACTGGTACAGCCTGTCTCTGTAATTTGGTATCCACTGTTGTCAAAAACTGCAGCGGCTGGTATAGTTCATAAGTTGGACTATATATTTCCCCTGCCTGTCCGATCCTAGATTGCAAGACTTTTCTGCGTTCTAACTTAAATAAATTATTGCAATGTATAAAATGTATTATTATTAATTGAATAATACAGATATAGTTACGTTGAATCTGGATTTGACTGTATTCCAGTGAATTTTGGCGTCAGCAACACTGTGATTTGTTTTTTCCGCTATTTCTGTCCAGCATTTGGCTTTGATATCGTGATCTCGATATTGTGGAGAATCATAGTTCCAAATGGCCGGCCGCTCTTCTATCATTTTCACCATAATTTTGTCTTCCTCGGGGTTCCATTTCTTTTGCAGCCTGCGCAGCCGATTTCTACGAGCAGCGGTTGCATTCATTTTCATTTTCGTTTTCATTGTCCCCTGCTTTTAATCTGTATTCTTTAGTTTAAATGACTTAAAAAAATTTATATTCTCAAATTCAGAACTTAAAAAAACTGGTAGTTTGCACTTAACAATGCTTTTACGCACAAGAATAAAATTTGCAACCAACAACGCTAGAAAAAGAGTTCAGTTAATGACAACCTGTCATTATAAAATGAATTCGCTCATTTTTTCTTGTCGCTTTTTGTATTGTGTGTGAGTCATGCGAAGTTGACTACACTGGTCTTAAGGTAAGATTATATTGCATGCAAAGTAGTCATATGGATAATGAACAGTGCTGTCTTTTAAAATAGGGTCGTTGAGTGTAATCGGCATTTATCTTAATTGATATAGATTTAAGGACCACATGCAGTTTATTAAAGTTGGATGATGGCATTGCTTTCATAATGTGGTTTTCCATGCGGCACATCCTATTTTTCGTGGCACAGGGAATGTAAAACGAGACTGCTAATTGCATTTGGGTTTGGATTCTCAGTTGACAGCTCCATCAGTTGTGCGCCAAGTCAACCACTCCTCTTACGTTGTAAATAAAATAAATAGATAGCGCAACAGGTCCGACCCTAGGCCTCGCCCTAGCCTAACTTCTCACAACCATTCGTTTGTGTGAGTTTTTGGAAGGGACCTACGATTTTTTTTTTTTGCCGAATTCGAACGGCTGAAGTGAGAAGCTTTTCCATGACATTTTTTTCTCTCGGATGTTTGTCAGACGCTCGCGAGAGGTGAAAAAAACCTTTAGATATAGGTAAGGTATTGTGTTTCCGGGGATCGAACCTGAGACTCCTCGCACAGTAATCACTGAGCCACTGCTCATGCGCCCACTATCTACTTTGCAACATATAATTCTGGGAATTATGAATGACGTAAATCAGCTATCCAAAGTTGTTGGTATTAGTGAGAGTTTGGCAAATCTCGATAAAATTGGAGATCTTCAGGAAGTGATCGATAGTAGGTTGATTTTTTTTATCATCGGTCAGTGAAGAAAGCTCTACGCGAGTAAAAACTGACAACCTCTTACTGATAACCTAATACCAAAGTCATGGTTGTAGACAGGGCAAACAAGAGAATCCATCCCCAACCTACATCTGCAAACTGGATCTTTCAACAAGCCAATAAGTTAGTTGTGTAAACTCAACTGGGTCCCCTCGCCAAGAATCCACATTAAATCAAGAGAGACACGATTAAAATTCGTATTTAAATTTATTTCTTTAGATAGCCCTCAAAACTCGCTTATAAACGTACCACTGGCTTCACACGCTCACGCCATTGATTGAGCGGTGGTGGCAGATCTCTTGCATCATATTTAATGCGCCTCAGCGAGCTGTAAACTCCAATGTCCGCAACTGAGAGTTGGTGGCCACCAAAGTACTTCTCCTTCGACAGGCGATTGTTGAGTAAACGAACCATGTCTGATTTTGCTTTCTTGGTGTTACAACGCAGGAGCTGGTAGCAGATGTCCAACACAAGATCAATTTCGTTGTTGATTGGGCTTAGCTCGTAGCGATATTCAGTTGGACCCACTCGTCCAAGGTATCGAATGATGTTAACTTCGCCGTAGATGGGGACATACATCGTAGGTGACATTATCATCTCCGTGTGCTCACCTAGATGCAAAGAGAAACATTGAATACAAGACAAATACATTATTCTATGAGGTTCTACTAACAATCGGTCCAAATGAGCGTAACCTTTATGCCACGTTTAGAAGGATCTGTCTGTCCGGAGCATAACTTTTGTTGGAAGTCTTTTGCTTCGTCGCCGATGTCTGGGACGGTTGAGTGGGCGAATGCTTTCACATCAATGTTGAAGATGTTGCTCCACGCATTCTTGAGAGCTAGTAGAGCATAGGGGATGAAGTTGGGATGAGCATTGATGACGATGTCATGGAGGGGATTCTAAAATGAAAGAAATTGAAGCTGCAAAGGCACGCAAATAAAGATTATGATGGTTTACCTCGACAATGAGTTCACCCCTTGATGTGGCATACTGCTGGGAGTGCTTATTTGACTTTTGGCACAAACCCAGCTGAGAACGTATATCAGCCAGTTGGGATTTTAATTCATTCAACTGCTGAAGAACCTTTTCTTGTCGCTGTTCAATTGCGGAGGTATTGCTGGAACTCTAGAAACAAGAGAAATTTGTATAATTAAATACACGTAGCATTGTTTTATATAAACAAAATGAAAATGAGTTAATATTTTCGAGTTGCATCAGCTGTTCTAGAATTTGGTTTGAAATTTGGATGAACTCTGCAAACTGTTCGGTGCACCCATTCAGCTGTACATTCAACCAGATGGTGTTGCGCTACTGCTAATTTTATGTCGTTTTCCATTGGGACCATCAGATTTTTATTTCAGATCTCAGATTTTTCGTGGCGAATGGAACACGAAAGCAGATTGATCTGCTTTTGTAAATGTATTAGTGCGTTATTTGACAGTACATCAGCTGTGCAAATTGTTTTCGTTTGGCGGTGCAAAATTACGAAAAATATGAACTAATATGGATATTCATTTTCGTCTTCTGACGACGAAGAATCGAAATCCATAGATGACGAGGAAGAAGAAGATGATGACGAAGATGATAGTAATTGCTCCAAAATTAAGTCCATGTCCATTATTTACGTTTTTGTTCGAATAATTGCTTTTCGCGAGGCTTTTCGTAATTTTGTTTTGAAAACAAATTCTGAATGACGTAAAACAGCTGTGCAAGGTATATTGGTATTAGTGAGAGTATGTGTAAATCTCGAAAATTATCGAGATCTGCAAAAAGTGATCCGAATCAAAAAAAAGATTGATTTTTTGTCCCAATGGAACATGAAAAGTGATCCGGATCAAAAAAAAGATTGATCTTATGTCCCAATGGAAAACCACATTAGATTCAAATGGGCACCACGCTGTCTAAATGAAAATGATTTTACAAAAGCTTCACTGTAACCAATTAAATTTTTATTTACAAAATGAAATAAAGCACATACAAAAACAGCAGCACACAGATTAGTGATAAAGTTATTTAAGGATTTTTTTTTTGTTTTTGAATTCGATAGCAAAGGAAATAACCTTGAGAATTTGTTGAATTTGTTGTTCCACGGCATCGAGGAGAACACATTTTTTTGATTGAGGTTGCAGTGGTGATACTGATGATGTGGATTTCAATTTACTTTTTCTATCACTTACGTCTGGTCCTGATCCAGATCCATTGCAATTTGTGGTTGTTTTCGCAGTATCTGTATCCTGTGGGAGTGCATTGCTCCTCAGGGTATACATACAGGTCGGTAATTCGATATCGAACGTGGGTAGAAGGGTTTTTAGCTCGTACATTGTTTTATTTAAGAGAAAAGCAAATCACACACTGAACACTGATACTTTATACCGTGCAAAACGTTGGGAATTAATAAACTAACCTTCGAATTTAAGCAATTTTTGTCGTCGTTTTCCTTTGCAGAATGACGTGATGCGACAGAAGGTGAAGGAGTTCCGAGCATTTTTTTTTTATATGAAATATCTTGACAGCAACGACTCACTAGAGCGATTTGACAACGACAGGGACGTTAACAAAGCTCCAACGGGTGTAGTAGATTAACGCAATTGGGGAGTCACATATTTGCGTAATAGATTAAATTTAATTTATTAAGTAACTATGTACAATTGTACATGTAACAGGTTACTATTTTTGGTTGTTTTATCCATGTTGTTTGATGCTATACGAGAATAAAGCTTGAATCACAACACTCCATAATTTATTCTGTGACTAATATGCTAGTTTTCACACGATCAGCACCAAGAAACTCCTGGTTTGACTACAAACAATGTCGACCATCAAACGCAGCACAATAAATAGTATAAAACGGCGCTGAAAAAGGGGGTAGTACAGCTGCTTGCGAGAATCAGTCTCCTTAATTGCGCATCCTATCGGCCGAATTGTGCGAATGCTAAAAAAATACACCTAACAAATAGTTCATATATCAGGAATTGAGAAACTTCTAAGGGATATGCTCTTGTATAATTGCCAGACTTTCTCGAGATATTATGCAGATAAAAAAAACCTCAAGACGAAATTTGTCTTTTTCAAGGGGTTGAGCCTGAGACTCATCATACCATTGACTTCTATCATGGTTTTTAGGCGAGGAAAGTCCAGGAAAGACCTACAATTTTACGCTGTATTGGAACCTCTGGCGCTGTAGTGGGAACCTAATTCAGGACAGTTATGTCAGAAAAGAAAAACTTTAAGGTATAATTTTTCGGCTTGCTGTCTTTTTAATAACACGGTTAGTGGTCTTAGTCCTTCTGACTAACCGTGGTCCCAATTTACGCTGGCGACTATCGGCCATTATGGAATACATGAGCGAAATATAAAAGTTAAGTTTTCGCAGGTACAGATAGTTTTAGGGGATCTGTGGTAGAGAAAATAGACCTAAAACTGATTTCCAAACTGCCTCTCAAACTTAGGCAACCGGATATCCTGCCGTATTGGAAATAAAAATTGAATTTTATCGCCATCTTCAGCATTATTTTAATGTTTAATTTTTTTAAGACCAAAAACCTTCCAGTAAATGTCATTAAAATATCACACATAACATTTTAGGTACCTAACAATTTTTTATTCAACAACAAAACAATAATAATTTTTATACATCAGTGGCGCCTCTTCATCTGAAATGAAGTTCCTTTCTGGCTTGACCGAACCAAATGGATTTACCGTAGGTGGTACAACAATGTCCAAGTGTCGATTCGATTCTTGAATGAGACGTGATAAGTCCTGCGGTGCTTCAAATTGTGTATATGATGTCACAATAATAGGGCAGTTCTTTTGTGCAGCAGCCTCAATAGTTTCAGGCCATGTATCTTCAGTCTGGTAGCCAGTTGACCGATAAAGACCCGGATTAAAGAAGCAGACTATTAAAGAAATATTTGTTATACACAAATTTGCACACAGTTCGGTGTTTGAACTTACTCAGATCTGGTTTCAAAAACGATTCTTCTTTGCAATAAGTGTGATAGAATGTGTTTTCAAAATGATACTTCACCGTTCGGTTATTTTTTCGGCATAATCGGCAGGGCCTGTAGAAAGTGAGGTTACATAAGCTATGATTAATTTTAAAACAATTTATATTACTTTGTCTTCTTGAGTTGGTCAAATGAAATATTTCTTGGGTTTAACTCGGGCCCTACAAAAACAACATTTAGTTCCTTCACAGCTGGAGTGATATGAAGAAAGAATAGCTCCCACTTGTGAAGCAGATCAACTTCAAATTCAATTTCAGCACCTTTCAAATAGATTTATAGAGATTGTACTTCATAAGCATACAATTTAAATACAATTACCTATTAAGTGGACAGTCATCTTCTCAGTTCTCAATTTATCACATAACTTCAAGCCATACCAGGCAGTCAGAGGTCCTGTAGCTATTTGACTTAATGCTGCATATTCACATTCATCTTTCATGTCTGTAATTCAATTTTAGATACGAGTGCTGGGCTTTCAAAAAGTATTTATTTTTGAATGTCTTACCAAATGCCAACTTTGTACAGATTTGTCGCATATTTGTACATCCCAGCGGAAGATCTTTTAACACCTTCGTAGGCAGTGATGGGTCAATTTTACCAAATGTCTCCTGAAACATTATCATTTCCTTAAATAGCTGAAAGGACTTACACCAAAGACGATGGAACTTTGGTAAATGATCTGGAGTGGCCTTGCAAAAAGCAACCTGGGAATAGTATATTAATGGCCGGCTTTTGAGAATAGCATATTTTTTTTTATTACCGATCCACAATCCTTACAATCTTCTAATTTGTTAAATCTATATTCTCTGCATTTAATATCGCCGCAAATTCTGGGAAAAAGTAAAACTTCTTGTTCTGAAGGTGTTAGCGGACGATTGAGAATGCCTTCTGCTTTGCGGACTGCGATAATACGATAAGAACGAAACTGCTCTGGTGAAAAATCTCCACATTTGAAGAAAATGTGTCCACCTGAAAATGTTGAAGCATTTTTTCTATTATAGTATTTTTTTCATCTATTAAATTAAACGTAGGTAACTTGAAATAAAGAAAAGTTTCTACAAACGCAAGATCAATGGTCATTAGATATGAAATAAGAGATGCCCGTTACAGAATATTATATTATTTTGACAGCGAGAGCTGTCAGAAATTGTAAAATTTTAAACCTGCAGCATAATGGCGTTTCAATTCAAAAAAATAAGGCCATATCAAGTCTGCAAGTAGACTCCTCCTATGTTTTATATGAACTCATCAAGTATGATCGTCAAATGTCAGGTTGACAGATTCTAGGACGATCAGTTCACAACTAGCTACTTGTTTGTATTTAGTATACCAATATAGGCTAAAGGCCCCGACCCATAGAATCCGTCGCATCCGTTCCGTCAACGAATTGACGTATTCGACGGAACGAACAGTCCCATAGAATCCGTCGCATACGTTGACAGCATTTGACAGTTTCTCTCATTATCTAAATATTTCCACCAATGAAAGTGCTTCCCCTCACGCTGTACTAACTGTCAACGGATGCGACGGACAGAAAAGTATAAAGTAAATCTACTTTATCCGTCGCATCCGGCACGTGCGTTGCTTATGGGTCACCTGGAACCGAACAGAACAGAAAACTGTTTCATTATGTAGTAAGTCTGTTTGCGTTTCTCGCTCAGCTACATAAAACTGTAGATCCAAAAAAAAACATGGTTGCCATCTATTCAGTCAAACGCTGTCATGAAATTATTGTCGTTTTCGGTTGGTCGTCCAGAACCGTCCGGAAGCAATCCGAACGCTTCTGAAAGCGTTCGATTGGCACTCAACTGACAGTTCTTCTACTGAAAAGTAGAGAAATAAATTTGAATTCAGAATCGCGGAGAGTTCTTCCGGACGGTTCTGGACGACCAACCGAAAACGACATTTATGTCTATTAAAAACATTTTTTTCGGCTAGTAGGAAGTCGAATTTACAAAACAGCCAAATTCTGTTGCTGAAAAAAAAAAATGTTCTGTTCCTGTTGCAAATGTATTAGGTTTCCGTTCTCTTCCTGTTTCTATTCTTTGTAACTTAATCTCTACAATGTGAAAACATTATTAAAAGTGACATAAGAAACCAAGAGAATAATTATATTCATCTGTCTCCATTATAATTGCACAAATTCTCAAACGAATTCCATTGGAACGAGTATGAAACTATTCCGGGGACAATGTTGTCTAGACTTTTAATGAAAAATGCCAAAATCTAAACTTAACAGATGGCATTGCTTCAAAACAAGGGTAATAAATAGAGCGTATGAGCTAATGAAATACCCTTGACAAAATGTTTGCATCTTTCTTAAATACCATCAGCACTTATTGCAAGAACATTATAGTCACAGTATTTCCTTGCAAATGTCACATTGTTACACCGCAGCGCAAATCACGCGTTTTATTTTTAGAAAGTGTCTCCGTTGAATGGTCTGCTCGCGTGACAGCATCGAAATTGTACAGCATTTGTGAGTGGAACTAGACATTAATTTTACGTCGATTAGCCTTACAGAGGCAGTGCATGTGCCAGCGTTAATTAAATGAAATAGAAAACATAGTCCATTGCCAATTTGACAACTGTCCAATAATGTATTTTAAATTACCAAACCAAGCGCATCTCCACGTTGCACATGCAGTTGCAACTACAGGAACAGAATGGCAGGGCATGGTTAGGTATAAAATGAATAAATCAATTGGATTCGTTGAAATTATTGATTCAATTTAGAGCTTGGATGAGTGCGAACAAATTTGCCATGTTAATCATTTTTTACTATGAAAATTTATTGAATGTGATGCATTTTAATGGCACCAATTAGGTATCTATCTACTCACCATAGTTGTCAGCAACCTGTCGCAGAGCATAGCATAGTGGTTTATGTGAGTTGTCTGATTTCATGTGCTCGGAAGTGCAATAGAATGTCATTTTACATTTACTGCACTGGATCGGTTTGGAGTTGCGCAGGTCAGATTTACAAAACTAAAAAAAGAAATTAATGTGTTTTTAAGAATTTGAAAAATTCTACGGAATGGGATTTATTTTTACATTACAAATTGAGGCCGCGAAGTACTGTCTTGGTTTATAGACGTATTCCACGTATTCGTCCTCCTCGTCTGATGATTCGACGTCACTAACTGGCTCTTGGTTCATTAATTTCTGCAGATTTCCCAGAAGAGTGTTGGTTAGTTCATCTCCACCTGTTAATACAATTTAGTGTTAATTAAGTCCAGAAATTGTGATATTTAAAATAATAAATCATTGAAATTTGCAAGATGCCGAAATTGTTTGCAGTACAAAAAAAAAAGCAATGGATGACCCAACAGGCATGTAGGGCCTAGGCCTAGCTTCACACAACCATTCGTTTGTGTGAGTTTTTTATTTTTTGGACGGATGGAAGGGACCTACAATTTTATCCCAAGTCCGAACGGCTGTATTGAGAAGCTTTTTCAGGACAGAGCTATACTCTCCAATGATTGTCAGATGTTCCCGAGAGGTGGCGCAGCGGAAAAAACCTTAAGATGTAATTAGTGTGTTTTCCGGGGATCGAATTCCCACAGTAGTCCAGCACATTAACCACTGAGAGTCACTTGTGTACAAAGGTTTGTCATTCGGATGACACGCCGTATAAGTTATTATTATTTAAGCCGTCAATATGACGTCCGATTTTGTCCTAAAGTTTAAAATATAGACAAAATATGAGGTCATATTTACAAAAATTACGATTGACGTGGATAACCCAGTAATCGCCTGTCATTGCTATGGGACTAAATTACCGACAGGATGACGCTGCACGATTTTCTATAGAGTCATCAGTTTCATTGGATGACACTGTTTTCCCCTGTTGCGGTTGTCCTTCGATTTCAAAGCATGGAGCAGATCTGGGGCCAGATTATGTAAGACGAAAACGATCGAATGCTATCGTTTCGACAATATTAGTCTCTGTCTATTGCCACAGATATGATAGAGACAGGTTTAGTGAAAACGAAAGCGGTTTTCGTTTCGTTTTTTACAGAATCCCACCCCTGGTGTCATGAAAATTGAGTGTAGTTAAAACTGATATTTCGAAATCTCTTTTCGACATTTTTTATTTATACATAACTAGCTGTACCCGCCCGGCTTTGCCCGTGCACAGAAATTGTATTGCTTATAGATCTAGATAATAATGTTCTTTCGTAAAATGCGAAAAATGAGAATAAATTTTCTGGAATTTTCTTTCTTCGTAAACCTGAAATACAGCAATACGAACAAAACAAAAAAAGAATCTTGAAAATCGGCCCAGCGGTCATCGAGTTATAAACGTCATCGAGTTTCACCCCATAGAAGATGTTTTTTTGTATGGGTGGTGACACGCCCTTTTATCCAATTTTTACCAATCTTACTGCAACACTCCTAAGCCAATACCTAAGATTATCTGAAAGTTTCAAATAAATCGATTCGGCGGTTTTCGAGATATTTTTTGTATGGGCGGTGCCACGCCTCGTAGTCGAATTTTTACCAATCTTCATAGCAACACTCCTGGGCCAATACTTAATATTGTCTGTAAGTTTAAACTCAATTGATTCTGCGGTTATCGAGATATAAGATTATGTTTTTTTTTGTATGGGCGGTGCCACGCCCCTTCGTCCCATTTTGACCAAACTTCACAGAAACCGTATATGGACCAATACCAAAGATGTGTGAAATTTTGGTTAAAAACGGTAAATGCGTTAAGGCGTGAATCGACGACAAACAGGCGTGGATCGAACTCTAGTCTAGCTGACAGAAAAAGTCGGAGTGTCATTCTGTGTAATTGTCTGTCATCCGCCGTTCTGTCATTCAGCTATAAGCCAGCATGCAATGGAATGTATTTTGCTACAAAATGACACTCGACACCGCACGGATGTCATCCTTCCGTGACGTTAGCACGATTTGGATTAACGATTTGATTTGTCATCGCACGCCATGGAAATATTAATCTCGAGCTCATATTAAAATTTGACAGTTTATATCATTGTCATTGGAATTGTCCATATGAATTCATTAAAGTTAGTTAAATCTCGCAGGACTAATCCAAGACCGAATAAAATGACACATTATGTAGGAACATAAAACTAACAACAGATACAACTTTACTGTCTGCAATTACAGTAGCCACCTTTAAAATAAATCTAAAAGAAACGCTTGGCACAAAATATATGCAAAATAAAGTGAAATCTCTCGGAACAAAGAAATTGTAGTAGACGTAACGAACAAATCAGGCACTGACACTTTTAATGCAACTAACACACAACTATCTATAGTTCAAATACAAAGTTCAAATTAAAAGAGATGAATATAATAGGACATCGATTTAACCAAAAACTTACCATTGGCAAAAGCAATTTCCATTTTCTTTTGCAATGAACTAAGAAATGGATCATTTGTTTTAGCAACAGGTGCTAAATCTTCAGGTGTAATTTTGCCGACAGTTGATACTGATAAATTTAAATTTTCTTTTAAAACACATTTCAATGGATTTATGGCAGATTCTTTTCCGGAAATCTTCTGTGACGCACTTCCGTTAACAATCACTTTGTTTTGACCATTCGAAATAAGGGCTTTCTTATTTTTTTGTTTATTCTTCTTATTACGAACCGCACAGCTTTCCATTATTGCTTGTAATAAAGTAACTTATGCAATCTATATCACTAATGATTCTTCTAACTAAATTTGACCAATGCGGTCTATTGTTATCGAAGAACTAAATCCAATTTGGCTATTGGCCATTTTTCATATTTCTTTATCTTAATTGCTCGTGTGTATGTATCACTTGGCTGGGGATATGTACTACATTTTTTTTATTTTACTATATAAATTTTGTGCAGAATTTAAATAAATAGAACTATACGCTGCAAGACTGAGATAAAATAAACATAAAAACATGTACCCAAATTATAACAAAAAAAAAATACCTCTGCCATAATAATATCCTCTACATCTACATACGATAGAGAAACACGAGTACCTACCACCACTCGAAACAAATTCTTTTGGTTACAGAGCGTCTGCTGGTCGTAATTTGTGATCAGTCGGAAGAGATTAAAGCATTTTTTTGTTTATTGGAACAAAAAAAAAAAAAAACTTGGCATGAAAGAGATTCGCAAATTTATTTCAGTTGCTAAAGAAATCAACGAATTCTGGGGACATAAAACTAATTAGTACTGGCAAAATAGTTTAGAAGTGACTATACCTCATTCAAATGTGTATTTTGGTATGAACAGGAGCAACTGTTTCATAGTTCATAGTTCTTTCATTCAAGATCTGTATTGCTGCGAAGTGGTTGTGTTATTTTTTAAGCGTGAACTTTTTTTTTTTTTTTTTAATACTTCTCCCGGGAAAGGCGAACCTATAACGCTTCGACAACGCCCCGAGATGCTTTCAGATGTATGTTAGTTCTGCACTTAAATTGCTGCAAATTGTAGTCTTCTGGAAATATATCCCCAGGAAGCGAGTTCCAAAGTTTGCTTTTCCTGTAACAGAAGGAATTTTGGAAAATTGATGTCCTCGCGGTTGTCAAGTGTATGGTCATGAGCATTAGCTCTCTGTCTTGTGGGGCGCCCAAAAGTTGCATTTCGAGGAATAATGTCTTTGAGTTCCTCGGAACATCTACCATGGAAGTACCTATAGAACAAGTAAAGGTCTGCGACTTGTTTTCTGTGCACCAACGGTTTGTAGATTCGATGTGAGTGTAGGGTCTCCAATAGGTCGAACTGCTCGTCTCTGTATGCTGTCAAGTAGGTTAAGTGAATGTTTTCGGGCCGAGCTCCATATATGGGAACAATATTCCAGACCTAGTCTAACCTGTGCTTTGTAGAGAAGGAGAAGTTGCTTGAGGCTAAAGTACCTGTGAGAGGGGTCTCAGGTTCGATCCCTGGAAAAACACAAATAACATCTTAAGGTTTTTTCTACTGCGCCACCTCTCGCGAACGTCTGACAAACATCCGAGAGTATGACTGTCCTGAAAAAGCTTCTCAATTCATCCGTTCGGATTCGGCATAAAATTGTAGGTCCCTTACATTCGTTCCAAAAATTGAAACTCACACAAAACGAATGGTTGCGAGAAGCTAGGCCTTGGGTGTCTACCGCCTGTTGCGCCGCCTATTTATTTTTTTTTAACTCGTTTGCATTCTTTGTTAAACCAGGGTTTATTTGAGGCTATTTTTTTGATGCAATGTGGAATATAAATCATTTCGGTTAAGAAAAGTAAGAGAAGGTCTTATATTGAAGGCAATAGGGTCTCAAAGGCTTTGTGGCCTAAGTTAGATCGGAAAAAATCTGTAGAATTATTAAAACTCAGTAGTTCAAAGTTACGAATGGCGATAGTGGGGACACTGCCTTCCTAGGAAGCTCGCTATGAGATTAGGTACATATACAGACACGTACAGGTATTGCGAGGATCTTCATGTCACAGAGGCTATTACTCATCTTGTCTGTGAATGTCAAGCTATATTGCTCGGAATAGAAGGAAACGCCTTGTTCTACAATTGGGAGAAGGTTTGTCTGAAATTAAAACCATTTTAAATTCTGTAGGGAAGTTAAGTGTTTGGCGAAATGGTTTAGGTTTTGTCCGTGAAGGTTCCCCCCCAAGGATGGCGATGGGCCAAATATGGTGCCCAGTCCACACGCCCTATAATAATGATTCGATATTCTTCTTCTTACTTACTATGAAAATGTCAGAAAATAGTAGGCACAGTGTGGGCGAAGTGGCTGTGGCTCAGTGGTTCATGCGGTGGACTACTGTGAGAGGAGTCTCAGGTTCGATCCCTGAAAAAACACAAATAACATCTTAAGGTTTTTTCTACTGCGCTACCTTTCGCGAATGTGAGACAAACATCCGAGATTATAATTGTCCTGGAAAATCTTCTCAATTCGGACTCGGCATTAAATTTTAAGTCCCTTCCATTCGTCCCAAAAATAAAAACTCACAAAACGAATGGTTGCGAGAAGCTAGGCCTATGGACCTTTTTTTGCATTAACTATTTTTTTTATTTATTTATGATTTGACACAAGGCCTAGAAAGATCTTGTTGAGCCTACTTTTTTTTTTTTGGAAAATGGAAAACGTGGGTACACGGGTCGTATACGTAACATTTTTCTCCATATTATAGGTACTTAGCTGAAAACGACTGAAACGTAATATTTGCAAATAAAACTGAATTATGTATATGGTACAGGGGCTAACTAGTAACCTCTAGCCATGATTTAATAGCTTCTTTAAATAGTGGCTTTTGATGGCTATAGCTACTATTTCCTTAACCTCTGCAAAGAAACTCGTCATTTGCACTGGCTACATTTGAAGGTGTGATGGTGTGTGGGGCCGTGTTGATATTATGATGGCGCAGGAACATAAGTCCATTATGGCCTTTTGACTCACTTCGGTGGGACATAATTCCAGATTTTGATTATGGACTTATGTCCCTGCGCCCACGACGGCGTGATTTTTAGCCTTCGAGAATTTTGTCATTCGAGATTACGTCATGATCCCTAAGCAGAATTCTCTAAAATGTTATTTTCCTGTGTTCTATTCAAGCAAAAGTAAGGCCCCATATTTTGGCTGTATTATGTTAATAATTTTTTATTAATCTTCCTTCTGGACAAATCACAAAAATTAAATGAAATTTAATTTAGAAAAAAGTAGATACTAGTAAGGGTCCGCCATCTAACGTTTTTTTTTTTCAACTAGTGCTTATTTCGCGAATGGTAACACTAAGCTCATGTCTGATTTGACAGATAATTAGTTTTATCCTTCCGCTGAACGAATATGGTTGTGTATACGCTTGAACAACGCTGGGAAATATTGCGACATTACTTTGAAAATCATGGAAATGTTGCAGAATGTGTGCGAAAATTGCGTACGGATTTTGGAAGAAGAGAAGCACCGTCAGCTCCGTATGTTCGTTATCTTGTGAAAAAAGTGAAAGAAACTGGCATCCTCATCGATAAACCAAAGCGTGAAAAGCCAAAAACAGTGCGTACACCCGAGAAAATTGCTGCTGTGGCAGAAAGTGTGTGTGAAGCGCCATCAACATAAATTCACCGTCGTTCTCAACAATTGAACATTTCGGAGACATCATTGAGACGAATTTTGCATAAAGACCTTGGTATAACGCCATACAAAGTCCAATTGGTTCAGGAGTTGAAGCCAACTGACCATCCAATGCGTTTTTGCTTCGCTAAGTGGGCCTGCGATCGAAGATCACATTATCAGCCGCAGAGATGATGTCGTTTGGCCACCGCGGAGCTGCGATTTGACACCGTTGGACTATTATTTGTGGGGTGCCGTAAAAGATAAGTGTTACGCCGACATGCCAGAGACAATTGACGCTTTAAAGGACAATATTCGTGAAGCCATTGGTGAAATATAGCTGCACACAATCGATAATGTGCTTAAAAATTGAACCGATCGTGTAGGCTACTGCAAGGCCAGCCGAGGCAGCCATTTGAATGAAATTATTTTCCATTATTAACCGGAAGGATTGTACTTTCAAATAAAAAAAGAAATTTGAGAAAATATTCAGTAGTTTTTTTTTATAGCATTTTCAAAAAAAAAAAGTTATTTGGCGGACCCTTTACTTTCGAGAATTATTATTTACAGCTATTCCAACAAGTTGATTCCATCTTTTTGTTTCAATTCGAGATCTACCAAATGGACGGAGATGAAATGCATTTAGAAAAACATGTCGAAAAAACAAGTGCTACACTGCAACCAAAAAGTTATGATTTCAGTTTCACCACAATAAATTTGTTTTCCATATTTGATGGATATTAGCGCTTAGCATACCCTATAATAATTTACTTCATAGACTAGCTGTAGCTTGGATACGTGGTGTGGTTACCTAAACAAGGTTGATGATATCCTCCTTGGATACGATATGAGAGTTCATTAATTTGTTGGGGAATTGCTTTTATTTAACTGTGTTTTTATCCGATTTACGTATATATTAACAAGTCGGAAACACTTTTAAAACATGAGTATTTCTAGTAAAAGTGGATTGGTTCCAACACCTCACAGGCATATTCCGAAGAAGAAGGTAAAATCTCTCTACAAAAGAAAGTCTCTTTATATTATTTTGTAAATGTTTCCATTAGAAAACTAAACCGGAGACACTTTTACCAACAAACCATGTGGTCAAGCCAATCACTCTATCCCTCCGGCCATTGGGTGGATTATACAATCCATATGCGAAGGGATGCTCAGTCCTTTGTAATCATCCAGCCCCAAGTGCTGTTGGAAATTATATAAATCAATTGAAAACTTCTTTGGTGAGTTTGAAAGTAGAATAACCTTAAAATATATACATTTTGGCGTGTCACCTCTAGGTTACTGAAAATAAGGGATCACACAGAGAACAATTTGAGTCAAATCATTTCGGTGAAGCTGACAACATTCCAGAAGATTTGTTTCGTCGTTACACGGATACGGATTCAAGGCCGTTAACACCTTCGCCGACGGTGACCAGTATTCGTACACGCAACAGTACCGGATCTTTTTTGAACAACCGCCGTTGTATAACACCAGAATTAAGAAAGAATGAAATCAGCAAGAGAAAGAAGATTATCTTGGATTTGAGGTATAATTATTTATCATCAATTGAGAGGTATCCTTTAACAACTGGTAACCAAAAATAGACGAAGTCACAGTCAGGAAACTCTTTATTGGAAGCCAACTTCGGAGATATCGCAAAGTGTCTTACCCGAAGCGGAAATTGAAGAAAAGCGGGTAACCCTAGAAAAGAAGGTTAAAAAACAAAAGTCAGAGGACGTTAGACCAAAAGTATGTATATCCTTAATGGAAGAAAAGTTTCACAAGGTAATCTTTTTCTTGAAAGACACCAGCGACCATTCCAGAGGAGTTTCAGGAAGATACCAAGAAACCAGCGGTGTCTTGTATTAACGAACACGATATTCCAGATGATGATGTTCGTCGGGGAAAAAAGAGGAAAAAGATTAAACCACAACCAGGTAGGGTAATCAAATTAAAGTTCTCTTTCTATTTTTGGGACGAGTGGAAGGGACCTACAATTTTATTTATGCCGAGTCCGAACGCCGGCTGAATTGAGAAGCTTTTTCAGGACAGTCATACTCTCGGATGTTTGTCAGACGTTCGCGAGAGGTGGCACAGTAGAAAAAACCTTAAGATGTAATTTGTGTTTTTCCGGGGATCGAACCTGGCATCCCTCGCACACTAACCACTGCGCTACTGCTTCCAAAGTTAAAGTTCTCTTAAGTTATACTAATTAATGTGAAATCCAAATTTCCAGCCACGACAACCTTTCATCTGAGTGAAGATCCCGAGACCCAAGTGGCAACTCTAGGTCCAGACTCGTTAAATCCAAGTACTCGGCCATCTCTGATACCGAATGCGGCTAATTTGCTACCAAGCAAGGAGAAACGTGAAAGTGAACTGGTTTTGCTTAAGGGTAGTTATCTCACCGATGAAGCCTTTGAAGCCCTAAAAACGGAATTAGACATTGATGCTATTGAAAATACCTTTGGGAAATATGTAAGACATGAATATTTCTTATTTCCCAGCATTTTAAAAACAGTCTGACAAACCTAGCTTAATCGAGCCATGCGGGAAGCCATTAAATATGTTCCGGTTAAGGCTAAAGAAAAGGTGACCAAAAATCCTTATCAAACGGAAAAGCTGTACTTTGAAACGCGTACGAAAATGCCAAGGAAGTTTTCGAAATCGGCTACCAGATTTGAGGTTCCACTCGATATGAAGGCTTTAGAAAGTAAGTTGAAGTGTCACGTTTTTAGTGGTTTTTATACACTAATTAACGAGTATAACTTCACCGATATATTAAGTAAGTTCTTCCATCTTTTACAGAAATGACAGTTTTTGACTATCTCAGCAAGTACGTTTGGGTATCCAGACAACGAAAGCAACTTTACAAAAAGGTCTTTCTCAAGTATTTGATTCAAGTAGAAGAAGTCGACGAAATAGAAGAGAACGACTTGACCATTAATTTCGAATATAATGAACGTAAAATCTCTGCAAAGTGTCTATCTGAGGCTTTAATGGAAGTACTAGAATTTTACGGAACCGAAAAGAATATTAATGACATTTTGCGCATTATTGAAGTTGATGCAGCTAGAGAAATAAATTTTCGATCCTGGTGTGGTATTGTGTCATTTGGAGAACGTTTGGCACTGGACTGTGTTACTGAAACGGATTCTAGTGACGAGGTAAGGAAGCTGTTTTAAGGTAAATTCAGAAATTTCAAATATTTATTGTTTTAGTTGGAGAAGGCAGACTTTACAAGTATGCAACAACGAATGGACGTATACAATGTTACAGACAATCTTAAGGAAGTTTTCAACGTTATTCAAAAAGGTCATTCGAATTAGGATGAACATTTAAGTTGATTATATGCATGGTATATTGAGGAATGACTAGTAGAATATTAAAGGCTGTTCCAGACGTCAGACTACGTAAGAAAATAATTTTGCCTAAAGTTATTTGAGTTAAATCTACCAAAATATTTGAAACGATAAAATAGTCACTTCCCTGACTATTTCATCGTGTGATAATAAAAACAGTATTTTATTGATTATGCACAATGTGAAATGTACTAGATTTTGCATAGGTAGGTAGTAAAAGCTTTCTGCTGCTCTTTCCTGGCAAGCAATTTAAGTAGACTAATCATTTGTAAAACTTTTCTATTTTAAAAATTGTGTCTGGGCTAGGCTGTCACATTTAGACGGCTACTGGCAAATACATTTTCTGGCTTGGAAACGATTACTTCATACTTTTGCTTCATATGGAGCATAAAGATGTGTACAATGTACATACCTACTATGAGAGAGCATATGGGTTCGTTTGTGAGTTGAAATAATTTTCATTTAAACCCACGCACCAATATTCATATTGATATTCCCAAATGAATGGAAGCTATAATTATAATACAAAATTTACAGAAAAAAATTGTTCGGGTACCTAACCTACATGAGTTAAGGGTAAGTGACCCAAATTTACAATTTGAAATTAAATCTAGTACATTTCAGACATTCTATTTGTGGCGACTCTTAAACGTAACATGTAAACCCGGTCAATCAGCTTTCATCGAACAGCATCTGCCACTTTTGTTGACATTTCCCAAAAAAAGCATTCGCGTAGTGAAAAATCTATAATTTACATCCTAATTCAATTACTAAATTAAAAGCAGATCCTTTTTAACTGGGATTTATTGCAATGGCAACGTTAGAAGATAAATTAATGGGTGAAAAACTCCACTACTACTGCAGTAGTAGCGAAGGTGAAGATAACGACGATGATGGAGACGACCAAGCTAAAGGAAGAGCTGGGCCCTCTAATCCAGGTCCACTTGTTCAGGAACCGCCTGCACTATCATCAAACATGACCCATCGTGCCACAACTAATACTGGACCAAAAGGTGTTGTTCAAGACTGGCAACTTTACAAACAACTGGAAGCACAAAAGCGAGAGGAGAACGAAAAGCAGCGAATTGAGCTGATGAAGAAGCTAAGTATGTCAGCTGCCACGAGCGCCGAAGATGAGGCTCGCAGAAAGGAAGAAGAACTCGAAGCTGAAATGGCCGAACTCATGAGTGAAGACTTCTTGCATCAGTTCCAAAAGAAGCGAATGGCCGAAATGATGCAGCAATGCGGACACTTGCAGAAATTCGGAAAAGTGTTCCATTTGACGACTCATGGGGAGTTCCTGGACGCTGTCGAGAAAGAGAACAAACATACAACTGTCATCATTCACATATACGATCGATCAGTCACAGCATGTGCAACACTCAACAAATGTTTGGACACACTGGCTGCCGATTATCAGACAATCAAATTTGGAAAGATTTGCAGCTCCGTGGCTGGTATGAGTCGTGATTTCCGTTCGAAAGGACTTCCCGCTTTATTGGTGTACAAAGGAAACAGTTTGATTGGTAACTTTGTGCGTATCACTGACGATTTGAGCGATGACTTTTTTCCGTCCGACTTGGAGAGCTTTTTGATCGAAAACGGGATTATAGTGGACAAGAGTCTGTACAACTGAGCAGACGAGACCACTGGCGTGGGCATAAAATCAAATGGTCGATTTACTTCCGTTTAGTGTCTAGGCTGTAGTATTAAGATATATGTTTTTAAACACAAGTATACACAAACTATTATACAAACAAAACCTTTATACCTATAGGCTTGTGGGCGTCTTGTAGTTATCTATTGATATTTAATCGAAATAAAAAAAAATGTTGCATTTGATATGCAGTTCAAGAGACTTGGCTTTTAATGAATGTTTAGAATTGGAATGATGGAACGGTTTGAAATCCTAAATAGCACTAAGTGCCGTTTTGTTACCACAACTCATTTGACGGTTGTTAAGGTTTATCCGGGTAGAGAATTTAAATTCAGCCTGTGGAATTCAGAAAGGTTATCAGTTTTTTATGCTACTCTTCGAGACTTTTTCGAGCGATGCGAAGAAGGGTTTTCCCTTCAGACTACTATAACTCAGGGAATTTGTTTCTAAAGTTTTCGTTCCCAAATTGAGCTGAAGTAGTTCAGCTTAGGCCAAGGTGTAACCATAATAGGATTAGTGAGAGTGAGCCATTACAAGCATTTGACTGAATTTAAGGGACAACCATAATGGGATTACGTGGACTTAAACTAATGTCAAATATGCATCCGCTTACGTTTTTTCAATTGCCTCGCGAGGGCAAATAGTCCAGTTTTGGACAAGTTAATGTAATGCAAATCTGCGAAGCTATCCCTTTTACGGGTGGGCTATCTTTGTTTAAACGTCAAAATAAACTTATAGACGTATAGGAATTCCATATATAGCCATATGGCTAAAACAATATCCATACAGAAACGTCCCATCCAGGCTCAATATCAGGTTGAAAGTAGTACCGAACGCAAAAAAGGCGACTCTAAAAATGCACAACAGCCGAAGTTTCGGCGGCAGTGCATAATATTGAATATCCAAGGAACTAGCTTCGTAGGATAAGTGTCACCGAAATCCCACACATTATTATTCGAAAGCCCTCTCTACCAAACAAACAACGGATAGGCTAGATACGTTCTTATCACAGCCGTATAGATCCTAAAGACGTTTTGCGGTGATTAGAACCACGTCTTGCCAAAAGCACCCTTACACATTACACTGCCAGAAAACTGAAATTATCTTGGATGTCTTCGACTTTGCCATATCTAAGGCTATCTACCCTTTAGCACAGACATACAATGTTTTTTTAAAAGTACTTAAGCCTAGCAGCTTAAGAGGTGTTCGTGATCTCAACGCCAACTTGTCTAACTTTATTCTTGTCGTTACAGGATTCAGTAAAAATGCTGAGTTAGGCGCAGAGATTAGAACGTTAGCTTACGAAACTGCAGCTGCGTTCCCGGTATTTAGCTATAGAAGAGATAATGGAGTTGCTTTTATAATAGTTGGTCTTGCGAAATAAAGATTGCGAAGTGTGGAATTATCGATTGAATTCAAAATAGCGGTTATCCCAGAATGAATAAAATCACAGAGGTCACAGTTTACAGAGTGCATATAGAGGGAAACAACAGTAATAATTCTTACTAAATTTGTCGGAAGTTTAAATTTTCCGAACGCCTTGACTAAAAAGAGTTTGTGAAAAACAATTATTTTCTTGTCTCACTTGCTTTAGAAAGAACCGACCAATGAAAACATTGAAGAAATTATAATCTACCACCAATTTATCAAAACAGCACAACTGAAAATCAGCTAAATCCAGTCCTGGGCACTGGGCATTACCACGCTCCTTAGAAAACTGTTGAGAACTTCTGCTCGTCTAAACTGCAATAATAATTGAAGTTCAAGTAAACCAAAATAAAACACCATCTCTTTGTACTATCCATAATGATTTAATTGATAAATTTATTTTGTTCTTTTCAGAAATCTGATTTTCAAAAAAACAATGAGAAATATATAAGTATGTTTGTATATTTTGTTTTCCGTTTATTTATTTATTTTTTTTATTTAAAAAGCTACGTATTTGAAGAATAGTTTTTTATTAAAATGTTCAATAAATTAAAGTAAACATTTAAAAATTGTTCAAATACAGCAATATAGTATGTAATATAATTTATTTTAAAATATATATATTTTTTTTATATAAATAAATTTTGGCCGTATTAAAATTCTTTAAACATAATTTACTCATAGACGTCAATCAATTTTAATTATGTACTTAGTATTATTTACGTTTTCCAATAAAATGTATCCGTAAATATTTTAGTTTTAATCTATATTGGTGTTTCGTCAATTTTTTTTTCATTCTTAAATTATTTTTAATTACCTATTCTTACTATAATAAACACATCAGTTTATTTAAAAAAAAATTCTTATCCTAATTGATAAATGTGTATTTTATGTAAATTTTCTTGTAATTCCTAAGATAATCATAAAATACAGACATTTATTTTTAAGCGTATTTTTGTTGTTTTTTTTTCTAAATGTTTGTTTATAGATATTTAGTAAATAATGATAAACGTTATATTAATAAAAAAAAGTAAATGTTATAAAAGCAATGAATATTAATTTTGTTTTATATAAAAATGTACATTTAAAAATGTAATAATATATGTTTAGTTCCCATTAAAAAATATAATATATTTTTTTTTTACTTTTAAATATATATAAAAAGACGAAGCTCATTTTCTTATATTTAATTATTTTTTTTTATATATCAAATACACTTAAAATTGTTTATACTAATATTCTAAATTTTTAGAAATAACATTTAGAAAAACGTATATTTTTCTTTGATAAATTTGATATTCACTGTTCTCATTCAATCCGTATACGAAGGAAATAAAAAAAAATCTATTCGATATACAAATACATTGTAAAAAAAAGTTCATTATTAATTAAAATAAATAGTTATGTTCTTAAAATTAAAAATAAATAGGAATTGTAATAGTAATGGGTTTTATTTATAAATCTATGTAGTACTTATAATTTTCTTTTTTTTCTTTAAATGAAATTAAATAAATGCTATCGTACGGAATTATGTTTTATAATATATATCGTGTCGTGTTGGGGTTGGGGAAAAGATCTGACGGGGAATTTTTTCAGTTGTAATCTAACTTTAAGAATTTGGAGAGCAAACAATCACCCATATTCCCGTTGTCGTTTGTCGTATACGAATTCGACTCATATCGTATGTCGTTGTAAAAAGATGTTCAGATTTTGTTTTAACTTTTGTTAACAATTTTATTTCCTTTCTATGTTTTCACCATCATTTCAATTCATTTGTCTCAAAAAAGTTACAAACACCGACTAAAAAACGAAGTGAAATACGAGTCGTTTACGACAAACGCCAACGAGAATAGGGGTGAATGTTTGGAGCTCATTTAATTTTGTTCGCAAAATCGTTTCTAATTTAGAAGGGCAAGGTGACCGAATATAAGCCGTCTTTGCAGCTCAGAGTCACTTAACAAATAATATTTTTGTAAGCTTTCTTTATCGAAATAATTTTGTTTCAGTGGAAGTAAGAAGTGTAATTTTAGAACACGTTTTCAATCATTTGGAGCTACCGGCTAAGCATCGTAAATCAAGACACTTGGTGAAATGACAATCGTAGGTACTCATGAGGTCTGTTCCTTTGTTTAACATTTTTTTTACTCAATGCCTTTCCTTAAACTCGAATAATTCCTAAAAGAGAGCGTCTTTGAGAGAGGAAGATATAACCCCACCCCTCAACCTCTATTGAGAATCTTTCTTTTTAATCAACAAAAAGTTTTTGTAGTAAGAATTAAAAAAAAAAACTGTCAGTTGACCTATTTGGCATTATGCTTGCTATTACTGTTTCCATTTATGTTTTGATTTCATTTCATTTTCATTCCGAATAACTTTCGCCACTATATGAATCAGCTTCAGGTAATATTGGGAATAAATAAAGCAGCAAATTCTTTGCGTTTATAACCCCCAGTTTCACAATTGAAGTTTAAACTACACTTTTAGTTTAAACTTCAGTTCGTTTTCATAGTTTCGTTTAGACCTTGAACAGAGTTCTTTCTGTAGATTAATGTCGTTTTCGATTGGTAATCCAGAATCGTCCGGAAGCAATCCGAACGCTTCTGAAAGCGTTCGATTGGCACTCAACTGACAGTTCTTCTACTGAAAAGAAGAGAAATTTGCTTCTGGATTTGAATTCAGAATCGCGGAGAGTTCTTCCGGACGCTTCTGGATTACCAATCGAAAACGACATAAGTTAAACGACAGTATTCTGCCACTTCAGCTCACTTGACACAGTGTTATTTTAATTTGAAAGCTGACAATTGTTAAAAACATAAATATTTGACGTTGTTTTGCGTGTTCTTTGAAAGAAAAGACAAGGAACGATTTTGAAAAAGTCGTATAAAATCTAAGTACTGTAGAACACTGTCAAATTCTATTCATTAAATTTAGTTAGACTGAGTTCAATTGAAAATGAAGATTACATTGTGAAACCGGACGAGTAGAGTTTCAAATTTAAACTCAAGTTCAGGTTCACTGAAACTGGGGGTTAGACATTTTGAGGACCTTTATTTGACTACATTATTGCAATTTATGACTTATTGTTGTGGTGGGCTTTATCTGTAAAGTAACTAAAAAAGGTCACATTGCATTCGATAATTAAAACAAAATGCATCAGTCATAATTCATAGATTACTACAAAAGCGTTCCCTAACCTTTTCTTAAGTTTCTCTATCTGTGAGAAAATTCGTTCACAGCACTGACATATTGACATGACAGTATTTTCCATTTTTGTTACCAAAGTAAAGGAACAGATCTATGGTGAAATGGGAAACCAAAATAAGCACAAATTAGCCGTCAGTTGTTAAATAGGTTGTCGCTGAAAGTGTTACCGATTCAAGAAATAGACTTAAAAAAACGCCCATAGTATGGTTATATGTACGTATTTCCCAATTTCCCCGTAAGCCGGGTTTCGTTCTGATCGCAATATTGAATTCTTGTGTAGTCAACATTTCACGCTCTCTTCCATAGCACTGTATGGTTTGGAAATTCGCAAACGAAACTGCCAGTGTCTGAACTTGCATTATGTGTTAAAAAAGAAAGAAAAAGAACTGACTCTGATGGATAAATAGCACTTTATAGACTTCTAACGGTCGGATATTGAATGAATAGAAAACCTTCCGAAATAATGGATATAATTTGCTATCAAAATGGGGTCACGGAAATTAATGACGGACGCGAAATTGGATTTCATGCAAGTAATGTAGGTAGCTACATTGGATTGGAACAGGGTGGGCCATCTAGTGGTTTCTTTTTAAATCCTAGGTTATTTTGACACTGAAAGCTGATTCCCGCTCGAAATCTTTTGACAGAAAGTCAGTATTATACCTCCGCGGAACGAAATGAGTCGCATTACGCTTGAACAACGTTGGGAAATATTGAAAACTTATTTCCAAAGTGAGTGCTGTATAGCCCAAAAAAGCGTTTTTTGAAAAGAAGTTTTGGCCGAATTGAAGCATCCACCGCGCCTGCTGTACGCAAGTTTGTGCAAAAAGTTCGTGAGTCTAGTATGCTAGTGGACAACACACATGGTTCACGTTATTGTTGAGAAGCCAATGCATCCACAGGGAGTGATAGTTTGGTGCGGATTGGGGAGTGGTGGCATCATTGGACCATTTTTCTTCGAAAATGAGGCTGGGAACAACGTTTCTGTCAACGTTGGGCGTTACAGAGCCATGTTAACCGATTTTTTTTTACTGAAATTGAACCATGGTCTTAGACGACCTTTGGTTCATGCAGGATCGCGCCATGCCACACAGTCCATGCCGTGTGGCATGTCGCGTGTTATCAGCTGTCTTGGCGATGTCAATTGGCCGCCTCGGAGCTGCAATTTGACCCCTTTGGACTTTTTTTGTGGGGAACTGTGAAGGACCGATGTTATGCCAACTATCCGGAAACGATTCAAGCACTTAAGGCCAATATCATCGAAGCAATCCGTGAGCTACAGCCCGAAACCATCAACAAGGTCTTGGAAAATTGGAGTGACAGAATGCGCTACTGCGAAGCCAGCCGAGGCAGCCACTTGAACGACGTTGTGTTCCTATATTAATGGGAATGTTTGCTCTTACTAATAAAGCCATAATACATGGAAAAAATTTAATTTTATTCATTTTATTGCATTTTTAAAAAGAAACTTGTATTTGGCCCACGCTTTATGTTGTGTTCATAGGTCTTTGAAATCCACTTAATCCTATCAGGGTAATGTACGAGTAGTGTCGTGTCGATTGATCCCTCATCCAGATAAGTAGGTACTGCAAGTTTTGTTTTTAATTTAGTGTTAACATTTCTATTTTTAACAAAAGAGATTCTCTTGGCAAACTAAAATTGATTTCTCTATTTTGTTATGTTCATTTTTTTTTTTTTTGTAAATCAGCCTTAAAACGTTTTTATCGAAAGTTGAATTTTAGTTATTTTTTATTTTACTTTATTCTTGTTCTAGTAAACAATATTTCCATGTTTGTTTTGGTAAGAATTTAAAAAAAATGTATAAACAAATATTGATAAAATACACATTTTGGACGCATAGCAGTCAGCTGTTTTTATAAATATTGTAGTAGTTTGGTTTAGTTAAAAAAAATAAGTAATAGAAAATATTCAAATTTCATAAATTTTCCCGGTTGGTAAAGGAAGTAATATAATTTCCATCTCCTTGTGCTGGGCCACACATGCCTTCCCATGAAAGTCGTTTCGGGCGCGACAAGTCGATTTTAAGTGCGTCGAAAAGAGAAAGGATTTTCAGTATAATCTATCCTTCTTTTCTCAACTAACCTAAATAATCTACCCGTCTCGCCCGAAACGACTTTCATAGAAAGGCATGTGTATTCCAGCACTTTAGATGTGTTCGTTTCATTTTAGTGTTTTAAATAAATATCAAATAAACAAGTCCTATACTCAATTCGCAATGCGACATTTACCTTTTACTAATATAATGTTCTTTAAAAAAAAAGTTTAATTGTATAGAAGAATATGCTGCCTCATGAGTATATTTTTATAGTTAAAAAGTACGTAAATGTAGGTATAGATATATCCTCTTCGGAATTTTTGTTTTTAGGTCAAATTTGAATTTTTGTAATTCTGAACACTGATCAATCGATTTGTCTTAAGATAGTAACATAAATAAAGTTCTTAAAAAAAATTTAAAATGTTGACACTGTGCCTCTAAACTCTTGGTGGCTTAAAGCGTAAACCACTTGGTACTGTTGTGGTTGAGATTACCTGTGATGTAGCACCAGTAGTTGTACTAGAATTATCGATGTCTTCGGCTGGAGGAGATGTGTAAATATAAATAGTGGCATCGGATTTCAACAGTGGCTCAGTTGTGTCCATGTCCATGTTGGAGCCGGTGGTTAAGTAGGATTTTAATTGGCTGTTTGTTTCGAAAGATACGGTACGTGGACGTGTTGAGAAATTTGTTGTAGGTGCACATTCGGCTATGGAATTGCGTGTTGAATTACAACATCCGGTACAACCAAGAGTAGCATTTCCATTTCCGGCTGACGATTTCACTTTATCCTTATTGCGACGTAACGACGATCTATGTGGATGATGGCGTGCAAGGGCAGTTATTCCTCGTCTAGATGGTCGCCTGGTGACGGGATATTGAACTGATTCGGCACTGTTACTCAAACGGATGTTGCCAGCTAGAGGATGATGCGTTTATAGAGATAGAAAATCGCAAATGGGCGTGGAAAAACGAATTGAAAATTAGTTTACGATGTTTCTTATTAGAGTCGCCATTTTTGAACATATATAGCGATGTTATGGTGTTTTTTAGATTTTTAAAATGAAGTGATTTGTCTGGTGATGATGTTTGATTTTAAACAAAATTTAAGCAAAACAAAATCAACAAAAAAAAACAATAAAAACAAACGTGCAAAAACAATAAACAAATTTACTGGCTATTAGTGGCGCTGTGAGTTTTTTCAGTCTATTTAGATGCCATTAAGTGGGTTAGAATAATTCCAGGGTTGTTATAAGTAGGTACATACATTTTACTTATCTTGGAGTCAGAGTTAATTCGACAAATGACTTCCATGCAGAAATTCGGCGATTTGGTGGCACAACTCGATTAAAAGCTGCTAAATTGAATGTCGAAAGTAATGCTTTCAAGGACGATGATCCTGTACTCCCTGTTGATTGTGACGAAAGCTAAGATACAAGCGCAAGAACTCAGCTTATTAAGAATATTTTTTTTTTTTGTTTTGTTTTTTTATTCATTAGGACGAGTTGAAATGAAAAGAAAATGGGTAATAGGTACGGCTCTAGCTTAAATGGGTATGGGATCGACACAAGAGAATTTCTAAAATATGTTTTGACATAGATACACATGGGTGGGTATGTTTTGCCTATTTTATCGAACACCTATCTCTGCTAAGTAAAATAGACGAATTGGCACTTTCCATTTTGTTTAGGTTTGGTTAAAACAAAATAAATTTGAAATTAAACTGACAATTTGACAATGTCATTGTGGTGGCGTAATGACAGAGCAGAGAAAATCTTTTCAAATCTTCCAAGGAGACAAGTACAGAGAACGGACTTTATATGCATTAAGGTATTCCTTGGACAAGAACTTGCAAGTTGTTCTATATAGGCTGAATGTTTTACATAAAAAAACATGATTTCATAAAAATAAACATTTCGAACGTAAGCCATTTTTTTTCGAAACAAAATCGCCAAATAAGCAAATGCTTCGACTGTTGATGATTTTGTAGGCTGTCAATATTATAACAATCTCCGATGTAGCCTATTAAAATTTAAAGCAGTTTTGTGTTAATTGAGAAACAAAATGATCTGTTAAATCAAGTATATGACCACAGATTTTACAGGCATCTGTCAAACTAGTTATTAGGCATACTTATTCGACCAGCGCTGTCAAATTTGCATACCTATTATAGAATGTGACTGATCGATACTACCGATCGAGGCATTTGTAAACAATAAATTTAAGTCCAAATTAGAATACCTACGTGAGAGAACTCATCATCAAATTCATAAAAATACTCCACACTACAGTAGTTGGGAGATCACCGATGTTTTTCCATGAATGTGCTGAGTTTTGATACCCTCCACAGGAAGGTATATTCACTTTGTCATTACATTTGTTACGCCCAGAAGGAGTTACCGGAGACCCCATAAAGTATAGATATAATATTCTGAATCAGTATCAAATTTTGATTCGATTTAGCCATGTCCGTCAGTCTATCCGTTGAAAACACGAAAGCGTCCAAACGAATCGACCTAGGCGAATAAAATTTTGTGAAAATGGACTATATCGGTCGAGTAGTTCTGGCACATCCAATACAAAACCAATATTAGACCCATATGTTGTGTACGTACTAGCTCACATGCCTTACAGCTTGTATAACTTGTATGCAGTGGAGAGTATCAAAGCATCAGCCAAGCCGTAATGACAGTGAAGACATTTTCGTAGCTATCATTCCGAAATAATTACATATATAGTATTTTGAAGGACCCTTTTAGAGTAGGAACATTTATGTTTGAATCTATACCAAAAAGTACATTATTTCAGCTGTCAGTTTATGCAGCATCTTAGAGCGTATGTAATGCATGTAAGAGCGTATGAAATGTCTGTTAAGCAAGTCATTCACTTATTCAGATAAATACAATTTATGCAACGTCAACATATAAGTCAAAATAAGACCTCCAGTTGAATGAGCACCTTGTCCTTTTTTATTGGGATGACCACGTATGGTGTTTCTGGTTATATTCGTAAGAGAGTGCTAGTGACATGTAATAAATGTTAAATCCAATTTATTCAGTTGAAGCTCCGACACAATTCGGAAGCAAATTTAGTACCGTTCTTTAGGGTCGAGATCTAGGTAGATGTGTAGGTCCTTCTATTCTTCCAATTATTATTCTATTCTATTATTCTATAGGTTTTTTTTTAAATTGGTCCAATTAACCATCATATATTCGAAGAAATATTCAAGACAATCATTTAGTCGGACACCATTTTGTAATACAGTTATGAGTCCATCGCAGTTATATCATTTTAACTGGACATTTTAGTCAGATTAACTTCGATATTAAATGTTAAATCACATTATTTTTCTTTAAGGATGCCCGAATTATTGTGGGAATCGGTTAATTAAAAAAAAAATTGTTAATCCCAAACAACAACACAAACAAATAAAAAAGAAACACAAAAACCACATTTACCGTACAATTATTATTAAACAAAAATACATAAAACCACACTCATTAAACAAAAATATTATTTCAAAAAATAAAAAATACATAAAATGAATTAATTTGTGAACTGTACTTTGTATAAGAAGTCATATTATTGTTTTATCAATAAATTAAGCTTATAATAAATATTTAGTTTATCCATTATAGAAATATTTTATCAAAAAGCCGTGAGCATAATATATTTGTGACATAATGACAACAACAAATCATAATATATAATAAAACTAATTAAAAACGACGCTTTTTTTCAAAATAAAAAATCCAAAACATTAAATAATACTGAAACAAAATTCACACTACTACTCCTGTTACGATTGTCGTTGCTCTGTGACGAGATCTGTTGACGTCGTCGTGACGATGATGATTGTCTACGAACGCGCCGATTTCTTCGTCTATCCGTTATCGGTGTACTGTGCCGGAAACGAGAAGTTAAAATATAATCAACTTCCTCTTGAGCAGCAGCATCAGATGCCGACACTATAGTCTCATGAGTTGGAATGGAACTCTCACCACTGTCGCCGAGTACTAGCGTCAAGTTGTGGGCTGAACGCGACAACGTCTTATTCGGACTGTGATAGGTTGTGTTCACGTCGCTGGTACTCGGCTGGCGATGGTGAAGGAACTCAAAGTCTTCACTGCAACTGGCGATCGATGTCGACGAGTAGTAATGTGAATAGCTTTGCTGGTGAGTATGATTATTGTGATGGTATGCGTGATGTTTGTGTGTATTATCTGATGTTGATGAGCAATGGACAACAATTTGATTGTTATATTTGTTGTTAATTGTGTTATTCAATGCGTCATCGTAATAGCTACCGGAATGCGTTGTGAAGTTCGTCTCCAGAAACATACGTCCCGCTGATGCCGATGAGCTGTTCTCATCGGTGCGACATCCATGTGGCGAAAGATACTGTCCAGCACCAATGCCACAGTAGTCCTCGCCATCGTCGGTGTCCATGTGTTCGGAGTGCTGATGGCTAGCTGCGACACGACGTTTAAACATCATGTACATTTCGTTGCTGGGCTCGAGTGGGATGTCGTTAGAGCTGCCGCCCAGAAATTCATCGGCACGTTGGGCGGCAAGGCAGTTACTGCATGTGGTTGTAAGGCCTGAGTCTCCAAGGAACCATTCGGAACGCGTGCGCATGCGTGCCGTCTGACGTTCATGGACCTTTTCAATTTGATAATTAACATTTTCGCAAATGTTTCAGCAACGCAACATGGTGGTGATGTGGTGATGCGATATTGGTGCGGTAAAAAAAGGGTTGGGCAGGGTTGACATGAGGGAAATAGTACATTTAGAATAATATGTATTTTTCTTTCTTTAATTGTATTTTTTTTTTATTTAGCTAAATAAGAAATTATTTAAGGAAATTTCATAAAAATAAAATAAAATGAATTCTTTACAAAAAATACACACAAAGGACAACCAAAAGTGCATCACTTTGCCGTGCTAGTGCATGTTGGGTGATGGCGAAATTGTTGTGTATATAGTGTAGTGGTGTATTTATAATGCAAAAGGAGTTAGTGATATAAGTGGGGAAAAAGCGAAAACCTATTCTAAAACCTAACCTATGTTTAGCATTAGTGGCTATGTACAAAATAAATCAGTAAAATTATAATTCCGCAACTTGCTTGATCTATAATGGTTGTACGAAATTTAGTTTTATGCAATTTTGGTCTTAACATTATTTCGTCTATAATCGATTATTGACTTAAATCAGAAAATGAATGACTGAATGAAATTTAATTATTGCAATGTATCTCGTTTATTAGTTGAGCACTTAATTGGCACACAATTGGCCTGGGTGCGATCCACGGACTGCCTGACTAGCGGCACATTGAAATACACATATAAAACAAATTTACATCTTATTTGGCTTTAGTGAAATTACGTAAAAAGGAAGTTATATTTGCAAAATAACCTCCTAAATTCACACAATGCAATTCATTTGAAATTTGACAATTTGAAAAAAACTTGACGCTCTAGGTGCGTTCCTCGATCTAGCAACTTATATGCTGGACACTTAGCGCTCAATGGAATGCAGTCGTTGTCGTAAAGACAAAATATGTGTTTTAAGCCCGTGTCCAAATTGCGCTAAATAATTATCCTCGGTTAATTTGCTGACACATACCTGAGTGTTGAAAAGAGAAGTTCACAAAACTATTTTTTATTTATATAATTTCAAGTTTTTTTTAATCAATTGAAATTCAATATTGTATTTTACTCTTCAACATTCTAGTTAATACCAAGCAAAAGAAAACGTCAACAAATTGACAGTTGAAAGTTTATTTGTGGTTAATACGTTTTGCCACTTTGCGATGAATAGATTAACACCGGAACAACGCGTGCAAATTGTGCAATCTTATTTTGAAAACCATAGTTCGGTTCGCCAAGTTTATCGGACGCTACGACCATTTTACGGTCGACATAATCGTCCACCTGAGAAAGTTATTTGGAACACGATGAATCGTTTTCGCACCATTTACTCTCTAGTGGATAATACGCATCCCCAAAGACGGCAAGCAGTGCGAACAGAAGAAGCATCAATTTATTACGGGAAACATGTGCTGAGAGCATAATTTCGCGTAATGGACCTGTGAAATGGCCTCCACGATCCTGTGATCTCACACCTTTAGAATCCTTTTTTTTTTTTGGGGTATGTGAAGTCACTAGTCTATGCCGATAAACCAGAGACGTTGGACAATTTGGAAGTCAACATTCGCCATGTTATTGCTGATATACGGCCCCAGTTGCTCAATAAAGTTGTCGAAAATTGGACTTCACGATTACGCTTCATTCAAACTAGTTGTGGCGCGCAAACAGTAATGGCATAAAATGATCTATTACATAAATACCCTTGAAATAAATCTAAATCATTACCAATTAAATTGATTTTCCATCCCAATGAAAAACCACAAACAATTTACTGGAAATGTTTATACTTTTCAAACGTTTAGGCCAAAAACAGTTACCCTAATATTAACTTGTTGTCATTTCTTTTGTTTTGATAATAATTTATGGCCGACTAATCAAGTCCGATAAGGCGAGACACCTATTTCCTTCACCTCTTCTCGGAAGTGGTTTTCTTAATGACTAATCTATTTTTTTGTTTTAAAGAAAGCTATAACCTAATGACTCTGTCAGCAGTAGTTAACATGTCCACGTGATCATTATAATCAATTAATCAAATTTCGTCTTGACACGTACCAATTCACTTCAGTCAAAGACAAAACAGCTATCAAAAACCTACTCAAACTACGTTCTTTATCTACCTATCTACAAAACAATTAATAAACTAGACAATACCTACAACAACTATTACCTAATCAAATTAACAAAGTGAGAAACCTAAGTTCTGTTGAAAAACTATGATAACAAAAGCCCACTTAGGCAAATTAGAAAATAAAAAAAAACTTGTGAGGAACGTGTATAACTTACAATTATGTGTGACATCTAAAGCATTTTATTTTATTTACGCCAGCGATAAAAATGAAAGAAAAATAAAAAACAAAAAAAATTGTAATACAAAAGAAAAACGTATGTACAACTAAAATATTCTTAACCATTCCCACCACGTAAAACGAATATTGAAAAGTTTTTTTTTTTATCAGAGATCTCAAGATAAAAGTGCCACAGGAAAGTGAAATAACAACAAAAATAAAAAAATAAAAGGAGTAGAAAATTTCTCTTGTTTATAATTAATTTTTATTTAATTAGTAAAGTTTTTTTTTATAAAATAAGTAGCATATTTATAAAATATTAAAAGGGTATGCCATTTCGTTCACAAAGGAATATAAACATAAAATTAAAAAAAAAACAAATGTGGAAACGGCCTCCTGCTGGCCGCTAAATATATGAGTGGGCCTCACGTTGGGCGCCAACGATGGAAGGAGAATCAACTCGTGACCCACTCATACAAATAGCGCCCAAAAGCCGACCGCCAAAGTAAAATTATCCATTATGTAATGTAGTGCAGTTTTATTAATTTAAGTTAATAATTTCTATGAATTAATGAAAAGGCAGAGAGTGAAAGAGAGAAAGAAAGTATATTTTTAAATGTAACAACAGAAAAAATAAACAACACAACAAAACTGTGATTTGAATTATTATGAGCGAGATTTTGTATGAAACAAAAATTAGTAGAAGATTACAAGTAAATTAAAACTATAAATTAATATAATAGCGCATTCTCTAATCACTAAGGGGAAGAGAAAAATTATAAAAAAAAATCAAGTAGTTTAGGAGTAGTTGTCATCTATACAAAAAAAAAATAATAATAGAACAAGTGTCTCTATCTCTATACCGAAATCCTTGAAGCTATATAGAAATCATCCCTCACCTGTGGCAGATACGATAGACTCTTTGTACTCTCCGCATAACGATTGACCGCCCTCAGTTCGTCCATTGTCATGTGATGTTGCGGTTGTTGATGGCCACTACTGGTGGATTTCGAGGAACGTGTCGATGAGCAGCTGGAGGAATGCTTAATGCCACGATTGCAACGGCTGCATGTGGCTACCACCTGCTTCTGGGTTGATGGCCGGCATTCGTCGCCACTAATAGCAGTAACTTTCTTTTTGCGTCGTTGTGGCCGTTCAACCATTTGATTGGATGGATTATTTTCGTCGATATCTTCGTAGTCTCCATCATGGGCTGCCTCTTCGCCACCATCCGGTTTCGAGGGCGATGGAATGGGTGATGATGTAGTTGCCATTGCAAAGAGTCCAGGTCCTTCGAGGGAAACCGATAGTCGGGCGCAAGACTCTATGAACGAGTGATCGGGTGTAACGCCAAGTGAGAGTACACTATTGTCGAGGGCAGAACTTGAGCTGGTCAGGAGTGCGGGTGTCGATCGGGATTCCTCTTGAGCAACTGCACGCGAGAGAGTACATCAGCAGAACAGCACAGCATAGAACGATGAAAGATGAAATATGGAATTGATGGTGTGGTTAATGAAGATTCAATGCAGTCGAGGGGGATGTTAACAAAAAAAATATATAAACAATGGATAGGTGAAGGGAAAACCAACCAACGACCCAAGTTGACAGAAAAAAAAAGAACAGAAATCCATGAAGAATATGTATGTGAACGTCGACAATAGACAAAGATAGAGAGTAAGAAAACAAAAATTATAAATATATAAATGAGGATGGGAGTTTGGGATTAGTAGTCAAGCAAGTTAAAATTTGTATAAGTATAATAGTATAACAAGGTATGCATAGAATGTACTCACTTAATCCCCAGCGTTCGCATTGGCATTGCAGCCACGTCTTCTCAGCCTCAAGTGAATGTTGTACTAATGGTATTGGATACAATTTTAAGTTTTTATTAAAATACTAATTTTTCTTGAGTTGAAATACTTACGTGCGTACTTCTGTTGAGCCAATTTTCCGCGGGGCGGTGGAGGATACTGGAAGCTGCATATCCATTCGTCTTGTACTTTGAGTATACGACCGGTTACACGGGCATAGTATTCATAATTACTACGACCAAACAGATCGTGTACGGCGAATTTATCGATGATGTGTTTCATTATTTTTGTTGCAACCTAGAAATAAAGAACACATAATGCAATTAGACTACGAAGTCTATTAAATTAATTGATGGAGTGTAATATAGGTTTGGTCTACGATCGTAGCACTAAATTGTTCGTAAAGATGGAAATTTCCGACCAAAACATGCCAGTTCTATTAAATATATAAACCTATGTATATTTGGTACTAAACGTTTCTGTACCTAATCCGCTATTTCGACCATACAATGTTTTCAATGCCAAAACAGTGTAACCCCAACTCTGTTAATGGATTCAAAACAGTAAACGGATGTGCGATTTTATAGGTTTCGGTTAGGTTAGGTTAGGTGAGCTTAGAGGGGCAGTTTGCAATATATGCAAACCAAGAAGCCATTTAGGCCCATTGTGATCACCATAGTACATGATGGGACATGAAACTAACAAAACCATTCGGACCTGTTGATGAATCTTCTTAAATCTGATAGAGGTATCGTTGCTACATCTTCCAAGATGTCAAAGAACCGTGCTCCCATACAAGCGGCGGTCTAGGTGGGCTGAGCAGTGAAACAGGAGATGTTCCACAGATTAGAGAAAGGAGACAAATTTGTTCTACTCACTGAGAGATTTTATAACCCGACATATTTCGGGTTATTTTAGCTTTGGGCTATGCTCAGAGAGTGTGGGCAGTTCTCTAATACTAATGATAATGATGGCGAAGGGTGTGTGTTTCCGTGTGTATAATGCTCAATTAAGTTGGTGGGGTCGGGGTATGTAGCTTGCGCAGATGAATAGATACATATTATTTAGTTTATCCCGTGGGTTTTATGTTGCTCGTTTTTAAGTAAACATTGTTGTGTAGCTGAACTGAAACTTTTAAAAGGTAACCCGGTAGGAATCGGGTTATATGGACGCCACGCCACTGGTATGAAGTATGGGTGACCGAACGATCCGGGCTTCCAAATATTCTTCTTTCTTAGTCTGAGAGCACCTTTGGCTGCCTCGTTCTTAATCGATGGGTTGTACGTTCAGCAACTTTTCTAGGCCTAGTTGTGGTGTAGGTTTTAGTGAACCCGTTTTAGCAAGTAATTCCTTGTACCTTGTTCAGATTCTTGAGGTAGGATTTAGTGATAAGAGCCTCCCACCAAACACCGGTGTACATCCAGTGTAATATGTTCGGTTGTAAGCTCCACTTCTTTCCGAAAGCCTTTGTGCAGGCGTACTATATCAGGAACTTGATCTAAATTATAATTTTCGAAAACTACCATTTAAATATAGCAATGTCACTAAAGCGGATAGTAATACTTAAAGGAAGTGAATTGGTTTGCGATAGGTTTTAAAAATAATTAGTTTTTAAAGAGTTCTGCGTAAATCTAGACCTTAAAATCTGATACCCCCACTCACTTCCGCATTCATCAGTAATACGCACTAATTTATTGCACTATAACTCTTAATCAAATCTCTCATTATGTCAACATGTTTAATTAATAATTTACAAACCAGAGATAATCTTCTCGCCCATATTTACTGTCAATACACTGGAATGGCCGCGCCCTTTAATTCGCATAGATTTCATAAACAAATAAATTTCAATTGGAAAGCGCTTTTCAATATTTTATTATTAAAGCATCAAGTAAAGCTGCAAACAAATTGACTATAGTGAGTATGAGTACGAGTTTGAGATATGTGCGAAAACAAAACACTGAACACAACAAATTTCCATAAACAGTCGAAGATTTATTTGTTTTGTTGGTACTATTGTGACTGCTCGAGTGTGCATTAATTTTATTTTCACACAATGACACGAAATGACTTATGTCTCACTTAAAGTGAACAAGTAAGTCTGGTATCCTTGGCAAAACAATGATAAAACTTACTGTGCTCTGCTCACTTTTGGTCCTCAAGATAATGCAAAAAGAAAATGCATCAACGATAAATATTTTTGTTTACTGAATGCGTAACTTGACAGAGTACACAACACATACTTATGTATGTAGCGTATAATTAAAGAGAAATTTCATCATTTCAAAAAAGACTATGGACGGGAAACACTGCACTGAAATGACTAAAAACAATGTGTCGTCCCAAAGAGCACAAAGAATTTGTAATCAAAACAGATTACTGATGCAATAACAGTGATAATTTACTGATACATAGATAAAACAAAAACTGTCAGCGGAAGAAGTGCATTCGGGGAAAACATGTGCACAATGTGAACAGACCATAAGCTTGCATGTTGGTTGATATAAGAATCAGGAAGTGTTGGGCTTTAAAGGACACAACAATGTACCGAAAGTCCAGATTACTCACTGATGTCTGAATACAATGGACTCTGTCACTATACCGCTCACAAAAACTGTCAAATTTAGAATACACGCACTTATTAAATTTTTTTTCAACACAACGAAATGCAGATGCATACGAGAGTCTGGACGAGTTGACTGATTTTTAAGACGTGCAGCTGCATCTTCAGATCTATAGTAATGGAAAAGGTTTGGTGCACTGCGACCTTGTGTCCTATTGGGGCCTATACCTTGGAAAGGTTCATGTCCTTTTCCAGAGCCCCATCGCATTACAGTTTCATTAAGAACCGTGTTTGAGGGTCTTTGCTCTGTCTTAGCCTGGGCAATAATATCCACTTTAGATCACTTTATCCTGTCCAGTTTCTTTTATGAATCTGAGAATGAGTATCAGGTCCATGGTTTTATATCCTGATCTGGTACTTGCCCAGATGTTTAGTTTTTTTATGGGTCAGTGCCCCACAGGATTCCAAAATGTGATTTGGGGTTTCAGCGGTTTCATCGCAGAATCTGCACTTTGCATAGACCTTCTTCTGATAAGCCTATTTTCTTCATGTGTTCCCTCAGGCCTACCGCACACGGCTCGTATCGTCATCGTATCGTTATCGTCACATCATGAATTTGCCGTGCAGCTACGATAACGATACACGTATTAAACCGCACACGACGTAATTTCCAATCGTCAAAATACGAAGCGTAAAGATGTCGCCTGACATTTTTCTTTAAATAAAATTGAAAAATGTAAACAAACTCCAACTCCAAACTCGTACAAATACGATAAGCAGCCGACACTGCTTGACGATAGTCGTCATGTAGCATGCATGCTGCGACGATTACGCGTAACAGACGAGTCGTGTGCGGTTATACATTTAAATACAAGTGTGCGACAACAAATCGTATGCCTCTCGTAAATCGCACCGCATACGCTACGATGACGATACGAGCCGTGTGCGGAAAGCCTTAGTCTACAGCATCCTATTTGAAGCTCTATGAGGATTCTTAGGTTTTTTTTTTTGCTTAGACCAATAATGCTTTGAATTTTTTTAGGTTATAGTACCCTAGAAGTTTCTTAGCTTGAAGAAACAGGCCTTGAAGGTTTTTAAAAACTGCGGTTCTTTTTTCCTTCTAAATCCTCCTGAACTCTTTCGTAGGGTGTGTTCCCCTATGCTACGGAACGGTTCAGATCCTATGAAGGGCTGCTCCGCTGCTCCCTGTTTTGCCAGAGAGTCCGTAGTCTCGTTCAGTCGTTCCCCATGATTGACTAGGTATCCAGCGGATGGTTACTCTGTTGTTCTTAGCTAATTCGTTAAGCCTGTGCAGGCATTCCCATAAAAGCTTGAATTTTATAATATAGGCGTCAAGTGCCTTAATGGCTGCTTGACTATCTGACATCACTGCTATATTACAGTTTCTGTAGTTTTTCTTGAGAATTATCCGAACGAACCTACGCGTATTTCAGCTTGGAAGATGCTGGTACATTTGCCCACGGATTTCTAGTGCTTAGTTCCTGCACCAGTTCCTTCGTCCGTTCTCGATCCATATGTACACCATTTTACAGTATGTGGTTGCTCAGTCCATAGCTCATGGATTCTTGCTTCAGTTTTTCTTTTTGCTGAGGTTCGTTATGAAATTGTTCTCAAAATTGAAAATGAACAGAGAAATGTAGGTATGTTTGTTTCCAAAGTCTGTCAAAGGAACGGACGATCATTTGGTGACACCTTGAAAACTATAACTGTTCCATTGCATCAAATTTGACCTAATACAATATGAAGAATTGTCAAACCTGCAAAAAATGTTAAACAGGGACAGGGTTTCTAAAATTTGATAATGACTTTAAAATGCAGGCCACCGCAAATACCTATCCCGCGTTATTTTTGAATTTTGGTTAACTCTCAACATTTGCCTGCAATCCAAAAGTATGTTTCCAAATGACCGTTTCTAAAAGCCAGTAAATCATATGCTACTCGTAGCAGCTCGTAAATAATACGGGTTTTTTGAAAATGTTCATTTGCGGGCTTCTGTATTACAGGCTTTTATTTTAGGGTCAACTTCGAAATGATGTATGTATTTGCATTTACGGGCTTCTGTGAACACGGGCTAAAGTTTTAGGGTCAAACGTATCGTTCCGTCAGCATTTACATAAACGTGGAAATACGTTCTGTTTGGAATGTGTAGCCACACTTTTATGTCACCTTGGGCATGTACCACGAAACAACAAGTATTGTGCAATGGGAGCATTTTAACATATTTTTCCGATAAATTCCTTGTTGTTTCGTGTTACTGGCTCTTGTCACCAATATTTAACCTTTCTTAAGAACTACGTTTCTAAATTAAATTACAAAAATTGAATAAAAACAATAAACATAAAATATTATATCTCACCTTAAATTTCAACACATCTTCCATTCTCGCTGTCTTGCCATCGCTGACACAAGACTGAAAAAAACTCGGTGCCACAGAAACGCCCAGCGCTTCACTTGTCATCCCGGTATTGGCATGACTGGCATTTGTCGCAATCACACGGAATGTACCAAAGAGTAAAACTAATAAATGTTGGGTATATTTGGGCAGTGATGTAATTAATCTGAAAAAAAGAGATACAAAAAAAAAAAATAAGAAACAGTTATCACATCATCAACAAATCAATTGTCAACTGTCAATTGTTATTTCACATTTGAAATCCGCAAAACAAGCATAAAACTACCATTACCGCCTATTTTCTGTTTTTCTTCCTCATCCGTTCTGGTTCAGATGGAGAGCATTTAAACAGTTATCTAATATTTTTTTTCTTTTCGTTTTAATTGGAGATTCAAAATGAAAATGGAAACATAAACGGTAAAAAAAAAATAAAACTCCCCACAAAGAGGCAAAAGTAAAGTGTGCTCCCTTTTTTTACCGACATGCAGTCTCTCGGTAATAAATACGTAGCTGCCTTTGTCACTTATCTCATGGATATAGTGAGACGACGTAATTGTTGATGTGGAACTCTCTATACACAGATGATGCAGCAGCAACAGAGGAGCGGCGAACACCCTCTAATTGCAATGTGTTAACTGCTTCAGTTTATTTGCGCGAAAGTGGGTATGTATGTTTTTTTTTTATCACCAACAATTAGCACTTGAAGGCGCGAACTTGCCCAGCATTTGATATAAATTTCAAAATTTCACAGACAGATGTGTATAACAACCACTAGAGAAAGATGGAATGTCATCATAAATTAAAAAAGGAAAAAAAAAAAAAAAACTGACATAATGGCTGACGCACAGATATTAATTTGTAGAGATCTTCATGAATGGGCCATTGTCGTCGTATACTCGCTACTTGGATGTGAAGATATGAAGAATTCATCTTCTTTGCGAAATTATTATAGATAAACAAGCAGACAAAACCTGTGGACCAACACAATGCATATTGACAGACGAGGCGCTTTTAAGGCTCGTGCGCATTTAAAGCGTCATTATTCAGGGCAAACAAACGAATAGATATTTTTTTGCTTATGAATATTTATTTACTTTTATGTGATAAATGCTTGGTTAAACAAAAGATAGTAAGATCATTCACAAGTTTCCTACGAAAGTATTCAATTTCTGTTTGTTAACAGAGATTAGCAACTTTTTGCTTGGTGTGTCGACTTAACGCGGCTTGGAAGTATAATTATGATAGCAAACGCACGTAGTGGGACCTTGAGCTAGCGCAATTTAAAATCGCAAGACGGAGTTGTTTTTGAATGGAATATACAAAGAGTGAAAGTGGAACGATCTATCTTTTTATGTTGGAGAATCGAACTGTGAATAATTTTGATTGTTTTCTTCATTTGGTTTCGGATCAAATGGAATTGGTAGCAGGTGAATTGAACTATATTTCGAATGATTCAATGCGATATTTCCTAAACTGCTTATATACTTGATCGAAATATTGACTGAATACAATGGTGCCGCTGTAGTAGTATCATATTGCATTAAGTAGAGTATATACGAATGCTATAAATCACAAACAATGGGTATTAGGCTGCCGAGTGCCGGTTGAATTAAACCGCAGTTGCGCAAATTGAGGTAGCTTCTGCGTTCCCGATAAGCAAAAAGCTGCTTTTTGATAGTGAACACATTATTTCGTGTACACAGTAAAACTCACTCTTGCGGAATTGAGCTCCTAACTTCATTATAGGCTTCGTTCGCTAGAATCGTTAACTTAGAATTTTGTCTGAATTACTCGATTTTTCAGTTTCTCATAAAAAGGGACAGCACAGGGACAGCTTTTCATAGACTCGAATACACTTGTTCACTTCACCAAATAAATTTTAATGTTTATGCGACATTTTACATCTGTAAGTATTTACCAATACCAAATGTAACTCTAAGACCTGTCACTGAAAAATTGACAGTATATTTGAAATGATTACCAGAAAACTAAGGAAACAGTCCTACTTTTTGACAAAACGTATAATTTTGGTAGCTGTCCAAAAACTGCGCTTTTATACATTCCTACAGTCAAAAACAACGTACTTTGCATTCAAAAATAAATGCCTGCAAATCGAAATAAGGAAAATGTCCTTCGTATCTGAACATGAATTCGTACACTAAACAGGTCACGTGCAGCTGAACAACTAGCATACGAACGCGTGTTTGGATGTGGGTTTGTCATACGAGGCAGGCTTAGTCAAAAAGTATTGAGCTATCGTCACGTTAGTGAACGATTATGATTATCCGCATCAAGGCTAAACTCGCGAAAAAACCTACGAGCAATATTAGAAAATCTACGTTAAAATATTGCTAGGAAGATTGAACGGTAGAATAGGCAAGGAGAACATCCATTTCCTAATCCATATATCAATAATCATAAGGCATTCAGTGACAACACTGACATGACAATACAACAGTAGCAAACGCAGCGAAACAAGAGGCGTATAAAGCGACGATGCGAAAGAGGACCAGGGATGAACATCGGATCCTTAGGAAGAAAAAGAAAGAGCACGAGAAGCCTACGCATGAAAAAATTGTGAGATGCTACTCCAGAACAATGTACAGAAGTCTTACCAAAAGATAAAAAGAACGTCACAGGGCAAAAAATCCCGTACAGAATCTTGCAGAGATATATACCCCAGGGAAACCTTGTAATAGAATCACAGTCAGTGCTGAGAATGTGGAAAACTATTTTTGAAAATTGACGTAGACCAGAATCCCGCAGTTAGGCAGAACGTATACCATTCAATACAGACGGCGATCTGTGGTTGTGTGGTTGTGGTCAGTGTGGTTTTAGGCAAGTAAAGTCTACCGTCGATCAAATGTTCACACTTAAAGAGATCATGGAAAATACCCAAGAAGTCCAATTCGATACTCACCATCTTTCCATCAATATAGAGACGAGCTAAACAAAGCCTGCCATGTATAGTTTTGGCATCCCTGCAAAAATCGATCGTTTGTGTAGATAACGACCCTACCGAAAAAGAGGATTTAGACAAGTTGACGTGCTGCCATGCGACGTCTTCAACATCATAAACTTAAAAGAATTGTACGAGATCACGGGTCAACACACAACGCACGATTTTTCTCAAAAGTCTGTCGAATTACTTGCATACGCCGTTGATATTGACATTTTCGGCGACTAAAATGGGTTTAGATCAAAACCAAGGCTCCCTGAAATTACGCCAAGAAATTAAAGTGGAAAAAGAGCCCAAAAACCTCCATACAAATTTGTGGCATTTTATCCTAGGAACAATCGCCCAAATATTTTGACACAAATGCCGCTAATTTTGCCATTTTTTCCAAAACTCTTTCGTGCATTTTTTCCATTTAAGAAAATTGAGAAAACGCCCAAAAAAGTGTTTTGGAAAAAAACACCAAAAAACGTGAAATAAGACCTCAAACGAAAAACGAAACCGTATGGGGGGGGCATGCTGCCCCCTGCAACCCCCTTGCTTGGGTTTACTGTCAGATTTCGGGCATTATTTAATTTTTTTTTGGCGTAGGTAATTTCCAATTAACTTTTTGGCTTTTTTTTTTCCAAAAATATGGCGTAATTTCCTGGCATTTTGGTGAATTTTCTTTTTTATTTGTTTGCGTTTTTGCCAAAAATATTACGTCGCAATTATTTTGGTCTTTTATCCAAAACACTTGTTGCCGTAATTTCAGGGAGCCCAAAACCAAGTATATGCTGTCATCAAGAAGAGACACCTAACAACGACGGACAAAACCTTACAATTGACAGCTATAACTTTAAGGTAGTGAGAGACTTTGTATAGCTAGGCTGTGCTATCACCTCTGATGAAAACGTCTCAAAAGAAGTGAAACTTTGGATACCATTTGCCAACCGCTGTTTCTTTGCAATTGCGTAATAGAGCCCTATTCCGAAAAACTAAGCAGATTCTATATAACACCTTTTTTATCCCAATCCTGCTTTATGATGCTGAAGCTTGGACTCTATCTAAAGCGGATGAAGCTATTCTCAGCCGCTTCGAGAGAAAGATTATTCGTTAGATTTTCGGTGCGGTCTACGTTGACCTCTTTGGAGGAGAAGACTTATGGACAAACTATACTAGGAGTTAAACGACATCGACCTAGTCAAAAATTGCACATTCTCTAAGATGGCTAGGACATGTATAGCAAAGAGAAAAGAAAGATGTATAGCAGTAGAGGAAGACCTAGCCTTAGATGGCGCGCACAAGTTGAAGGGAACAAGTGGAAACAGTTAGCCAAAGACCGTGCTAACTCGAGAACTTAAAGCCTTGGTTCACTACAAAATTCCAAAATCAATGCGCGGGTAGAAGGAAGGTTCTTAAAAAATATTTGTTTTGCTTTTTAGAATCCCTTTGATATGGGTCAAACTTGTATCACTATATTCCAATCCAAAAAAAAAATAAACAGGTAGTGCTGCCATTCTAAATTCAAGAAAAACAGAATATTTGCTGTTTATGGTTCAAAGTTAACAATGAATATATTCGACGTTTGTAAATAAAAACAAGTAAAAGTGTTATCATCGGCCTGGCCGATGCTTTGATACCCTCCACTGCATAAAAGGCAAGCAAAATGTTTGCCATGCGAGTTAGTATGTATTGTACATGCATGTGTCTAATGTGGGTTTTGTATGGGAGGTACCAGAACTACTTGACCGACATAGCCCATTTTCAATACCAACCTAACGACGGTAAAAATAAGTCCTCTAACAAAATTTCATTCGCCTAGGTCGGTTCGTTTGGACGCTATCGTGTTTTCAACAGACGGACATGGCTAAATCAATTCAGAATGTGATCCTGATTCAGAATATACGTGGTGGAAGCCTAATTAGAAACAATGAAAAAATAGACATGGAGTTGTCATTGTGTCTTTGTTTACACAAGTTTCATACAATATATATGGACTTGTTGAGTGTCGTTGTTTTGTAGCAGCCTTGCGTATTTTTTGTACATTAAGTAGATCCGTTAAAATTTCTCGCGAAGTATTTGGTGGACAAAGTTTACTAAGTGTTAAGATCGATATAAGAAATTCTGTGGAAATTTAATTAGAAACTTCGCATACAAATTTTGAATACTTTGTTTTTATTACGGTAAAAGTTTGACTCTGCATATTTTTAGTTTAGTAAAATGGGAAAAAACAAGAGCTGCACACCGGAACTAAGACAATTGATCATCCGAAAATACTGTACGGCAGGAGCATCTATGGATTCCATCGCCAGGACCTGGAGTGCTCCAAAAAGATGGTCTATGGCGCAATAAAAGTTTTCAATGATACAGGTAGTATAGAAAACCCCAAAAGAAAAAACAGGGCAAGAAAAACAACCGCTAAAGAAGACAGACTCGGGACAACTAAGTCCGGAAATCACATGCAAAACCGTCAGGAACCGACTATTAGAAGCAGGTCTGCGAGGGTGCATCACACGTAAAAAGCCACACGTTTCAAAACAAAATGTAAAATGTCGGTTGGAATTTTCGAAGGAATATGCACTTAAACCCCTCTCTTTCTGAAAAAAAGTGCTTTGGAGTGATGAATCAAAATTTAACATGTTTGGATCCAATAGAAAAAATGTGTAAGGCGCCAAAAAATCAGGAACTCAACCCCAAGTACACCATAAAAATGTTCAAGCATGGTGGTGGAAATGTGATGGTTTGGGGAGCCTTTTCCTGGCGCGGTGTTGGTCCTATTGTGCGTGTTGTTAGACGAATGGACCAGCATGTGTATAAGGTTATACTAGCAAATCTTATGGAGCCATATGCTTTTGACCATTTGCCTTAAAGTGTCTTAAATTTTCCAGAAATATCCCCGTTAAGAGATGTCAAAAGTTGGTAGCCATTTTACCAAACCGGTGTGCTGCTGTCATTGCAAATAGTGGATATCCCACAAAATATTAATCAAATATTATAATTATTAAGAGTTAGAATCAAAAACTTTATTTTTTATACCTATTTATTTTTGAATTTAAATTATAATTACATTTTTTGGTTCTAATTATAATTCCACACAAAAACATACCTTCTGCTCTTTTTTTTTTTTTTTGAATTTGTTTCTATTTCTTCTTTATTTCTTTATTTGATTCCCATTTTTATTACTATTAATACTGTATTATTTATGTTTACTAAGGTCGTATCGAAATTGTTGATAAATAAACCAGCGGTAATTAAATCCTCAGAAAAAATTATTTGTTTCTAATTAGTTTTCCACCACTGTATATACTTTATGGGGTCTCCGGTGACTCCTTCTTGGCGTTACAAATGTAATGGCAAAGTGAATATACCTTCCTGTGGAGGGCATAAAAAAAACTTGTAGAAACGAGAACAAAGTGTCAACAATTTGGTGTTCTGTTTGTTGTGTTGAATTTCACAATGGGTGCATTTGAGATAACTTTTTTCATGGGCCACGGTGACAGATATGTGTGTGACGAAAAATGTTGTGCTTTATGTCAACATTTAAGCTTGCATTTGTTGCCAAGTCTTGTCAAATAAAATATGACATTTCGCTTGATGACGCTATAGAGTCTCATCTACAGAAGCTGTAGAGCCTTCTCGAGTACCTATTTGTGGGTCATTTGTCTTTACGCACAAAGATAAATTTACGTCGAAAATATTTTGTCGCCTCACTGCACTTGGGTATGGATAAAAAATAAATTATAAATCCACCCTTATTGGTACATATTCTTCCACACCTAGGGGTAGGAAAGGGTCTACTACACAATAACTTTCTCCTATAGAAAAATTGAAAAACCCATCACCCTTGTTTGGGTTATTTCATCCGTTGCACTATATTTTATTTCAATAACATAGCTCAAACTATAGTCTTACAAATCCATAAAATCACATTGCGAACAAACCAAATAGCCCCAAATCAAGCCATAATGTGAACAAGGTGAGGCCGATGCAGCACTTTGTTGTATTCCCATAACCGTGCGTCGCTACTTATAATTTCAGGGTCAGAAGAAACAGAAATTTATGCGGGTCTTGTATTCCTTATTAAAGCACCATGATGTCTGGCAGACTTGATTTTTGCATTTTTCATTGGAATGTTTTTTTTTTTTTTTTGTGTTCACTCTGCCAACGGGGGGTGGGTTTATGAAGACAAATTGGTGACTACTTCTACCCTGTGACCATTTCTATGCCGCCTATGGATATCAGACTGCATGCTATGGTGGGATACAATTTAAAATTTAAAAATACCAAATGCAAGCCACAAATATGTCGAAATACATTAAGAGCACTTTAATTTGCAATCGCATGCAATCGAATCATATTTGCGATAGCGAAAAGTACAGCCATCAGCAGTCGAGATGAGAACGAAAATTAACGTGTGGCTGTGGTTTTTCGCGCCTAAAATATCGAACGTGTGAGATTTAAGAAACGAATGAATGTACTATATAGGTAGGTATACCAAACGGAGACACTCGGTCTGAGAAGTATTCGAATATATCAGCTGTCGAAGACAGAAGCCATTAAACGCCATCTGTGTATGGATTGCGTGCGATCCTCTTTGATTGCACAAAATGATCATAAATATTGATATGGCAAATAAAAGATGACAATAAGGAGTAGGTATTGATTTGCTACTGAACCAGGACAGCATTTTCTTCATTTGCAAAGCGAAAAGTAAACAAAAGAATTAAACGTTTCTCAGTTGATTTGATTGATGGGGTTTTTTTTTAAAAACTGTCAAATTGATTACAATGGCGGGCTATTGTCGCATCTATCTCTGGAATGTCTTCATTGAGCTAATGTGAGGTTGGTTGATTTTTTTTTGTTTTAAGTGAAAGCGACGTGAATTAAAATCGAATTATTAATTTACGCAGAGTTGACATAATGGACTTTTAATGTACAATAATTGAGACGTCATTTAGAGGTTTTCTATGTAGTTTTTACAAAATATGTGGAAATGTTCCTACCTACTTACAAACAGCAATAAAAAAAAAAAAATTCTCAAAATTTCGTATAATTCCAACTAAAATGTTTGCTTACCAGATAGCTGTCAAAAACATTTCAGTTTCACCCATTTCTGGGTTCCATGAAAATCGATTAACACAAAAAAAAAACAAAACGATCAATGATCGCTGAGAAATTAAGCCAAGGGTTGACTAAAGTTCACAATGAACAGGAGGAGTTCATTCCCACATAAAAAAAAATCTATACAATGAAACGTTAGTGTGGCTCTGAGTGTATTCCCAAAAATTGTTCCACATTTTTATTATGTAAAACTAGACATACGCTTCAGTGCGTTTGACCCAATTTCGGTGGTTAACACTTACTCAATTTTGGGCACGTTTATCAACGATATGGCGCACGCCTATAATTTTACGGTTTGATGACAATGAACAAAAGCTGCGACACGTTGGTTTAATGTTTTTGTTTATTTTAATATTTAAAACATGTGTGGGCTCTTTCTGTCGGAAAATCAGTGAATGGAAACTTTTAAGCGGTTGTAAAACTACAATAACTAAGAAGGGTATTCTTTCCGATGTAGATTAAAAAAGAAAGTTTAAGATCTACATTTTCCAGTAACGATCGCAATTATACATGAATAGACATTTTTTCATTATACGATTATACCTATTCCACTATTCGAATAAACGAGTGAAATTTTCGACTATACGATCTCTCTTCACTAGTGAATCGTTTACTCCGTAGCTTAATTCATTCATTTATTTAAAAGCTACACAAAAGCGACTTCTGTTTTTCTGGTTCACACCGCTATGATCTGTTTGACTGCATTTGAAAGGGAAATAATCACCCATATTCCCAATGTCGTTTGTCGTATACGACTCATTATGTCATGTCGTTGTAGAAACGATATTAAGATTGATTTTTTCTAACTTTTTATTTCTTTTTCTATATCTGCACTGTCACTTTAAATCGTTTGTCTTGAAAAGGTTAGAAATACCGACTTATTAGTCGGTTTACGATAAACGTCAACGGGAATAGGGGTAAAGGTTTTCGTGAGAGGCGACGAAGAAAGACAATTAACCTTTATATTAATTTTCAAACGGAAAAGCATCTAATGTCGTAAATGGCTTATGAGTTCAATGAATAGATTCGGGCTATGGGATTTGTAGTTTTTGACAGGTCATAAGAGATGGTCGAGAGTGAGCCTGCAGGCTCAAGCATAGCAACCCTATCATATGAGGTTATAAGTCGTCACCAGCGGCTCCAATTAAACAATACAGCATGGACGGAACAACAAAAGGTGAATTCGAGAAACAAAAAATACCGCAACTCACGAAAAGAAAGGAACGACACACACAAAGGGGCGTTTCACATGAGCAGGAAGGCTGCCAATGACATGGAGACTCGAGAGTGACACTGTGGTAAAGCTTATCCATGAAATTGATACGATAACAGAAGAAAGCAATCGCCATAATCAAAGCTTGGCTGAAGAATACCCGCCTTGAGTTTGAGCTATACCGATTCCACCTGCCACTTGGTCATCACGCCACTGCCATACCACTTCATTGCGCACCTTGCTTAAGAACACATAAAATACAAGGCATTCGATCAAAATAGGTGTAATGAAATCGGCTTAATTTTAAGGCGCACCTAGACTATATCGGGTCGGTCGGTAAGAAAACATCGATTTTCCAACTAAAGCAAGAATGTTGCCAAACAACTGAAAGGCAGTTGCAGATGCAGATTATTTCTGTTTAAAGAAACAAACTCGGCTCTACTACACGCATCTCCATTATGGGCAACGCATCTGGTATGAGGTATGGTCGTATTCGTACCACAATGTTTTATGGAAGGAACCGGCATCTGATCATCGATATGTCATCTTTAAATTAAGCGCAGATCGGAAGAAAAATAGCTACATATAAAGAAAGAAAGTAATGAAGCACAGTTGGGCTGCTTCGTTAAGTGTTACCAGTGAAATGACAAAAATATAATAATCTTGTCATTCTCTGCTTTCTAATCTCTTGGAACTGATTATCTCTATCTTTAAATCATACAAAGGGGTAGATATTAGGCAAAGTCTTAATCCTGACCTGACGCTGTTAACTATAGCATTTATATATATCTAACTTAGTTCTGCGACATGTCCTTATTCCCAAACAGGGTGAAGCTAAACGGGGCCTCTACTACGCGGCACCATCGTGTGCGGTTTCTTAGTTTCTTCTCTTCACCAATTGCCGTAAGTCCTCCGCAACCGTCCTCGGTCCTGCACAATGTCTTTTTCGGGGTCACCCTTCCATCTAAGGTTAGCAGATTCCCCGTGTAAATTATTGTGGAGCCAGCCGGGGCGTTATTCGTAAATGCGCGGCGGATCCTATTGAAAGCGATACCTGGATTTCCACCCTTCTTCGCGTTATTCTCAAATGCGACTCCATTCTGATTTCCAATTTTCCAAAAGTTTGACAACTTTTTCCCGTCACAAGAATTTAGTTAACAATTTGCAAAAAATCTGCAATCCCTCACCTAAACAGCTATCCCTTTTGAATGGATCAAATCGTTTTTTGAAACTACTACAAAAATACAAATTCGTCATGAAAAGCGTTCCGCCGTGCTTTTGGAAATAAGCCCCCTACTTCATCAGCATACTCACAACTCACCTCATGAAGATATTCGATGGACGGCCCAAAGCTTATAGTAGCTCAATGCGTCTCGTTAGTGGTTTCAGTCCGCTGAACCAACTTCTTAATATTATAAGGGTTGGTTATAAGTTCGAGTGCTATCTGGAAGTGGATGAAATGTCATAATGGTGGCTATCCTAGGTACGTTAACACTTTCTTCACGACGTTGAACTGACTGAGATCGATCACACTACTCTTCCATTCTTTAATAAGGTCCACTGATAAGTTCCGTGATCTTGGTTGTAATAAGCCTTATTTAATTGAACAATATGTCAGAGCAAAGTAAAATAGAATCTTTTCCACGTAATTACAACAACTAATAGAGTCTCGAAAGTGTGAGGCAGAGTGTAGATATTGTAATTGCGCGCTGTTCAATAAAATACGCCTATAGTAATGGCTAAGAACTGGCAGCTAGAAAACGATAAACTTCAGTCAATGGAATTTGTTAGGTTTACCGAATGTGCGAATTAAATCCAGCGCTTACCCTAATAGGCACTTTGTTTCCCTATAACTCTAGTCAAACACCAAGAGTCAAACACCTTTGTGTCCACATTTACCTATCTGTTATCGCATTTTCAATCGGCAATCTCAAAACATCTCAAATCTTCAAAAACAATCAACAAACTTTCCCTTTCAATGCGACGACACGGTACAAAAATTCCATATGTGTCACCCCGGGCTCGCGCTACCTAATCGTTTATGCCCAAACAGTAAATAAATCCCGTCAGCGATAAAGATCTCTAGCAAAGCAAAACAAACGATTGACCAACAATATGCCAAAAAGCCTGCTTCGTATAGCGCACGCCAAAATGATATTCAAATCAACTCCGCGGAATCTCTCGATCTCTGGCATGTACATATACGCCAGGCCAATGCCTGCCTGCCTGCCTGCCTGCCTGCCTGCCTGCCAGCCAATCGATCACACAACGTGTGCGTATGATGAATTATGCAAAGCGCAAATCCGAAAATAAAAATGGAGAACATCTCTGACGCAGGTAGCGGAGAACCCCCGTTGCGAAGAACAAAGTGATCTCTCTTCAGCTGTGTATCACCAAACCGCCATCAATTCGAAGGTCAATAGTCGATAAAGGTCTTGCCCTTCACCCAAATGGCAATATTGGTCATTTAGGCAGGCAGCGGATATAATACAATAACCTACATCCTTCTGGGATACCTGAAATCGGAACGTCATTGAAGACACACATATAACACAATGGAAGCACTCTTCCTCGAAACGAAAATCAAAAGACACGAAGAAGAACGGTATATCGTGTACGAATGTTTATTTACGAAGCGAATACCACACCGCACCTCTCCGCAAAAGTGTAATGACTCACAAATTAGCCACAACGTTGGGGTGGATCTGAGCGCGGCCGGCGCAAGGGGTTCGACCGAGTTAGCCCAGAGGCAGAGCGTTTATAGAAACAGTTTTTCGCAGATAATATAATCAGAAATTAATTTTTATCGAACCAACTATACGCGAGGCGATCCGCTTCGGGCTAAAGCGCCTTTCCGCCCAGCACAAGTTATAGTTCCATTGAAACGAGGCGCACACAAAAAACCGTTTAGACCAATAAAAATTATTCACCGTGTGGACAGACAAACAAATTGCCTCTGCCGCTGGCACGTCGATTGTTATCACAACAGCACAGAGTTCAGTGACGTAGGTGAATGTGGATCCTATTGTGGTTGAGCGAAGTGAGATGGGGTGAGGTGGTGGTTGGGTAAGGCAGACCCAATTCCATTGCGTGCTGTGTTAGCCAAAAACATAATATGTAATTACATTTGGGGTCCCACCAGCCAACCAACCTCATGTTGACTGCATTTTCGATTTCCGGTTGGTTGGAGCATGTTGTGGAATTCGATTGGCAAAGGAATTGAGGTCGGCAGACACCGAGATTTGTTTAGAATATTATGTTATGCGTATTGCTTTTGAGTGATGGTTTTGTTTGTAGTTGACTCACTCTGACATCATACGGCTTCCTGATGAGTTGTAAAAGATAATTCGTGTCGAAAGTGGGAGTACCTACGTATTGTTTCGACTAGGAAATGAGAAAGAATAATCATGATCACAATGTGGAATGGAAACCCTTTACAGATAGGAGGCATTATTATTATCGAACTGTCTGCTGATCTGACATCCGGAGGCTTTTGTTTATGTCTGGAATTTGTAATTTCCTGTGCTCGCGATTAGGAGAGTACCTGCAGGAATTTTATGACTGATTTGAAGAATATTGTGTCCTGATGAAAGAGAGTCAAGACTGTGACTAATGGAATGGATAGGGTTGGTCATGTCATTTTTTGTTTGTCACATTACAAACAATGGATGAGTACAGCACGAAATGACCAACACCTGCGATATGAATCTGCGTCATCTTCAAATCATACTCTTGTCGCACTCTACAAATAAAAGTTTATAACAATGGTGAAGCAAGTGTAGGAGGTGCGTTATGGCAATGACAATCTAAAGATACTTGAAATTTTACTTTCAACTTTGTGGAAATTTACTTTCTATCGATCAGTTAGTTGTTCATGGACACAAAACAACAAAATGACTAATTACCGTCTTGATGAAGAAATCGAGCTACAATTATGTATGACAAAGAGTCAATTACATATTTTAATTTGTTCATTTGCCATCAGTGTCAAACACATTTTTTTTTTTTTTCAAATACATAATTGACAATAGGCTGTTTGTCAGAGCCTGGCAGTAATCAAAATTTGACGTTCTGTCAGACTTAAGTCTGAGATGTCAACTGAATAATCAGTCGGGACGTTCTTTAAATAGATTTGCATTTAACCACCCCAGGAACGTCAAGTGACACAACTATTCACGTACTCAATTTAGGCCAAAAAAAGCACATAACTTCAGCCAACTGCCGGACTTAGTAAACTAGAGTTTACACATTCGCTTTAAACCCAAGAAGGGAACTATGTATGTACCCCTTTAGTCGGTATTTTGCTAATCTTCTCTTTTCCTGACATTTTTGATGGGAACATGTATAGAAAGTGTACCCAAACGGACTTTATAAGCCCAATCCGTCTGACAATCAGTTTAAAGCGGACTTTTTTGACAGTACTATGTATTTCGAGTGCTAGTACAAATTTAATATTTCGCCTAATGTTATAGTGAAAGTGGCTTGCCAAAAGACTGTAGTTCTTTAGGTGGGCGCCTTTAGGTGGGTGCCTTACTGTGCGAGGGGTCCCAGGTTTGATCCCCGCAAAAACACAAATTACATCTTAAGGTTTTTTTTTTCCACTGCGCCACTTCTCCTGAACAATCTGGCAAACATCCGAGATCATAACCCAGAAAAAGGTTCTCTCCATTCGTCCCAAAAAAAACAATAAGGACAAACAAAATCTGAGAGAGAATATGAATTAATTTCTCGGTAGTTAACAGCACGAACTAAGGAAGGCAGCACAGGATTGGACTCTAACTCCAAACGACAGAAGAAAGGGGGTCGAAGAGTTAAGATCTATCAACGGACGTTGAAAGAAGGACTGGTGTTGTTGACATTATATTCAGCCAAGCTGTCAACTTCGAAGAAACATACATACTTGTGGCTTGTCTAGAATTAATCAGGCACTAACTGTTCGTGGAAACAAACTATCTGTTCAAGGAGATGGTGAAAAAAGGTAAAATTCATACAGCACTGACACTGCATAGCTGAAGAATTGGTCAGCTGCCAAATACAGAGAATTACGCATTGGTGTATGAAAAATACACACTTGGTCTTTGAAAATTTGTAAATGCAGTTTGCGGGAAAGACGAAATTGATAAAGAGTATCGTCAGGCACGTAGCCAGGGGGGGGGGCTTGAGGGGCTGAAGCCCCCCCCCGAAACGTTAAGCAAAAAATAAAAAACTGAAACTTTCTAATATAAATTCAAATCTTCCGCAACCATTCAAATGCAAATATAACTTTAAAAAATGTCATTAAAAACACGCACCAGAGAGCCGAAAAACTCGACTTATTCTAAGTCTTTGTGAAACGCAAGATTCATTGAAAGGTATGACAGTATTATTTCCTTTGTAGAGCTCTTCAAATGCATCTCAATAAGTCTTGAAGAAATAACCAGCAGAACGTGGGCGATGTCTACGAAAGCATCAACACTTTTGGCAGCGATCGAAAAAAGTTCCTAGTAAGCCTCATTGTATGCGAAAAACTATTCAATTTAACGCTACCTTTATCAGTTTTCCTACAGACCAAATCCTTAGATTTCGTTTCTGCTATCGACCGCACAAAAGAAGTTCTGAATTCTCTTAAGAACATCAGAGAAAATGCCGAAGATTTTTTCAGAGACGCTTTTCAATCCGAATCCCAACTTGCCGAGGACTTATTTAAAGTTGAATTAAGAGCCCCAAGAACTTAATTGAAACAAACAACGCGTTCCAATCCAGAAACCTCTTCTACTGAAGCCTATTTTGAGTGTCTATACTGATTCCTTGCATAGGAAACATCGTTAAAACAAAATCTTACGGACAGATTCATGGTTAACGAAGACGTTCTAGCATCATGTCATGTCAAAAAAAAAATCAAGACGTCTTCTGCTTTGAAAAAAATAATTTTAGTATGTTCGTTTAGGTACATACGATTTAAAAAGTAATAAGAATCAGTGAATTGGTATATACAGGGTATCCCAGTTAAGCAGTATAATCCTTTAAGGGAAGATTCCTGGGGCCAGATCGCGTAAAATAAAAACGCGACAATAGACAGAAACTGCTAGTATGGAAACGACGTCGTTCGATCGTTTTCATTTTACGTGATCTGGGACCTGAAGTTCCGCCGAACAAAATATTGTATGGTAGGGGGGGTCTATTTTCACCATATTTCCCGTTTTATTTTTTTTATGGAATTTTTATCCTTGAGAATTTTTCTAAAAATTATGTTAAGCAACTTGAATTTGTAGTAAAAGACGTTTTTTGTCAGACAAAAATGGTCAAAAAGAGACTCGATATTTCTCTAAAATCAACTTTTTCTTTCACTGCACCCCAGAATCCATGGGTGTTAGGTAAGGAGATATGCGGGTAGCCAAGTGACGCTGCTACTGTCACAAGGTGCTCCATCTTGTTGAAAGAACATCGCTCTTCTCTGAAAAAGAAGAACATCTTCAAGGAGCTTCATCATTCGTTCTCTAATAAATTCAAGAGAATTAACTGTTTGTGGAAGAACGTGCGGGCCTACTAAAGTGTTTTCAAACATTTACGCTAAACCTCCTTTGAAATAAGAACACATTTTGAAGAAGTTGTTCAAAATAATTAAATTCTTATCTTTGAAAGGATGTTGTGTGTATTAAATTGGAATTGGGGTTTGACCAATGGTGCAAATTGTGGAGGTTTGTAGCTTTATAACTTAGTTTGTGAATTGCGCTTCTTCAGTCCACAGAATGTTCTTGAGGAAGTGTCCGTACCGGTGCTAAATGGGAAGGGTGTAACCTATTACTCTGGAGAGTTCTGGGAAGTTCCAATTGCACAGCTTGTCCTCGGACCTGACTAAAGGCTTAACTTCCACAGCACGCAAAATCCCACCCTCAATTTCTGCCGCCGCTGGGTCTGAACGTCGTTTTTTTTATTTCGAAGAGCTCACCCGGTATCAACAAGGCGCTGATACGCATCAGTACCCGGCTATACATGGTGTACTACGATTTGGGTATCGGCGTTGGACTCCTATCTTGCCAACAAAGCGTTTCCATGACAAAACCCGTTTACAAACACTATGTCCGCGTAATCACGTTTTGAATACGTTTTGTGTAGATCAGCTTATCAATGTAAAGCTTTTTTCATATTCGACAATTAACGGTTAACCATTGCTCATAACTACTTTAGTTTATTATTCTGACTTAATTTTTTTGACAGAAAACGGCTTTTACAACAACTTTCTGTTGATCGTACGTAAAAAAGTTGCTTAACATAGCTTTTAGAAAATTTCTCAAGGATAAAAATTTCATAAAAAAAATAAAAATTTATTAAGTAAACATTTTGAGAAAAAAGTATTTTAAGTCAAAAAATGTAACAACAAATTTTCAAAATGTTGAGTTTAAGGAGCTATAACTCTTTTGCAGCTGCACACATGTACCTTATGACTTGTATGCGCTTCTAAATTGTCTTTTCAAAATGCACAAAACAATTTTTGTATCTCTAATAGTTTAGAAGTTATAGCGTTTTAAGTGGTAACACCTACAAATTAGAGGTCACATGCTTTGAAGGGCCATAACGGGAAATATGGTGAAAATAGACCCACCTTGGCACAAAATTGTTTGTTCTACGGAACTTCACGAATCTTCCCTTAAAGGATTATTCTGCTTAACTGGGACACCCTGTATATAGTTTTTTGTTTAAAGATTCCTCGTAAGATTTGGAAGCAAGCCCCCCCCCGAAACAAAATCCTGGCTACGGCCCTGAGTATCGTACGGAATAAATGTTTATACTAAATGCCGCACCAATCACTTGACGTTCCCAAAAGCAATCAGTGGCTAGTTTTATGAGGGAAGCAGAATATGTAGCACTAGCAACAGAAGCAACACATCTTTGAAACCTGAAAATTAATTTGCCTGAGTAAAGGCTAGAATAAAGGCACCCTAGGGATACCAATCGCTACTATCGAGAGTACAAATCTTAGGTGGACAAGTTTAACCACTTGTCTAGCGACAAAACAAATTTGGCCTAAGTTGGATTTCAAGGTGTCATTACTGGACACTGCCTGATAGGCAAACATGCCGCAAGGCTGGGCCTTTTTGCTAACGACTTTTGTAGAAGCTGCATCGACGAGGAAGAGGAGGAAACTATTTCTCACCTTCTTTGTTCCTGCCCAGCTCTCTCCCGCAGAAGGAAGCTCCACTTAGAAGCCTTCCATTACAACGACTTGGACGATCTGACAAGCATAGACATCAGAAGCCTCTTACGCTTTATAAAGAGCTCAAAATGGTTCAACTAGTAGGGAGATCTCAGATCGTTCTTCGTGGCATCACAATGGACCTATACTGGTCTAAGTGTGTTGGCGTTTTTAGCTGACAGCCACTTTTAACCAACCAACCAAAGGCTAGAATAACGGTTGCCACGGATAATGGAGAAGCAAAACAGAAAATGCTGTGCTTTGTAGAGGTATTAAGAAAGATTTGCGGTGTAAATCTAAACCATCGAATCTAATTAAAACTCCCCACCAATCCCAATTGTGTCCGTCAAACTTACTGTAATGCATTTCGCAAGGCCAATTCTTATCTACTCGAGCATGTGATTCGCATTCACGATTAGTGTAACAAAGATCTGGGTATGGATTAAACCGCTTCATTGCTTTGACTTCAATACTTGTTGTTAGGAAGAACCTAACGTTTCTGCAGAACAACTAAATAAGCTGGAAAACCATGCAATTGAAGGCTAACGCAACTTTTGCTAGCTTTTACGACTCACAACTGACTTTGTAGCGGTATTTTAACTATCCAGCCAGTACAAAAGTGGAAAGTAGGTAGTTACTCTATAAATACAAATAAAAAAATGGAAATAATCATAAAACAGACCGTGACCGAGTGTGTAACCCCTCAAGCAAGTAAATTGTTCCACTTATTCCTTTGAACATAACTCTTTTACTCTACTTCAAGTTGTTGAACCTAAAAATGATAGGCACTTACTTCCGACACGTTTAAACTTTTCTATCTGTAAATGATCGCAGCGCAGTGATAGCGCTTGTTATCGATCATAATAACAAGATTGTGACTCACACATTATTGCCACGAAAAACAATTGAATCCCCGAACAAACAACTAACCCAACGAAAAAAAGTTCCAAAATCTCTGATCTGAAACACAGAGTTGTAAGTTGACACAGTTATGTCTGCCCCCAATTAAGCAATTGGTTGATTACATTACGCTATCGGGCATTGGCTCGCATTATACGCGCACTACGCCCAACCAAATGTGGTGTCACCAATTAAACTGAACAATTGCAAATGAACTCGAACTCACCTATGAATTCTCTCCTGTTGCTCCATTTCGTTATCCAGTTCAATGCAGGCGAATAGTTCCATCTCGCCCATCCGCCCGAAAACCCCATTAGGGATTTTCCTCAGGAACTTTTTCAGTACACTAGCGATTGTGTACACCGAGTAGTTGTCCACGTTGACCAATCGGCCCGCTTGCAGGAAATGTATCAATTTTTTCATGGCACCTTGATGGCCTGGAGCACGGAATACATCTCGTCGATTCGGTGATTCCTTGTTCAGCTTGAGTATAAGAACAAGCAGTGGTCCGGGAATGTTGTCATTCTTGCATACTTCTTCCAGTGGAACTCCAAACTTCACTTTCTCCAGACGGTACGAGGGATAGGGAGCCCCACCGGATCCCGGATGGCCACACGATGTGACTACGCTGCCAAGATCCGCGGCACGACGGTGTACACGTTCCGCCCAGCTGGACATTTTATTTGGCTTCACGTCTACTTTCAAACACACTGATCTTTTTCGAATATTCTTTTCGGGTTTACGAAGGATTTTCGGTGAACTTAACACAAAAATTAAGAGGAAAACCGAAAAAAATTAATTTTAAAACTCAAAACGGGGCAAAAACAAAAAGGAATAAAAATGGTTAATTGTTTTCACTTGTGTATCACAAAATCATTTATGTGTGGTTTAAATTTTTTTTATTTTTGCTATATATGTATGCGTAGAAAATTTCTTTCACAGCCTTTTCCTTCACACGCTGAAGTTTGAGGCGAAAAAAATGTGTTTTGTGCGGGCGGCGAGTGTTTTTCACTATGTTCTCGCTTTGAATTTAATCATTTTATTTATTAATTCAATGGAATTGTACTCTGTTTCGGGGTTATAATCAAATTGAAAAGAATAACGAACGCGAATTTAGGGCACACTGCACATTTTCTTAATTTCTTTTTTCACACAGAACGAACTAAACTAACCAACTGGGCAAATCTGGACAGACCCCACGGGCCATGGACATGCAATAGTGAACACTGGAAGAGGGCGCTTCCATAGATTCCATGAAAAATGGATAAAAGGTGGGTGTGTGTGTGCGTTTTTTTTTATTTTATTTTGCGGCGGGAAGTGTTCGGAAAGCTGTCACGAGTTGTTGACATTCAAATGAGTGCATTCAGCGTTTGCAAAGCAAATCAGTTACCTACCTATTTAATGCTACTTATTATACTCATTGCGGCGACTATAGGCGTATTTTTTTGGGAAGTGAGTATAACAAAACTAAAAGTGGGTATAACAATTTTGCATGTAAAACCAAAAGTGAGTATAACAAAACTAAAAGTGAGTATACCAGTTTTGCATGTAAAAGTAAAAGTGAGCTAGCTATAGATTCCCAAAAAAATACGCCTTATATTTTAAATTTGTTGATTAAAATAAAGGTTGTTAAACATTTTAATTTGTTAAACAAGTTCTTTCATACTTTTTCTATAAAAATGTCAGTTCTCAGAATGTCCTCATTTTAAAACTCAATCTGGTACAAAAACGTATACTTAAACGAACGACCGAATATTCGAAAGTTTTGACAATCCGTTCACATGAACATTTTTCTGGATCACGGCAGTTTGCAAATTTCAGTCATGAGTATCTACCACCAATTTATGATTTGAGGTTAATTTCGAATGAATTTTTTGTTCGCTAGTTTGTGGAACGCGAATTAAATGATGTGGATTGCGACTAAACTTTGACAATAATTCACGCCAAGAGTGTTTTTGTTCGCGGCAAAAAGTTTGGAATTCGAAATTTCGCTATTTAATCTGTTTATAAACTTGTTTTCTTAATCAATTTTTATGGATAATTAATTATCCCCCTCTTAGAATAACAAAATGTGAAATTTTCTGTTTATACATGTTTAAAAAGCTTTTGGTTCAAAGCTGCTTGTTCGCATTTCATCAATTCTTTCGTTCGCTGTCATGTGAATGGTCCTTATTATTATATTATGGTCTGAGCGTCGTGATTCTGATCGGAATAAATTGGAAACATTCCCTTTTTTGGAATGACATCTCTATTATGAGTTTCAAACATTTTACTTGGCAGATTCACTCACGCCCAATAGGTGTCTCTAGTATTCTATGGAGAACCACAAGCGCGCTAGTTATGTTGGCGTCATTTTCTGGCCAGATATTGTATGGAACTGACGTTTCAATCGCAGTCCATGCATAGTATTTCAATGAGAATCTCGGAGAATTTCGGAGAATCTGAAAAAAAAAAAATCATGCAAAAGAAATGACAGTTAACAATTTATTAAACAAACAACATATATGTATCACAGCAAAAGAAAAATGAGAGAATACCAAGTGAAAATGTGTCTGCACGAAGAACGATGATGAAAAGACAATTATTGGTTTATTAAAATTTAGCCACGCCATCACCAAAACGTCAATAAGCAGCATTTGAGATATACCCATTACACTGCATCACCCTATTTTGACAGCTAGAGCCGTCAGGACATGACCACTCGGCATGCAGTCTAAACAGTATTTTGATACGAACTGGAACGTAGTCAACATGTTAAAATCAAATTTCAAAACCCATCTGTGGGAGAGTCCAGAAAACCAGATGCTTTTGACATACTCCCAGAGGTAGACTTGCTATTAATTAAATTTTCACTTACGCCTAAGAGTAGGCTAAAAGTGGCTATTAATTCTACTAGGGCAATTCACAATACATAGTTTTATTCTGTATTTAAGCAAAATTGAGAATTAACCATGTGAATTTGAAGACCCATTCCATTTTGTCCCGCGAATCGTTGCGAATCAAAGCCAAATACTCTGAGAACCGAAGGGGCTAATTTTCCTTCCTGACACTCGACAGGTGAGAGTTTGAAAGTACGTTTTTAGAGCATGACGTAGTACCTAATTCTGTTGGAGAGGACAAGCACGCTGCTACCTTCGACCTTCGATAGCCACCCCACTGGTGTACGTTTCGGGTTTAGCAGTTTGGATGCTCTTTACCTACTTTTTTTGAAAAAATCTCGGTCATCCGACTATTGCTTAAGGCATTAGCACTTTATCAGATGGCATACCTACAATGATTTACTTCAGTCTCAGGTGACCATGACCACGGTCTTCGATGTTCAGGCAGGCAGACAGTCTTGTAACACAAAGAGTCGCCTAACATTGTTTTAAATGCATAACATTACTTTGCACCCACAACTATTTAAATGAAATGGGTGTCTCAGTCTCAGGAAGAACGTTTTAATTATGTATGTCAGTTCAATTAATAAGCCAAGGCCAGCGCAATTTGCATGTTTCACAATTAAGCTATGAACCACAAGTGATGACTGAATTAGCAATGTCCGCCTACGATTGTATCACTTTGGAATGTGCAATCTATTGAATAGTTTGGCTGGAGTGAGCTGCGGGTTGAACTCGACAATGCAATGCAAGAACGTATTTGTGGGCTGTTTGCGGAAACATTTGGTAAAGCAAATTTCAATAAGAAACAAATTCATTCGATTGTATTCACTTGTGCTTTATTGTAGGGCAATCTTCAACTCGATTATGTTCAAGGTTTCAATTGCGCACACAATTAAACAACAACAGTGTCTTTATTTACATAGCAAATATTAGGTCTAACTAGATCTCCTTTGCCTCTATTCGTCGTTGGCAAACTCTGCTGGATCCTTGCGCATCCGGCGAGCGTGGTCCTTCTCTGCCCAGTCATAGACCATGTATCCAAGGATGAAAGCTTCAGAAATAAATAAAATTAATTATTTGATCATATACCTACTGTGCAGTCACAAAAAACTTACGTGGTGTTACACGAAACACATTCGATCTGAATCGCCGGAACATGTTGGGGACACCCTTGCTGATGGCGCCAGCGAATGCCTTCTGTTCGAATGGTGAAAGCTTGTAGGTCACGATGCCATTGATCTTGTACAAATTGCCAAAATGTTGGCCACTCAAAATTGAAGTCAAACGCATCTTGTAGTCAGAGTTTTGGAGGCTTGAAGAGTAGAAAGAATTTAATATATTTTATTAATTTTCCATCAAAACAGAACGAAAAGGATCTGGGCGAATAGGCAAATTGTGAAAATAAACATTGCACTGGGGAAAATTTGTTTGATGTTGGGCACTGATGTGTACTGCACTGGCAATGATGATTTTTCACGGAGCTCACGGAAGCTTATGTAATGTGTGACCGATTCATTGCTATCCTAGGGGCCTCATAATCGTCGCGCGACACGTTCATAATTGGTTGGTATTTTTAGAATTGGCAATTAAGAGAACAATTATTAATGCCAAATGAACACCCTCAGGCAATTACGGTTACAAGAAATTAATTAAAAGTTTTTTTTTCTGTTCAGCGAAAATTTTATTCTTACCTGCGGGGGAAATTAAACTGCAATCTGTCAGAGAAGAGGTTGTGGGCGAACGAAATGGAAGTGTGACAGCTGTCAGAATTTCTCAGATTTGTTTTCGAAGTTCGAAGATTGTTCTTAGTAGGGACATCTATACTTTCACGACAGAAATAGAAAATTTACTCCAGAAAGGTGGTATGGGGTAAGTTTTTCAAAGAATTGTCGGTGTCAATGTCTCAAAACGAAATCTTTGAAATAGGCTGCAAATCCAAAAATTATGTCAGCTTTTTTGTCTATTCCTTCACCTCTCTGATAAACAACCAAGAGTATACCTGTCCTGAAAGAGCTTCTCAATTTCATTCGACAAAAAATGAAAACTCAAACAAAGTGAGTAGCGACGGAAATCAAAGAATTCGATGGACTTTTACAACCCAATTCCGTCTATCTGAATTGATTTACGTAGCTCGACCAAGCTGACAATACGTTTATTCCTCCACAGAGTTAACAATCATCAAATTACTGCAAATGTAGAAAAGGAGTCGAATGTCGTTGACGATAAAATAATTAGCAGAACAAAGATCAAAGTCTGGTTCAGCTGAATATCTCAAACAGGAATATTGATTGGCAACAGGTCGGTTTGGAGTTTTGACTTGCATGAAGATTGAACCGCCAAAGCAAACTCTTCATTTGAAATATTGTTCGCTCTTTTGCATGACAATGTAATGAAAGCCCAGTATACTCCTCGAGCTAAATTATAACTGCCATACAAACATATATACAAAGATACTAGGCAGGTAGAAATCACCTAGAGGAGGTTACAATTTAGATCCATAACATAGCTCTAAAAACTCAGTCATCGTTCGTCTAATCTTCGAAAAATTACAAAACAAACAGACCTTTCAGCTTGTTATGACATCAACCCATATGACATTTTCCAACTGTCAGTAAAATATTTTCTTTTTGCATATTAAAATCCTACAAAAAAATGTCCACACGTTGGTATCCTATTTATCAAAGAGGAAATCCTCAGCTACGTGTGTTCCTTCCAAATTTTTGGATGAAATTAATTCGTCCAGTCGAGGAACAACCCGAAAATGTCGTAACTTTCTCTGTGTCAATGCAAATGACACGATTCGATGTCACCAACTATTTGGAGAAAATCTACAATGTGCCGGTGAAACATGTTCGTACGAGAATAGCACTTGGACCCACCAAAAGAGATCAAACCTACGGTTATGTGACAAAAGGCGATGATGTCAAATTTGCTTATGTAACTTTGGTAAGTGTTCTCCATTTAAAATCAAATATAAAAATCTTACAAAATGATTACTTCCACAGCCGAAGGACGTGAAATTCGTTTTTCCTGAAGTTTGTCCAAAGAAGGAAGGTGAAGACGGCAATGGCGATGATAAATCAATGGACGAATCGAAGCAGGGATTCAGAAACTTCCTCGATCGGAACAAGAAACGCCCTGGAACACCCGGTTGGTTTTCGATTTAAGGAGTTTGCCCCGAAATTCCACTTTGTTTTAGAAAGTGCTCTATATTGTTGTCGTGTTGATAGGAAGAGATAAAATAAAAATCAGTTTTTGTTTAAAAATAGCTGTTTGAATGTCAGGCGAGAAGAAAATTGTCCGCAGAGTGCCAAGAAGGCGGATGAGGTAGGTTTTTTTTTATGGTAAAATGTACAGACTACTTGCCTGTGGTCTGTAAGTGTAATCCCCTTCGCAACACTTCTCTCTCTTAACCTAATGGCAGATGGCAGCCTGTTGCAATTGAAATTGTTTTCGCTTAACCCCAATCAACATTCCGATCTCCGATAGCAACGACAAACTTTTCCAGTTTGATCGATAACTTCATTTGATTAACGCATGTAATTTTCATCATCACCTGCTTTACGTGACCATACTCGTATGTGCCTACAACCAACCCCTACTGCTTAAATAAAACTCCCTTATACCATGACATGCGGCGAACAGAAACGTTTAGTAACGAATCTGGCAAACATGTATGGCAGGTGAGTACGAGGTCATATGGGGGGAGGGTTTTGTGGTAAGGTCATTCGACTACATTTTCGTGAATTTAAATTCATTTGCAGAGTAGGCGCCCAGTCGAATGCTCACGAACGCATGAAGATCTGCTTCTGTACGGATTTGGACAAGTCAGTCCTAGTGAATAATTTCGAAAAACGCGGTTGGACACAAGTCGGCGCCGATGATGATTGGAATTTCTATTGGGCTGGGGTGCAAAGCTGCAGAAATATCTTTAGTGTGGATAGTGGCTATCGGATGCACGACAACCAGTGAGTTAAATATGATTCCTTGTAACTAATACTTAAAGTTCTCCATTTTCAGAATAATCAATCATTTTCCCAATCACTACGAACTGTCGCGGAAGGATCTGTTAGTGAAGAACATCAAGAGATACCGCAAAGATCTTGAACGCGATGGTAATCCGCTGGCAGAAAAATCGGAAACGAATCAATATGGTGCAGCTAGATACTTGTATCTGGACTTTATTCCAGTGACTTTTGTGCTGCCAGCTGGTATGACGAAGTATTTGTCAGGTTTCCTGATTTCTTTTTTCAAACTTCCCTTCTCCAGATTACAACATGTTCGTAGAGGAGTACCGAAAGAATCCGCAGAGTACATGGATAATGAAACCCTGTGGGAAGTCGCAGGGTGCTGGAATTTTTCTCATTAACAAATTGTCTAAATTGAAGAAGTGGTCGCGTGAAGCTAAGGGACCTTTCCATCCACAAATTGGCAAGGAGAGTTATGTGATCTCAAGGTAGCTGCAATTTTCGTTGGTGAAATTTATTAAAATAACGTTTCTTTCTACTTATAGATATATCGATAATCCTCTGCTGATTGGTGGAAAGAAATTCGACCTTCGATTGTACGTGCTGGTGACCTCCTTTCGACCGTTGAAAGCCTATTTGTTTAAACAGGGTTTTTGTCGATTTTGTACTGTAAAATATGACACCAGTGTTACGGAGTTGGACAACATGTATGTTCATTTGACCAATGTCAGTGTACAGAAACATGGGGTAAGCTTGTGAATTAAAATAAAAATTTGACTCAGAAAATCAATTTCAATTCCATTACTGAAAAGTGTATGTCCAACAGACTATGCAATTCTACTACGACTATCCCAATCTAATCGACTTTATTACCTTGATGATACTTGCTTTTGCGATTGTCCGGTTCCGGGTGGTGCTATATGTACTTTCAGTCTGACTTGATCTGTTGCCTGTATATGAAAAACTTCACTCCCAAGTACCTACTTAACTCCACTAGTACCTGAAAGAAAATGGGGATCTGCCTCCTGGTCAGCCGAACTATGTCCGAAACCTCTGTTATGGCACAGATTAACTCTTGAGGTAACTCATCATTCCTCAGACAGTTCGAAAAAAACTCTTTGACTTTATCCCGACAGGCAGACATGCTATTGTCAGTTCTTCTTCATTATATAAGGAGCTTTCTTTTTCGCTCATCCTGGTCTGTGTCTTGTCGCCTCCATAGTTGCTCCTGCTGCTTGTCCGACAACCCAACGACAATACCTTATATCGTTTTTTTCCAGTGATCGCTGTTTACATTGAGACCGATCTCCATTCATTTTTGTCTTTTGCTTAGGTTGATTGTTTTTTTGTTTCTGGAAATTCGGCTAGTATTTTCCAATACGTTATTGATTGCATTGAATCGTCCATTAACCTCAACACTTATCTACCGTCATTCCAGGATCGGATTCATTCCTCTGTATATAACAAATTGTACACCAAGAAGGCTTAAATATATTCTATGAAGAAAACTTCGTTTGGACTGGCCACGTTCCATCTTTGGGTGCTCGTTCGCCTAGCCTATGGCTTCTATTCATTGTTTGTTGGCTTACAGGTCGTAGGCAATATAATTATATTATATTGATTTTAGGTGTCAGGGGAGTTACTCTGCAGTTCCTAATCACAGATGATTAGTTGGTATTGCTGTAGTTGCCTAATAGAGGGTGAGTCGCCAATGTTGATTACATTTACCCTCAGCCCCGCTTTACTTCCAGGATTCGTCCTGTTCTTGCGTATGTTTTTTGCGTGGGGTTTACCCATCTGCGATCATATTGATCTGTCTTTTGTGTACATGTGTATAGCTGGCTATGCTTAGTTTAGGTGGTGAATATCCTTATATTTCTAATTCCATTTATATTTCCAGGGTGAGTACAACAATCTCCATGGTGGCAAATGGTCCGTTCAAAATCTCGGCCTTTACTTAGAAGGCACTCGCGGCAAGGAAGTTACCGATCGGCTATTTGGAGCCATTTCCTGGCTCATTGTCCATTCATTGCGAGCAGTTGCACCAGTTATGGCAAGTGATCGTCATTGTTTTGAGTGCTACGGCTACGACATCATCATAGACAATAATTTGAAGCCATGGCTTGTAGAAGTAAACGCATCGCCATCGTTAACCTCAACAACGGTTACGGATCGAATTTTAAAATATAAACTGATCGACAATATGCTGTCGGTAGTCCTACCACCAGATGGTGTTCCAGAGTAAGTATCGATTCATTTTACAATTCATCTCATATACTCAGAAATACTATATTTCATCTAGTGTTCGTTGGAATAAAATTCCCTCACCGGATGCCTTGGGTAACTTTGAACTACTTATCGACGAAGAACTGGCTGCCCAAGAAGAATCACAAAACACGAATGCTATGAATACTAAGGGCAAGTCACAGGGAAATCGCTGGAAGTAGGGAAATCAATTTTTTATAATAGTTTCCGTTTTTCCAAGAAATTAAAATTTCAAATAAAATACAAAAGAGTTGACATGCGAACTGTGGTTTTCGTTTCATTTAAGAGAAATCTATTTTTCTCTTTAGCTACCGGCGCTTATCACAATCAGCTGATGGAATGTAAACAAAGCGTTCCGCCAAGACGAAATGAGAATGCAGAGCAAGGTTGCTACGAAGACAACCGAAATCGACTCGTCGTCGTCGTCATCGTCATCATCGTCGAACGTGGAAGTGAATTGCGTGCCTCCGTCGAGCCATGGTAACCACAAACGACCTTTCTCTTTTGTGATGTAAATAAACAGTGGTAACTCTTAACAGCGGTCTCCATCGAAACGATCGAAGCGGTTAACACCGTTAAAGCCAATCGCTCGCACCACTTTGAGGCTTGAGATATACTTCAACGAGTTAAATGGTTATGGTGGTGCTGCAGCCAGCAGGTGAACGAAGGTAAAAGTAACCAGGAAAGCGACAGTTCGATTTGTTATCTGTTCGCAGACAGACGTTGGAACGGAGAAATATCGATTTTGCTCTCGGTACTTTTCTTTTTGGGGGAGTTTGGGTTTTTTTTTTACCAAACGAAAATAAAAATAAAATAGAAAATAAATTCGCGTGTGTATATTTTATTAATACCAGTTAAATAAATTAAACGCGTTGCACAAGTGAAGAAATAAAAAAAAAAAAAATTATATTCAAAACAGATATCGTTAAATAATAATTGAAAGTGTTTGAAAGTGTATCTGAAATATACCTTTATGTATTATTTTTGCAATTATAAATTATTTCGATTCATGATCAATTTTCTAAGTTATTAATCAAAAAGAAAAGAAAATTCTCCCGCTCGCCTATTACCTTGGATATTTGTGCAACTGTTTGTTTATTGGATTAAAATCGATTTCGAAAAATGCAGCATTTGCGTGGATAAACTACTTACCAATTGGAATACGAGTATCTACATTATTTTGATTTTTTTTAAAAGGTTAGTCTAAATTCGCTCTTTTTTTTAAATTATGTAGTTTGTAATTGGCAATCAAAATGGTGCAAGAGTAATGAAAGTCTGTTTATTGTTGGAATGCATTTACAAAATTGTTTCATTGCCAATAATGTTTTAACGGTATTTATTATTCGGCACCTATTTCTCAATTAAGTTGGGAATTATATGTGAAAATGAAAACTGCGCTGCTACGTATTGTTTGTGGGGATCTATATGCGAGGTTTTGAGACTTTGTATGGGCTTAAGGTTATAATAGGATTACGTGGACTTAAGCTAGTGTCAAAAATTGACAAAAATCACCTCAAGTTCAATCAAACGATTGAAATGTACCGCTAATCATATTACAAGGGCCACGTTCCATTGACCGCCATACACATCTAGTACATAATATCCCTGGTAGAGGAACGCTTCAACTAGATGTCTATGGCCAGCGTCAAAGTGACATTTGATTTTGATTATTTTGTGTCCTTTTTTGACAATTTTAAGATTGGACGTATAAAATTATTTAAAAAAGATTGAAAAATATGGAAGTTTGAATTCTTATTCTTATTGTCGAGATGATCAGGAAAGCATTCCTTTTCTTTAGATGATTCCCTGGTTATTATGGGACACCTAAAATAGAGACTCTAATTTTTAAAGTTGGCCTATTTGGAAAAAAAATAAATAAATAATCGAAACATCAAGTAGTAAATAATTGCCTCAAATAAAATAGAACCTTAGCCTAGTTCCTCTCACAACCAATCTTTTGGGTGAGTTTTTATTTTTGAGAGGAGTTTAAGGGACTGCTTTGAGAAGCCTTCTCAGCACAATTATATGCCGTTTTCGAATGGTCGTCCAGAACCGACCGGAATCAATCCGAACGCTTTTGAAAGCGTTCGATTGACACTCAACTAACAGTTCTTCTCCTAAAGAGATGAGAAATTTGCTTCTGGATATGAATCCAGAATCGCGGAGCGTACTTCCGGACGGTTCTGGACGACCGACCGAAAACGACAATAGTCTCGGACATATTTGAATTTCCATCGCCCTAAATGCGACAATTTTGCTCACTAAACTTGACGGTGAAAAAGTGTATCGACTAATCGATTTCTAACTGTTCGATTATCCTGATTCCGGTGGTACCTGGTGTTACAGTGCAGACTGTGCTTTCCGACTGTATATAAAACCATCTCGATTTCGACTTTGACACTAAATTCTTGAGAGGCTGAACGGACAAAAATATACAAATCATTTTGCAGTCTTAATCGTTTTCTCAAACAAAATAAACTAAAGGGAAACATTACATACCTACAAGAATATATTTTCGCAAGTGCAGTAATTTACTGTGACATGGCACTTGGACCAACAATTAAAATGTTGCTATCGCACCTAGGCAGAGACGCGCGGCGTTTGTAGTGCTTACTTACTTAGATGGCGCTACAGTCCGGGGTGGATCTGGCTTTCAACCAAAACGTCTCTACAGTTAGCGCGATCTTTGGCTAAATGCTTCCAATTGCGCACTCGATGTTGGTTAGGGTTCCTTTCCATTTGTGCACGCCACCTAAGGCGAGGTTCCTCTACTCAACTGCGTTGTCCCTTCAAAGAATTTAGCGTTCGAAACGACCAAGATCTCTTCATCCGCCTTTTGTTAACGTCCATGCGCCACTGATCAGGATGGTCTTATATGGAGTCTCCTTAGTGTGTCTTGACAAGGCCTTACTAGTCAGTTGCCTTCTTAGGCCAAAGAAACAGAGGTTGGCAAGTGTAACTCTTCGTTTGATTTCTGCTGTGGTATGGTTGGTTGGTTGAAAGTGGCTGTCAGCAGAAAACGCCAACACACTTAGACCAGTATAGGTCCATTGTGATGCCACGATGCAGGATCTGAGATCTCCCTACTAGTTGAACCATTTTGAGCTCTTTATAAAGCGTAAGAGGCTTCTGATGTCTATGCTTGTCAGATCGCCCAAGTCGTTGTAATAGAAGGCTCCTAAGTGAAGTTTCCTTCTGCGGGAGAGAGCTGGGCAGGAACAAAGAAGGTGAGGGATAGTTTCCTCCTCTTCCTCGTCCATGCAGCTTCTACAAAAGTCGTTTGCGAAGAGGCCCAGCCTTGCGGCATGTTTGCCAATCAAGCAGTGTCCAGTAATGACACCTATTGTGGTGCCGATATGCAATCTGTTGAGAGAGATCAATTTCTTAGAGCGTTTCAGATCCAGCTTAGGCCAAATTTGTTTTGTCGCTAGACAAGTGGTTAACCTCGTCCACCTAAGATTTGTACTCTCGATAGCATTCAGCTTCAATTGTTGTTTGCGAGTAGCGATTGGTATCCCTAGGGTGCCTTTATCCGGCAGAATGGGTTGAGTTGTTCCTATTCTAGCGAGTTCATCGGCCTTACAATTCCCTGGAATGTCTCTATGCCCCGGCACCCAAATTAGGTGAATGTTGAACTGTTCGGCCATCTCCGTAAGAGACGATCGGCAGTCGAGGGCTGTTAGAGAAGTTATAGAGATCGAATCCAAGGATTTGATGGCTGCTTGGCTGTCCGAAAATATGTAGATATCCTTAACGGATATGACGTTTTTCTTGAGCCAGGATAAGACTTCTTTAATCGCCATAATTTCCGCCTGGAACACGCTACAGTAATTTGGTAGACGGAAGGAGAGCCTAAGATTAAGACGTTCCGAGAAAACACCCCCACCAACTCCGTCATTGGTTTTTGAGCCGTCAGTATAGAAGTGAACTGATTCATCTTCCGGGAAGGCATCTCCATTCCAGGTTGCTCTGGATGGGATTGTGACGAGAAAATTCTTGTCAAAGTTTAGAGATGGGGTGGTGTAGTCAGTGTTTTCGGTTGAGATCTCGAATTTTTTCAAAATAGAGGCGTGGCCAAAGTCTTTGCTTGACCACTGTGAGATAGCTTTAAGGCGAATGGCTGCACTCGCTGCCATTTGCTTGCTAAATATGTCAAGGGGTAATATATGAAACAATATGTCTAGTGCCGCAGAGGGTGTTGTGCGTAGTGCACCGCTTATGCACATGCAGGCTGTGCGCTGGACCTTGCTTATGTGGTCGCGGTTTGTGGCCTTCTCCAAGGCTGTCCACCAGACAATTATCCCATAGGTGAGTATCGGTCTTATAACTGAGATATAGAGCCAGTGGGTTACTCGAGGTTGTAAACCCCATTTACTACCAATAGCTTTTTTACAAGAGAAGAGTGCTACTGTAGCCTTCTTGACTCTTTCTTGGATGTTAAGTTTCCAACTAAGCTTCCTATCCAGGATAAGCCCCAAATATTTAGCTTTGTCAGAGAAAGTTAGGTTGATACCATTAAGTGAGGGAGGGTCGACTGTCGGAATTTTATATTTCCTGGTGAAAAGCACCAGATCAGTTTTGTGGGGGTTCACACCTAAACCACAACGACTCGCCCAACTGGCTAACTTATTTAAAGCATTTTGTAGGAGTTCTTTAAGAGTATTTAAGTGCTTTCCTGAGACGGCTATAGCAACATCATCTGCATAAGCGATCGCCGTGCATCCTTCACCTTCCAGGATCATCAATAGTTCATTGACCACCAAATTCCAAAGAAGAGGGGATAGAACACCACCTTGCGGAGTGCCTCTACTAACAGATCTTCTTGCGGACACCTCACCCAGCTTTGAGTTGATAATCCGGCCATTGAGCAGTAGATTGATCAGTTCGCCAAGTGAGCTGTCGACATTCAGAGCTGAAAGCGCATCTGCTATCGCTGATGTATTGACATTGTTAAAGGCGCCTTCTATGTCAAGGAAGGCAACCATCGTGTACTCCTTATGGAACAGGGAGTATTCGATATTACGTACTAAAGTGTGTAATGCCGTCTCCACTGATTTACCTTTGCAGTATGCGTGCTGGGCCGCAGACAGTAGTTTTTTATCGATACTGTTGCGTAAGTGGATATCAATCAGTCGTTCTAGTGTTTTAAGAAGGAATGATGATAGACTAATAGGTCTGAAATCTTTAGAATTAGTGTGGGAGCATTTACCTGCTTTGGGTATGAAGACAACTTTAACTTCTCTCCATATCTTTGGGATATAAACTAAATCGAGACAACTTTTGAAGATTGTCTGAAGCATCGGCAAGATTATGTCCGATGATTTCTGCAATTCGGCAGGTATTATGCCGTCAGGTCCCGCGGATTTATATGGTTTGAAGCTATGGATTGCCCAGTTTAGTTTTCTTTGTGTAATTATATTTGAAGGGGTGGTTATTGGTTGCGATGGACTGTTGAAGTTCGAGTTGCTAACCACATGGGAGCTGCCTGGGAAATGTGTATCAAGCAGTAGATTGAGCGAATCTTCGCTGGAGGTCGTCCAGGACCCATCGTCTTTTTTGAGGGAGCTGGGTGTTATTGGATTCGTGGAGAGAATTTTCCTAAACCTTGAGGCCTCAGAGGCTTCTTCTATTTTGTCACAGAAGAGTCTCCAAGAATTGCGTTTGGCTTTTCTCAATTCTTTTTTATATATATTTAGTGATGCCTTGTACAAGTCCCAGTCTAACGCGTTTCTCGTACTTTTGGCATTATTGAATAGTTTTCTACATTTAGTTCTAAGAGGGCCTAGACCTGCATTCCACCAATGCGGCTTCTTCTTGCCTCTGGGTTGGACCAGCGGACAGGAAGAAGTCATTGCTTTATTGAGAGCGAAGGTGAGGGTCTCAACCATGCTGTCAAGTTCTTGGGGGTTACAGGGAGGATTAAGGTTATCGGGGGAAACTGTATTAATCAGAGTTGTCCTATATTTGAGCCAATCAGTTTTGCGGTAATTCCTGAAGACTGGAGGGCTTATGGAGTCTACATATAAAGAAAATTGGAGATACCTGTGATCCGACGAAGAGGGTTCGTCAGATACCTTCCAGTTCCGTATACGCTGCACGATATTATCGGAAGCAAGGGTGATATCCAGCACTTCTTGCCTGTTTCTGGTCACGAATGTTGGTTCGTTGCCTATATTGCACAAAATAAGGTTTGTACTTAAAATGTAGTCAAACAGTAACTCACCTCTTTTGTTGATGTCGGTATAATCGTCAGAGTTTTTAGCGAAGCCGAGGTAGACAAAGTCCCTAACCACCTTAAAGTTGTATCTGTCTATCGTGACATTCTATTGGACTCTTCGATGTTGTGTGTCGCTTCTTGTTGACAGCATGTATTTTGTTTTGCCTTCATTTACCGCTAAACCCATTTTTGCCGAGTCTGCTGTACTAATATTTGCAAGCACACCAGTCACAAACCAGTAAGAAATATACCGTCGACTCCTCCCACATAACGGACTTTGCCTACAAGCTGTTGGTACCATAGGATTTATTTATGTGTTGGGCCTGTATAAATTAAAGGGAAGAAATTACGGCACACACATACGTAGCAAAATCCTATGGTAGTTGCACCTGGCTGTGGTTTATGGCTGTGGGGCTGTGTTCTGCAGGTTTCTTCTTTTTTTTCGGTTACACTTCGTTCACATCACAGTTTAGTTTTAGAGAATGTTAAATTGTTTAAACTGTTGATATCAATTAAAATAGGCGATTTAAAGGAATATTCACATGAGAATGAACGAACGAATTGATATTATGCGAACAAACCACTTTTGATGCATTTATATAAACAAATTGCTCATTTTACTATTGCAAGAGTACCTAAGTAGAATAATAAAATAATCCATCCAAATATGGGAAAAACTATTTTCAAAAGAGCATAAACGACGAATTTTCGAACTCCAAATTTTTTGCCTCGAAGAAAAACACCCTTAGCGCGAATTGTCACAAGTTTATTCAAAATTCACAACGTTCAAATCCGTTCCACAAACTATCAAAAAAAAAAATTCGGTTGAACTTAAACTCAAATCAGAGATTGTTAGGTACCTAGTAGAAATTGATGTCTGAACTTCGTGAACTGTTACGACCAAGAAAAGTTTTCATGTGAATGGACTTCCAAAACCTGTGAATATTTCTTTAACTTTTACCAGGTTCCCACCAACGTGATTTAGCTAATTCATGTCATTAATTTCGTTAATTATTATACATTTTCATGATTGCTAATTACGTTATACATACGCGTTTTATTTTTAATTGCGTCGCTCTTGTCGCAAAATAAAATGAAACATACCTTTTCAACTGCAGCTCTTTATTCAGCTGTTTATTTAGCAACAAAACTGTTTCGATGAGCTTATGATATTTATAGATATTACATATATTCATATAAATAAAAAAGGAGTTCTATTCATATTATCAGGTAATGTTTCCAACTCAAATTGATTTTGCACCACAAACTATTTAAATTCAGTGGAAACGTCTTTCGTGATTTAGTAATAATTTTGTCTTAATCACGTGGTTATCCTTTACATATTAGTTATTTTTATTTTGTTATTGATGAACAAATGCTGAAAAAGTTTTTCGGAGACAAAGATAAAACACAACCAACTCCCTGAAAAGAAGAAGGACGCGTGAGATTATTCGAAATGATTTGTAAGACAGAAAAAGCAGTATAATAGTTTATGGTGATGCCGTAAGGTATTGTTCTCATGTTAAACTAAACAACAATTCCAACAGTTATCCTTTATTTGTTGGTAGCAATTTTGACAAAATTGTTGGAACGTAAAACAAAATGCCAGAATCTTTTTTTTACATTTTACATTCACTAGGTGATTTGTTGTTGCGATAAAGAAAGTATTAGTTTTTGAATATGCGAACAAAATATTATTAACGATATAAATTATATTTTCGCCCAAATTGAATTTAAATCATTCCAAACAACCGTCTTATCTGAAATCCGTTTTATCTGAAATGTAAACAGTACCTAATTTTAGTTCCCCATAATTCCCACCGTTTCTTAACGCATCTCAACAAATGGCCGCTTACATGTTTTATTTACATTGGCGCCATTAATTTTGACATTTACACGTATTCACAGACAGGGTAATATTTTTCCGGGGAGAATCGGGTAGGTGCACGGGAAGTCGACGGTCTAGTTCTCTGTGGTTTGTGACACCAGTGGACAGCTCGCTGCGTTCTGCCAATGATGTCGATGTCATCAGCGTATGCAAGATTGCAAGTACATATGTAGTTGTACAGACTTTTGAAAAAGTGGGTACCTGGTGTTGGCTTCCAACTTTCTCAGGTATAATGTTGAAAAAGTTAAATGTCAACGCATCACCTTATCTAAGTCATTTTTGACATCAAAAGTCTCGGTGATATTGTTTTCGACTTTTATAAAGCAGAGAGCGTTCTCCATCGACGTTCCGCATAATATGACAAGTTTGGCAGGGATGCCAAAACTAGACATGGATCTGTATTGCTCATCTCTATAAATGCTATCATATATGCAGCCTCAAAATCGATAAATAGATGGTAAGTATCGATTTGAACTTCTTGGGGTTTTTCCAAGATACTGTCGTAGTGTGAATATTTGGACGCTTGTGGACTTACCAACCTTAAGAAATGTGACATCAATAATGACAAAATAAGAAACCAAGCAAACAGGGCCATTAAATCAAACGGGATATTCGCATTAAATTTTAAAACAACTGTCAGAAATTGTCATAATTTGGCCACTTGATACTTTTAGTTTTATACCAGATTAATAGTATGAGTGTTTGTGCATTAGAAATTGCGTTTTTATATTATAGCTACTTAGATTAAAAAAAACAACAAAGAAAAATATGTTTTTATTCAGTAAATTTTAGTGTCATACTTTAATTCAAACCTTACCAGTTCTCTATAAAAGTATAAGTGGCCCACAAAATGTTAAAGCTTCCTTTACTATTATTATATAAATATGCCATCATACATAGCTTAAAATAATTTGTTTTTAATTCTTCATCCGTTTCACATCCGCATCACAATAATGCAAAGTGTATCTCAATTAAATCAAGTAGGTAACACTCGTTTATAACTGTCTTCTATATTAAATGCATGTGAGCAACTGCACAAGTGTGAATTCAAGAAAGAATATGAGCTACAAAAAGTTATTATCACCACTACTACCACTAAAATATAATAAAAGGTTTAACGATAAGCCAGAGTTAATAAAACAACAATTATTTAAACTAGACAAACTCAATGAAGTGAGACCAAAACTAGATTAGAGTCATAACCGCACCTAATTAGTTCCTTCTACGTACCTTGTACTTAACCATAACCACTTTCATCGAGGCTTAAGTGCTCTATATTCAAGCTGGGGCACTCCACTGCCACTCGCGGATGTCTACTACAGTGCAGTGCATATTTTATTGAATTGCTTGAATGCATCTTGCACTACTCCTATTCGTATAGTATAGTAGTGCAACCTAGTGATTTATGTTGGATTCGTAATTTTTATTACACTTTACATAAGCTCAGTATGGGTAGAGGAGCATAACCAGGAGGGTTAGTTCAGTAGGACAATGGGTATATTGCGTATTCACAAATTAGGGTATAAACGCATATGAACATACTCGCGTATTTATCTCAAGTCATTTAAATTTCAGTGTTGGAATGTCAGTAAGGAAAACTATATAGGCCGCATGTCAATTGGGCTAAATAATTATCCTCGGATAATTTTCTGACCCTTATGAAAGTGTTAGACCAAACTCCAACCTTAAAACAGAGATTAATCGAATTTTACGCTATTAATTCATTGAAAATCAGTGTTTTATTTCCTTTTCAACATTCTAGAAAAAGCAAGCAAAAGAAAACGTCAAAAAATTAGCCTATAGGGTAATTTGTTGACAGCTTAAAATTCGTTTTCCACCACGATAGTGTCAGAAAATTATCCGAGGATAATTATTTAGCCCAATTGACATTGACACACGGCCTTAAATGTGAGTATATCAGTTGTAGAGCTGTAACGTGCGATTTAAGGCTTCCACACACCACCGGGATTGTGATAGCGATTTAAATGCGAGAATCTCAGCTGAAACGTGGAATTTAACCTGGGAGCAGATTGGATCTAATCGGCAAAACATTGGCATTTTTGAATGAACGCTATATTTTTGCCAATAAATTGTATTTTTATAGGGTGATCGAACTTGGACTGAGGATGGTGGCATTTTGCCAATAGCTTTTGCGATTTTCATATTTTTTGAAATGAAATGAAAGTTTTCAAAAAGGAAATATCGAGTCTTAAGTATACCATTAAATAAATGGTCAAGAAATGGTCGTCTTCTTGATTTAAATTGTTGTAATTTCGTTTGGTTTTCTTTGGATTTAAATTCCGTGTGTTAAAAAATGTACCAAAAAAAGAAAAATCTCCCACTTTTGCTCTTAAGTAAAACTCTGGAGTTTTCTATATGTAGCTTAAATTCGTCAATTTTGTTTATAAGCATTCCCAATTAAAAAAATTAGTATATAACGATCTAAGTAACGATCTTGGCCTGGAATCCAATTGTGAATTCAGGGACACACACAAATTTCATCAAAATCGGTCCAGCCGTTCGGATAAAATAAAATTCCTGCAGCCTAATGGCAGCGGCACATGACGGGTCCAATTGTGAATCTACTACAATTCCGCAAGCGTGCATAATTTCACCCGTGCACACAGTTAGCAAAACTCACCCTCACGACCCTCACGTTTACACGCAGTGTGTCAATTGGGCTAAATAGTTATCCTCGGATATGCCGTCCACAGTTCGATGAACATTTGTATGTTGATAATACTCGACTGAACAACACTCCTCCGAAAGGCTGAGAGCTGTTAATGTTAAATAATTAAAGTCCTGATGCTATTTTCTTTGACTTTTGTTAATTTTGCATTTAAATACGAGTTGGTTGTAGGTATGTGTGCTCAAGATATGCAGGAACCAGGAAGAATAATGGGAATCGTGTTCGATGATAGTGATAGACCACTCAAACTTTGTGGGCTAGTGACTAAAAGTGCCACTTCTCTGTCTAGATTTGTTACAAGCGTCCCATATATTTTTGAGGAGACTTCTTGTATACGAATCCGTTCCCAGAAGACTTTCCTCACTGGGTGGTTTTGTTAAATCGCGTCTTACAGCGCACTGATCGTATTTGTAGAGAGATTTCTTGAGCAATACTCGTCTGTTTGGATTGGTTACAAGTGTATACTGATAGTGTATAGAATTTTCAGAAAGGCTTTTTATAAGAATTCGATCAAGACAACTTTCTTTATTAAGACTTATTAAGAATTTGATCGAGAACCGGGTAGCTTTGTAAAACAGTGGCTTGTTATAGCACGCTGATCGTTACCATTCTAGATAGCCTTCAAGTGCCCAACATTTGCTGCTTCTGAAGAATTCAATCGAAGGTGTGGTTTTTTTAAATTAAACCGCACATTTTCAACTTCTTTACAAAACTTACAAGAAATTATAAATTCTAGACAACTTTGATTCTGCCAATTTTTTGCCTCAGATCGTTATTTTTCTACTTAATTTCGACTCGAAAACTCATATTCATATAATGGCCTAAACTGTATCGCGTCGCGCTGTCAAAATTAAGTACCTACACGGAAAAAGTGGGAGTAGACATCATCGTTGTCGCAATGGCGGAAGATAACAAATGTTAACTTTTGATGCGCGTCGTGTTGGAAAGAACATAGTTCTGTGTAAATATAATTTTGACAGGTCGAAATCGCCTCCATTTTGAGTTCTACGTCTACCTCTGGCATTTATCTGTGTTTAGTCAACCAATAAACACCTCGACTTGACTCATATCTCAATACTCAAAATTCGAACAGACATTTTGCAACTTCCTCTAACTAAAGTCAACAAACTTAGAGATAAGTTGTTTCGATCGCGCTCTCAATCTTCAGCCAGCCTCAAACTTTCACTGTCAATATAATACAACTTTGTAATATAGTATGACGTTTAATAATTACAATATTATTGATGTGGTGGTGCAAAAAAAAAACAACTATAAAGCGATCACTGGGCAGGACACTGACATTGAGTCGATAAATGCTTTCAGAGAGTTACTACATATAACCCTGCTGATTAGAGATCAAAATTTAACTCTTTTGCAACTGTAATCGTCATGCTAATCAACGTCATTAAATCTTTTAATCGGTGCAAACCAATTGCCAAGAAATCACGTTCACTTTCCAATCTGCAGGCATTTTGCTGCATTATATTAAATCACTTTCAAGCGATTGAGGAAACTATGCGTTGACACATTTCTTGAAGGAACTATTTGAACTGACGTTTTGTGAGAAATACCACGTCGAATGTATTACAACTTCCATGCTCACTTTGATCTATGATTAGACTAAAGTCATTATTGCCACTTAATTACTGACAACTGGTAGCTTGCGAAGCCAATGAAATTAAATGTGAAACAATTAAGTAATTGCCTGCGTTTGTTATGTAACACTGATCGCGTTCGTAGTTCATATTAATCGCTAGATTCTCGTGATCTATGCCAGTAAATTTCAGCTGTGCGTAAAGTCGTGGATTTTTGACTCAAGATGATTTATTTTAGGCCTGCAACTAAGATTACAATAAAATCATCTATAAAGTAGGTAGTACCACACGGTACAATGTTGCAAATGTCGGATTGGCCAAGCCGTTGATTACACGTCCATCCGTCAAATACCTACACTTTTGAGATAGAAATGTCATGAATTTGTTGATTGAGTCGCTAAGCTAGCTAGAGTATTACAGCGCTTGGTCTATTATGCAATTCATTAGTAAATATTTTTCTACAAATTGGTGATTGTTAAAAAATAGCTTTCAGTTGTTGTATGACTCAGCAGCTTGACGTTTTCGATTTCATTTACTCATAAAAGCAATAAAACACCAACTCTGGCGTCTCACTATTTTTTTTTCTTAAGATTTTTGATTTATCTCTGCAGCCAAACAAAAATGCAACAGCTGAAGCTGACATCTAACTAAACCAAGCTACTTATTGCACCCAGTTAAGTTAGCATACGGTCGCGTTGGTCGTTCGGACGGATCATGTTTGTATGCAAATCGCTCGTAAAACGGATTTATTTCGCAAAGGAAACGGGGAAAATACGTATTTTTGCTTAAAAATGGATCAAGACTTTGACTAGAACAGTATGTACCTATATTGGTGCAAATATAATGATCACTTAAGCGGGGGCAACTAGATGCCCATGGCTGGCTCACGACTTTGGCTTCAAAACGTGTGACTTTTTTTCTGTCATTTGCTCGTAGATTATGACCTCGTATATTCTGTCTTTTGGTATTGTTGGTTTTTTTTTCTGTTTGTTCAAAGGGAAATAAATTGTGATTAATTTTTTGTCTTTTAATTAATGGGTGAGCAGATAAGTTTCTTGTTTAAATTAGGTAGCTACAGGGAGTTGAAGAAAATATGACATTGACAGGCCGTGACGGTGGAAATAGCGAAAATGTATGCAGTTGTCACTTACCTACCGCACTGTCCAACTTATTCGAAGTACTCTCTGGATTTCCATAGACTTCCATATTTCTTTCTTGGTTTAGGTTTCTAGTGCGCCAAAGCTGGCATATCTGTATATAGAAGATGATTATGGGTTATGCATACAATGTACACAACACACATCAACATAGTTGCATCATTGAAAAGCGCCCTCTATATGACGACGCAAATAGCGAATTCTTTTTTCGCAGTATTACCAACAAGGGCCTCTCACAGATGGGGTGCTGAGCTAATATCTACTCGTACATCAAGCTCTACTATGTAGTTATTTGGCAGAAAGGAGATGATACTCAGTGGTCGGAAATTCTTAGCGAGGGATTGTTCATCTTTACCCATCTCTGGTATGAGAAGAACACTTTCACAAATTTCTAGGGGATCGGTGTACCTATATAAACAAGTGCTAGCAGTGGAGAGTTTTTTTTTTCGAGTTGAGATCATCTGGCTATAACCCTTTTACTGCATTGCTGATCATAATTTCCTTTGTACAGAATAATCGTCAAATGCATTAACATCTATAGGTGCCTGAAAAATGCGATTCGCACCGACTGACTGTAAGAATTAAGAAGAACTTTATCCCTCTATATATCCCATTGAGCACTCGCAAAAGTACTTATTTAACATTCGCAAAACTGACTGTCAGACTTAAGAGGCAACTTATTTTATTGAGCACGCGCAAAAGTACTTCTAGATGGAAGAGATTTAAAATTAGTCTTAAGGCTGAGCTTATAATAAAGAGTGTCCCATGATTCATAGACAGATTTTGGTTATGTATGGAATATCACATCGGATAAATGGACGTCACGGCTTTGGGATCAAGTACCTACGTATGCATTTATTGACATTCCGTTTCGCATAAATGTGGCTGAATTTCATTTATTCACCTCCCAATTTTCTCTTTCAAGGCGTTGTTGGTGGTGGTGGGCTTGTTTGCATAGACATTTGACTTCAAAAAACCCCAAAGAAAAAAGTCCAATGGCTTTAAATCACAAGATCTAGATGGCCAATTCTGACGGGCCGATTATACCTACATGATTAGAAAATGACTCATGCAGTAATTGAATTGTTTCTCTGGCTGTATGACATGTGTCACTGTCTTGTTGAAACCACATGTTGGTCACATCAATATCTTGTAATTTGGGCACTAAAAACAGGGTTATCATGTCACGATAACGAACACCATTAATTGTTACTGCCTGTGGCTGACCAGCGCATTTTCGAAGAAGAATGGTCTGATAATGCATCCAGCCTAAAATCCGCACTGAACAGTCACCCGTTGTGGATGCATTTGTTTCTCAACAATTACTCGTGTGTTTTCTGATTTCTGAACCCCAAATGTGACAATTTTGACGATTAACGAAGCCATCAAGATAAAAATGAGCTTCATCACTGAAGATATGATTTTGTTCGAAAAATCAGCATCCACCTGTTGTTGTTGCAAAATCCATTCAAGGAGCTCTCTTCGCGCTGCATGGTCAGTCTTCAGTTCTTGAGTCAATTGAACTTTCTAAGCAGGGATCATGACGTAATCTCGAATGACAAAAATCTCGAAGGCTAAAAATCTCGAAAAGTTTTTTATTTAATCTCGAATGCAAAAATCTCGAATGTACAAAAACGCCCGAGCCAAAAAATGCGTCCCACCACAGTTAACGAAAAAAAAAAATTATAAATTATACCTACAGTTTATAAAAAAATAGAAGAGCATTTATTGTTTTAACAAAATAAACTTAAAAGCTAAAAAAAAGTAAATAATGGAAAAATAACAGTTTATGTAGGTTAGGTCTTCATAACAAAACTCGATAGTCTCGCAAAAACTCAAGAACGGCTGGATCGATTTGGATAATTCTTCTTTTGAATTGTTGTTCTTGAATCAGGGATGGTTTGAAAATTCGGAAAACTCCAAATAAAAAGCCAGTAATTCTAAAAAAATATAAATTTCCATTTTGTATGGCAATACTAGCTGTACCCGCCCGGCTTTGCCCGTGCACAGAAATTGTATTGCTTATAGATCTTAGATAATAATGTTCTTTCGTAAAATGCGAAAAATGAGAATAAATCGATTTTCTGGAATTTTCTTTCTGCGTGTAAACCTGAAATACAGCAATACGAACCAAACAAAAAAAGAATCATGAAATTCGGGCCAGCGGTTATCGAGTTATAACGTCATCGAGTTTCACCCCATAGAAGATGTTGTTTGTGTGGGCAGTGACACGCCCTTTTATCCAATTTTTACCAATCTTACAGCAACACTCCTAAGCCAATACCTAAGATTATCTGTAAGTTTCAACACAGTCGATTCGGCGGTTTTCGAGATATTTTTTGTATGGGCGGTGCCACGCCTCTTTGTCCAATTTTTACCCATCTTCATAGCAACACTCCTGGGCCAATACCTAAGATTGTCTGTAAGTTTAAACTCAATCGATTCGGCGGTTTTCGAGATATAAGATTTTGAATGTTTTTTTTGTGTGGGCGGTGCCACGCCTCTTTGTCCAATTTTGACCAAACTTTACAGAAACCGTATATGGACCAATACCAAAGATGTGTGAAAGTTTTGGTTAAAAACGGTAAATGAGTTAAGGCGTGAATCGACGACAAACATTTTAGGGCTCAATTTTTATATATATAGATACTTCACTAATGATCGCAAAACTCGAAAACCACCAAACCGATTGAACTCAAACTTTGGGAGAATCTTTTTTATTGGCTCAAAGGAGTTCCTGCGAAGTTTGATCAATTGGACAAAGGGGCGTGGAACGTACAAAAAAAATTAATTTCAAAAATTTTAAGATTTTTTTGAAAATTGTTGTGTGTTATTTGAGAAATAAATTGAAGCTTTGAAAATGTGTCCCAATGTCGCCTGTATTTGTGAAAGGGGCCCCAAAAACGCTTATTCCGAATTGTGTTCGCCATGCGTCCCGACAGTAGAAAAGTCGCCATTATGTCGCCCATCGGTAACACTGCCTGGACTGTCAGAAATACTCTCGCGAACTGCTTCTAACTTTTCTGTTGAACGAATTGTGACAGGACACCCAGAAGTGTTTAGGATCACTAATTGAACCAGTCTCAGTAAATTGTTCAGTTATTCTCTTCACAGTTTGAAGGTTTTAAAATTTTAAATCACTATGATGGCCATATTTTGTTTGAAAATTGCGGACTGTAGCTGACAAATCTTCATTATTTTTAAAATATTTTTCCGTTGGCATCACTATACTATTAAATGGCGAAAAATTCAAATTTTGCATGAATTATGGGACACCCTTTAGAATTGCTTGCCAGTAAATCACTAGTCTAGATGAATATTTTACGATTTTCTTTCCATTTTATTTGAAAAATAGAAAGGAAAGCAAGATATCTTTCTTTCTTCACAATCACAAATTAAATTGGCATTCGCATATAAAAGATGTTTTATTAGAGGTATAGAACTTTGAAATGGAATAAAACAATTTTTTTTTTAAATTGAATTTAAATTTAATTTATTCGAAAGATAATCTTCTGGCATTATAATTTAAATATGATTTAAATATGACTGCCACGGCTGGCTCGGACGTAGTCTAATCAGGAGGTCCAATTTTCGATGACTTTTTCCGACATTTGTGGCCGTATATCGGCAATAATGCGGCGAATGTTGTCCTCCAAGTGGTCAATCGTTTCGGGCTTATCGGCGTAGACTAGCGACTTCACATATGGCTACAATTTTTTCGTCTATAAATAAATAGTATTTTTCAGAAAAAAAATTGGAAACGTCGGCAAAATCGAAAAAACGTCTGAAAATAAATAGAAATCATCAGGATTTTCAGAAGAAATTTCAAGTTTTCCAGACGAATATTTAAAAAAAGCTGACAAAAACTAGCAGATGAATATGAACAAATTAGAAGATGAAAATAATTTCTTTTCAGTCGAAAATGTTTTAACCCTTCACATATCCCCACATAAAATAGTCAAGCGGCGTTAAATCGCACGATCTTGGAGGCCAATTCACGCCTCACGGGTCCGCAACGTGAAACTACGCGGTTTCCAAACGTTTCCTTCAATAAATCAATTGTGGCACGAGACATGTTGCGCTGTCTTGTTGAAATTACAGCTCCTGCACATCATGGTTATTCAATTAATGAACGAAAAAGTCAGTAATCATGGCTCTATAGCGGTCACCATTGACTGTAACGTTCTGACCAGCATCGTTTTAAAAGAAGTACGGACCAATTATTCCACCAACCCACAAATCATACCAAAAAGTCAGTTTTTGTGGATGTAACGGTGTCTCAACATACACTTGAGGATTATCATCACTCCAAATACGGCAGTTTTATTTATTGACGTATCCATTCAACCAAAAGTTAACGATTATGTTGACCGTAAAATGGACGTAGTGCGCGATACGTATTTCGAACAGAACCATGATTTTCAAAATAAATTTGCACAATTTGGAAGCGTTATTCAGACGGCAGTCTATTCACCGTTGAATTGCCAAACCAAACTAAAAATAAATCACTTGACAGCTGACAAAATGGCCGCCAGTTAAAATAGTGTTGCCAACTTAAAGTTCTATACCTCTAAGAAAAACACCCTTTACTTTGTTTGTTTTGTTCTTCCGCATGGTTTTCAAGAAATCGACGGTCATTTTTCTTCTGTTTACATTGGCCATGAAGTATTTCACACAACTCAAGTACCGTCTGGGGTTCTGAGATGAACTCACCGGCGAACTCGAAGCTAATGAAAAAGCACATCCATACAGCACATTGACTTGCAATTCTACTTATCTCGCTTTATAGCTCTGCCTTTAGATATAAAAGTCTTCGACTTTGACACAATGACACAAAGCTCAGCATTTCTGTCAACATTATTCTTTTGTGACTCACTAATACTTTCACCATCTTAATGTTTTTGACGTCTTACTTGAAGTTTGCGAGCACTACCTTCGGGTAGGTAAGTAAGGCAAAGAAAGAAATTCAAGTGACAAATGATATCCCATATCCCAAAGCCATGTAGTGTTTCCTGGTTCAAGAGTAGGTACAAATTACTCTGCTTTTTACGACTGTCATAAAAGAAACCAACAAGAAAGAGACATTACATCACTTAAAGACACCCATTCGCTTAGGGCTACTTCGTCTTAGTCATAAAATTCATCATCATCAAAGCTTAATATTAAATCTTGTCCTTTTACTTTCTTTACCCGGTTTTCATTTTCACTTCCCATTCTCAAATTCATCATCATAATCGTAACAATAATAATAAAAAAAAATATATTTTTACTTCCTTTCAGATTGGATTTCCATCAATTTAAAGCGGGAAAGCACAACCATCGCCGCCGAAGCGCCGCCGCCACTCGTGTTATAACAGTGGATCAAGCAGAACGATGAAATGCCACGATTGGATATTTTTAATGTTTACAACGATAATTTGTTGTACAGCAACAATCTCGATAGCACAGGTAAGTCCAACGCGTAACCCTATCAAATTGCATTGAATATCAACTAATATAATCTTACCAACATCGATATCCGCATTATCGAACTGATCCTTGCGTTTAATTACTCTCGCTGTGAGTGAGAGTGATTTACGATAGTGATCCCCAATTTTGATATAGTTTTTTTTCTCCCACTGATCCCTAATGAAACTCATTCATAGATACTATCGAGCGAAATGGAATAGCGTAGCGATACCTGATAGGTACTATAGCGACAGGTGAAAGATGCATCGCAAAGATACGAGTATGCAATTACAAAAGGGTGTCGCCTGGGGCACACTATTGATGTAATCCAGTTTAAAGCGTGTGCCGCGAAATGGAGCCGGTGTCAGATCAGAGCATCTCTTCCTCGGTTGTTGGTTCGCTTCTTCTATTTTATATTCCATAGATGATTCCAATCAACTTTCCCTCTCATCTCAGCCGTGAGCTGAGCACGTTGGTTATAATAGCTACTCCGAGCGGGGTGTATAGGTATTCGTGTTTGAGGTAAGCAAAAGTGCTCTGGAATTTCACTTAACCGGCGACGATTATGTTGTCTTCATAACCACTGACTCGGTTGTCAGCGTATTGATGCATATTTGTACCGCCACTTGTTGCCGAAACCAGACACCGCACCGCATACACAAGCCCCCATCGTGAGAAGTGCAACGTCCCGCGTTCCCAGATTTGGCTTTATTATTTGCTCTCGGCTTATTATTTGCACGGCTTATACACTTTTGGTGACCGGCTTAATGTTTGGAAATAACGTGTCTGGCCACACATGTTGACCAAATTTGTATTTTTTGGAGTCTTCTTGTGTAATCGAACGTCGCTAATGGGTGGCAGATACATGATCGCCGATCGATATTTGTAGTTGGATTTGGGAAGCTATTCTAAAACTTCCTTTCTTGTAAAATGGGAACATGTGAAGTCAATCTTTTAATTAGTGGCGTCTATATTCGTTCAATTTTCAATGGATACGCAGCTAAAAGACGGGTGCAACACGTCGAGATCATTATACTTCAATTGGAGATTAATTATTTCTCGAGAAAGTGGGCACCTTGTTTCTTTGAATGCAATTATGTATAGGTATACCGACTTCCACAGGATTTTTCTCGTTTTCCAATATCCTCTGCGATATTTATTGCATCTTCCTACATGAAGCTATGAATATTTTTTCCCGCTCACTTTGGGATCATGCAGTGAACTCTATTTCACATCTCATACAAGACAACTTAATTGACTGTAGCATACATACCTATGTGGCTGCGGCTTGTGGCTCCGCTGAAGTCTACACGCTCTTCAGGTGGCTGGAATAACAGCCTATCCTTAGTGTAACTTGTCCATAAAGCAACAATTGCGTAAGCGTAACATTCGCCCCTCGAGGAAACAAATTAAAAAAAAAAAAACAGCCGTTGGGTAGCGTAAATCACATACTCGGATAGTTTATTTGATAAAGCCATAACTGAAAGCCTTCAGCATTGAAACAAATTCGAAGGGGGAACAAAATTAATCAAAACGAGTGCAGTAATTTTCCAAACGAAATAACATTTCATTCAAGTTATGCGAATTGAAATTGCGATGTTCCACAATCAGAGCAAACTCCACGGATGAAGTGACATTTAATTTAGACTTAAACGATTTCTTATTACTATCGTTATTGCAGGGCAATTTAATGTTTTATTTTGCAACTTTGCAACAATTTTGCTTGGCAATGCGTTCGAGTATTTTAATGGACTAATTGCAATGACTATGACTTATACTTATACCAGTTGCGAGAAGTAGTTATGCGCTTGAACTATAACTAATGACATTGCTGTGTGATATTGAAATTTATGAGGCGTAGCTTTAATTACATTTTTGCAAATCTGTCATATGAATGCTTTTTTTTTTTTTTGTAAGTGGAACACGCTTTTTGGGTTTTATCTGTCGTTCTTTTTGAAGTCTTATGGATAAGAAGGTTATGTTTCACTTTGCAGATTATACGTGTGGAAAACTGAAAATTCGAAATGCACAAAATAGACATTAGGTTTGTATGGCAAAAATGGAAAAGACTGCAAAAATGGCTAATTTTTTGACGTTAAGCTTAGTACGCTGCTCGAGCTAAATTTTAGCTCCCATACAAAATTCTCTCTAAAATTTAGCTGAGCTAAATTCAAGCGAATCCATTTAGCCGAGCGGTGCACTGCTTCAGCTAAAAAATCGAATCTTCATTTCAAACTGTACTTCATTATACCTATCTGTCAAAATTTAGCGCTCCCATTTATTGATCGGAACATTTTCCAAAGCGAAATTTTGACAGATAGTGTTAGGTTAGGTTAGGGTGGTAGGATTCAACAAGTGCAGCTTCACTTAGGCCAGAGAAGACCCATTGTGAGACCACATGATCTAATGATCTCACAACTACCTGTTGAACAAGCAGGAGCTGAGGATGAAGCGTTGGACGCAACTTATGCATGCATTAGCGATTTTCGCCCAAATTGTCGAGGAAGTATTCTCCGAGATATAGTTTTCTACGAGCTGAGAGGCTGGACACGTGAATAATAGCCTCTTCCTCCTCCTCGTCCATGCAGCTTCTACAGAAATTGTTGAAAGGGAGGCCCAGCCTGAGAGCATGTCTCCCAATAATACAGACACCTACTAAGCTAATGTGCTTATATTGGATCTTTTTAGTGTTACAAGATTGTTGGAGCGCTTGAGATTCAGCATGGGCCAGATGTGTTTTAATGGAGCACATGGTGAAGTTTGTCCACTTTCGATTAGTGGCGGTTATCGCAATTTGTTTAATTGAAAGTTTACAAGTAGCGAGAGGAATATAGAGATTTTCCTTTTCCGGTAGAATCGACAAAGTTGTGAAATGCCTAGCGAGTTTGTCGGTCTTGCAATTCCCTGGAATTTCCCTATGGCCCGGTACACATAGAAGGTGAATTTTGAATTGTTCCGCCATCTCGTTAAGAAATAAGCGGCAATTGATGGCGGTTTTGTGCTTAAAGACAAAGTTGTGCCATGCCTAGCGAGTTTGTCGGTCTTGCAATTCCCTGGAATTTCCCTATGGCCCGGTACACATAGAAGGTGAATTTTGAATTGTTCCGCCATCTCGTTAAGAAATAAGCGGCAATTGATGGCGGTTTTGTGCTTAAAGATGACCGAGTCGAAGGATTTAATCGCGGCTTGTCTATCTGTAAAAATTGCGATATCTTTTGTGGATATTACATTATACCGTAGCCACGAGAGGGCTTCCTTGATCGCCATGATTTCCGCCTTCAACACATAGTACAATTTAAATCTTGGAAGAAAACACCCCCCTGTTTTCGTACTCATCTGTATAAAAGTAGACGGATCCCCTGTGAGACACTACATAACTCTCCGCAGTCAGTCCTGGAGGGTATGCAGGTTTCATAATTGAAGGACGACAAGGAAAAACAGAAAGCGCAGTGAATATAAAACATTTTCGTGTCGATGAATTTTTCGAAGGAAAATATTTTCAACGAACATCTGTTTTCTGTGACACTCATACCTTTCCACAACGCACTCCATGACAAAATTTAGATAGGGCTTTAGCTAATGTTTGAAGAGAAAAATTGGAGACCGGCTAAAATTTAGTTTCGCTCGAGCAGCGTATTTACCTTTATAAGGAACGGCATTGAGTAAAAATTCGTAATACTTAGTAAGATTGGTAAAAGCATGTCACAAAAAATGTAAAATTACCAGAGGTGTTTGATGTTTGTATATAGGTTATGTTATGTTAGGTTAGATTATAAAGTCCCCTCGGAGATCATTGTGAAACCCCTGTTGTGAGACTGAGGGAAATGGAACAAACTTATTATAACTAGTTTCAAAAAACAAATGGCAGCTATAAAGTGACAGCAAAAACTTTCTAAATTTTATGAATGAAATGTCAAATGTTTGTTTCGCAACGCAAATCGTTGGAGGCATGCATTGTTCTAGATCTAGATCAAAAGCCCTTTTTGTTTTCCCAAAATCGTTCGTTGTTGGTCGTTTTTCAAAGCTCAGAAACAGGTTTGAATTTACATCTACTTTTCGTTCATGATCAGAGCCGGAGGTGGCAGGATATATGAAATCAATTTTTTCTAAAAAAAAAAAACAGTATTAAATTTCCCTCTCTAAATCCTTAGGCCTTCCGCACACGGTTCGTATCGTCATCGTAGCATATGCGATGCGATGTACGAGAGGCACACGATTTGTTGTCGCACACTTGTATTTAAATGGAGAACCGCACACGACTCGTCTGCTACGCGTAATCGTCGCAGCATGCATGCCGTGTGCGAAAGGCCTTAAATTGCACGTCCCATCAACAGTTTTAAGTTCGAAATGACAAAGTCATTGATTCTGTGCCATATAACATGACTAGGACAATGAGGATTTTATATACAGAGTTTCCTTAGTGTTTCTTGTCAAGGACTTACTACGCAATTGCCTTCTTAGGCAAAAGCGATTGGTAACCTTCGCTTGATTTCTGATGTAATGACATTGTCGAAGTTTATAGCGGAGCCGGGGTAAACAAAGTCCTTAAAACGATCTTACAATTATACATAGCTGTCTTAGGTTTCGTCCTATTCGTCGAGGTTGTGTGCAGTATCTTTTGACACCATATACTTGGCCCTCATTTACGACTAAGAACATTTTTGTAGCTTCTGTTTCAATAATTGCAAATGGACCAGTGACAGCTTGCTGTCAATGTCAAGTATACAAATAGGTACATATCATTGTACAGATTTGTGAAACATGTTTCCCCTGCTGTTGGCTTTTTAGTTTTGCATAAATTCATCAAGTATGGTGATGAAGAAGTTACATGACATGACAGCTCATATCAACAATCTTTTTTAACATCAAAGGTCTTAGATGTGATTGTTTCTGACGTTTATGGAGCAGCACAGAGTCAGTCTGCACAACCGATGCTTCTAAAGTGGAAGCAGTTTGGTCGTTTGGATGATCTAATTTCTTGTGGACCTAGCAAACGTTGCTAAGGTTCCATTCATCATGCATGTCTATGAGTTGGTTGTATGGTCTCCACCAAGTCGTCTCCCGCTGCCTTACATATATAGGAGGCTCGGCTGGCAGGCTGTCTTGTCCAGTTTAGATATAGCTACGCCCGCACTTAATTTTGGTCGGGTAGACGGTGGCTTTCATCGACCAGATTCAATGGTTCGTTCTATATCTACCGAAAAGGTCTTTCTTCCGATCTTGTTGCCTTGATACGTATATTTGTAGTATTGTAGTACCTCTCTATTTCTTTATGTGATTACCGCGCACTCTTCATCAAACCAAAGGTTTCATTGGATGGTCCGTCGAAATCTAGTAGTACATCAGTTGCTGCTTTTTATGTCATTGGTTTTCGGCTTTTGAGGAAGGAGGCGTATAGGTCTTCTCGATTAAATCACTTAGGGCGATTTTAACGTCTTTGGGCATTTATCATATTTTCCGTCAGGGAGCTCGTAGAAACAATCTTTGGTAGAATCATATATTTTTCCTCTGTGGTGGTATAAGCGTATATCACTCTGAGTCTGATGTTGGCGAATTAAGCCTTGATGCAGATTGTCATAAGACGTTCAGTAATGTGACAATACTTCATAACTCCTTGCTTAAGCTTGCCACATACGACAAATCTACATCCAAATAATTATTTTCCATGATCTGTTATAGCAGTTACCGTAATAAAAGTCACATTTTTCCATTCGCTTTCTTTCCGGTCCATCCCATCGTACTTCCTGTATGGCAGTTATGTCTGCTTTGTAACAGTCGGGACTCGGGGGTCGGGGCTCACCGTTAATTTTTTGTCTGTAAGTGGCCTGCTCAGAGTATACGAACATTCCACTTGAATGTCGGTTAAACCTCCATAAACGTCAACTGAAAAACTATGCTATACCTGTTGAATATAATAGCTTTATCAAAACAGTGGCAAGTGTTCCCAACTACAGATCCGAACGTATTTCCGGCGTTTCATCAATCGCTAGATGACTAGTTTATTTGACTTGACTGATGAACAAACTATTCGGCGAAAATTAAATTTGTTTAAATGTCGTGCTTTTCTTGTATCTATTTTTTTTTTGTATATCTTTTTAATCAATTTAATTAAGTTCCTGTATACATTTTCTCTATAAATGGTTCGAAATGACTTAACTAATTTGGAGCATTTCTCTATTCCTCATTATTTATGTAAATTTTGGCAAATTCAACAAATATTCGCTTTTGCCGCTATCTATGGCGAATTATGTGAATAAACAATAACCAACACTTTTTGAATTGGTAATTCTACCGCAACTTGTAGTATGTTAATGTGCAAATTTTATTACACTTGAGTTGATTATGGATGCGATGGAAAAGAAGGAACTGCCACCATTTGTCACTTCAGACAAAACAAATCGCAACGCACATTCTCGTTCGTCGTAACGTACCTCGCTCTGGCCGAGTTGTGCAATTTTTTTGGTCGCATGCTGCCGCCAGCCACCTAGTGGTTGCATGCCGCCATTAAACAAAACAAGTTTCCACTTCCCTTTCACAGTGTGTGATTAGATTTTTGCGTTTACATTCACTTTCTTGGAATGATGTCCGCCAGAGGCAATAATGGTGAGATGGTGACTTCCATTCCAGTTAACCACTTTAGCTCGAGCAGCACCACACCATTAGCCATCCATCTACTGAGATGTTACCAATTGTCGTCATTTACAGTTGATGTTTTTTAATTAGCGGTAATAAAAAGTCAACGAAATTGAACGACCCATGAGATAAAAGCAAACAAAAGAAGAGAGATCATCTCAAATGACAACAAAACCGCAACCGGACTGGAGCGAGTAAGTTTGATGAATTCATCGAAAAATTGTTTATAGGGCGACTATGGTCAACATAATTTTATTTTTTATTTTTTCCTTTTATAAACCATGGCACTTGTTGGTGTGGTACCATTCATGTCCATTGATGGTTTCTTCAATTGCTTCCGTATGGCAAGTGGTTGCACCACTTTTCTTCGGAACCAGTCTTGGAGCTCAGGTGTCGAAAAGTGATTGCACTCGTACGCATAGGAAGTGCACTTTAACAATTTATTGGAAATGGAGTTGCAGCATTATATAGAAAACTGTAATAATTGTTTAATGATATGTATACATAGTTCCTTGTGAATTAATTGATTTTGTGATGCAACACACTTTTATATAAATTGGTGTTAAATGTCTATAATTCACTGATTATGACACAGAAGGAATAGACGGGTGTTGGGCTACCGTGCGCGGCTACATTTCAAAAAAGGAAATAAGTTATGCTAGTTATACTCAACCTTGTTAGACTCTATCTTTAGACAAGCCCGATAGCTCCGCAATCCTTCCTTTTATTTACATTTGGGTGAGGTACAATTTTCTGACCAGTAGGTAATGACCATATCCCTCTTTTTAAATTAAAAACTTCCGAAATAAAGAAATGAGCTCAAGCATGCGTCTTTTAAAGCTCCTCTTATACCATAGATCAGTCTCACTGTTATAGTCCTACTCTGTAGCGGCTTTAATATCCGAACATTGTAAATTGTGAGGGCTTAAACTAGTGTCAAAAATGAAGAATAATCTACTTTATCTATCGCTAGTTTAGTCCAACGCTTAAAATGGCCATTAATCATAATTAGTCACGACATTGAAGTTCAATGTACCTACATAATTAAGCTTAAGCTAGCTTAGTCTTACGCAATTCTATTATAGTTCAATCTAAAGTGTTTTGCAAGTTATTACTTCTACCTTTGTTTTCTCATAAAAGGTGAACATTTTGTATACGTCATTAATAGTCCGAAGTCTATTGGTAGTGTCAAATTCTTATCGGGATAAAACCACTTTTTCCTCCCCGATCAGGCCTATAATTGTATGATTGTCTACGGAATCTTTGTAAAGAACTACTTTTGCGGGGGTCAGTAAAAAGGCTAGGCGTTTACGTTAGATCTAAACGCCTATAAGTTGGCGCACTGCTACGTTATTTTCAATGCTCCACGATGTCATATTGGCATTCTATTCAAACGTCGATCAATGATATAAGGATATCTGTCCACAATTGACAATTAGTTCCATTGCTTTTGCCAGGCTGCGACTTCTTGTCATATTTATATCAGACTCGCTTGGTTATTCGAGTTTTTATTTCTTCTGGGATAGGTATATCGGTAGGTATCTCAATATAGATACGACAAGTAGGTATGGCATTGTTCGAAGCAGTTCGAAATGAGCGGTGGTATGATTTATTTTTTTGTTTGCTTAAGAATTGAGCCGTTAAGAAGAAGTCTCTTATTCTATTTCGGACCTCAGATGTTACTCATAGTCATAAAATTCGTCTTAAAGGTGCACTAACAACTATTTAGATTCTAGAACCTAGGTGGTGTTTCAAGCTTAGACGAGAGTGCCAATGATTACCCCAAGCTACTTAATAACAGATTGATAAGCAACTTCGTTCCGCTCTGTTTTCAAAGTTATCATTTCCCCATGTTTCCTACGAGTTTTATAATTTGCGAGTTGCAAACCAGTGCCAGTTTGTTTTACGTATACGTACATCTTCTATCATTTTTGCCACAAGCACTGCAATCTGCAAAGCCGATAATTGAATTTCCTCTTGGAATCGGTAATAGCAAAATGTTCACCTTCTCGAAGATTAACCGCAACCTGGAGGAGCTGACTATACATCATTTAACTTCATCTTGACACTTCGACAATCAAGCCTCCATCAGAGGCAATAGGCGAAGTTGGACTCTTTCGGTTACCATCCGTCTTTTCCCGAAGACAAACTATCACCCTTTCGACGTCAAAAATAGTAGAGCAGATAGTTCCAAACATATCTACCCTTCTTTGATCTGTACCAGTGACCCTCCCTACAAGCGGACTATCAGAGGCTACAATAGGAGCAATGTTAGAATGTTTCGGTCATCCGTCGTCTTTTTTCTCACTTCAGTGCGGTTTAAATCACTTCGTCATTCCATCGCATCTTATGCCACCTGTGACTTGGTCACCACGCAACTGCCACACCACTTCGGTGCGCGCCTTGTCTTAGATTAGCGACGCTGCAATTTTCGAGTAAATACGATTTGACTGTTTTTTTTTTTTTATTATTTCTGTCTTGTACTATGTAGTATTGTATTGTAACCAAATTGAGTTATTTTCATATTTCGAAAAAAAAAAAAAAAAAAACAAGTAAAAGTGTTATCATCGGCCTGGCCGAAGCTTTGATACCCTCCACTGTATGTAATGTACAGGTACACGCCTGTGTCTAATATTGTTTTTGTATGGGAGGTACCAGAACTACTTGACCGACATAGACAATTTTTAATACCAACCTGACAACGGTAAAAAGAAGTCCTTCCACAAAATTGTATTCATTTAAGTCGGTTCGTTTGGACGCTATGGTGTTTCCAACGGCTAGAGAGATAAATTGGTCGAATATTGACTTTGTATGGAAAGTAACGGAACTACTTTACCGACATGGACCATTTTTATTACAAACCTGACAACCGTAAAATTAAAATCTCTCACAAAATTTCAGTCTCCTTAGTCGATTCGTTTGGACTCTATCGTGATTTAAATAGATAGAGACCACATGGGTCTAAGAGTGGTTTTGTATGGGAGGTACCAGAACTACTTGACCGACATAGCCCATTTTCAATACCAACCTGACGACGGTAAAAATAAGTCCTCTCACAAAATTTCCCCTAGGTCAATTCGTTTGGACGCTATCGTGCTTTCAACAGACGGACAGACAGACAGACAGACAGACAGACAGACAGACAGACGGACAGACAGACAGACGGACATGGCTAAATCGATTTAGAATGTGATCCTGATTCAGAATATATATACTTTATAGGGTCTCCGGTGAATCCTTCTTGGCGTTACAAATGTAATGACAAAGTGAATATACCTTCCTGTGGAGGGTATAAAAAAACGAGAAGTTGATTAAAACAAAACGTACACGAGTAGGTACTATTGTATCTGCAAAGTCATAGATATCTACTATTGCCATCACGCACTTTGTATCACAATAACATGATTTTCTTTGCACACGGAATTATTACATAATTTTTCTCGACAGTATCTCATCTTACGAATAAAAAGGCCAAAAGTCGTTAATAAATTTTGTACAATCGTATCATCAAAATGTACCCGTCACAGGATAGGCGCATTAACTAGTTAGATTTAATTACTGCTGCGTCAGATAAATTCCAATAAAAATATTGACTCAGTCTGAGTCTGGTGATAGTCAACTGAAGACGACTGCAATTTACTCCTTGAACAAGTTGAAGAAGAACTAGTTTTTTGTTTGTCCTTATGTAATCACAGATAGATAGATTGGTCAACTCTTTTAACTTCGAATGGATTTTGAAAGGAGTTTTATTGGTATTTGTGGATAGCCAGTCATTTTAAATTTTCAAATTTAGGACACTGGCATCGTACGGTAAATCTGTTCGACAGTAGTTTCTGGTTCCCACAGATGATTTGCTAAAATTAAATACGGTTTGATTTATGATACTTGTAATGTCAGATGTCAGTCATAAATTCCTGTTGAAGTTGTGGAGTAAGTATATTCACTACAACGAATGAGTACTTTATGTATTCAAAAATTGGGCATTGTTTGGAAATGATTGAGCTACTATTAAGGTGGGTTTCTTTTCCACATGTCGCTTGATTGACAAAGTTTGACAGCTCTCGTTTATGTCATTGAACGACACCACCGTCTGTTCATTTCCACTTATGTCAATTATTGGCAAAAATCGTTTGTCAGTTCATTGACAATGCAAAATTGCAAACAAGTGTGTTTGTCAATTCACTGAAAGCTATTTCCACTTGCGCTGCCAATTTGGAATTGTCATCACTTTGTCAATTGTGAATTGTTTAAAAAATCCGGAATCTATTATCTTGTTCGGGCTTCAGTGTTTTGAGTTCCAATTTGAGGGCTTTACTCGTGGAATCAAAGGCCCAGCTTAAAAAAGCGAATGGCAACAACCATATTGCGATACAATACCTAATAAAAAAGCTTAACCACAATCTGGTCAACCTATAATACACACCTCGAACTTGTAGCAGCCCACTGCCACGCAAATATACCTACAATTGAAATCGATTTTCAGAAACAATTAAACGATAGCAATCACTTAAGCGAACGCCCAGTCCTTTCATTTCGAATCTTTTAACCACAATTCTTCACACTGCAACAAGAGTAAAAAAAAAAATAAATCATATCACTCATATACACGCCCCACACCCGAGTTTAACGGTGAAGCCTAAGGCCAACTTAAAAATGTTCCAATTTTTACCAGTCTCCAAGCCAGACAATCGATTGCTTGATTCGCTATTCTAGTACAAAATCGTGACTAACGTGCACTCCTGGCTTTAGCCCCAATGCAGGTATGACATGTGCGCAACCAACCGAACCCTCACCCTCAGTCATGCATGCACACCGTGAGAAGGAACTGCTCACCTACCTATGAGCAATCCGTGGCGTGTGCCTTGTCTACCTACGAGCTCCCCCAAGGAAGGCCGCCACAAAAAGCCTTTAAATGGATGCAAGTACGAGTGGTATCGTTTTTTTTTTCTCCTTTTGTACATTATTATGCATCATTACTGGGTGCACTGCTGCTGGTGGTGCTCGTCGCGTCGTCGCTTTGAGATTGTTGATTGGAAAAGCACAAGCTAGGCAGCTGCGCATGTTAGGTAACTTGTGGGCAATTTTTGTTTGCTTCAGTTCGTGCTAAGTGATGATGCACTTGAAGATGATTGCGCACTGTCTTCGGAGAGGAGCATCAGGCTTTGAACTTCCTTAAAGGCATTCTCGTCGACACGCCGCATTTGACAGATGAATACAAGTTGATTACACGATGTTCATGGGAGAATTAAGATACAATGAGCAATAAAGATGCCATTTCAGCAATCCTTAGATGGCGATGCCACCAACTTGATTAAGTGCCGTGATGTTAGACAATTTAATTTGGCTTCGTGGTTATATTTGTGTGGATCTTGCGCGGGATTGTCTTTCTCGAAACTGATGTGCCCATGAATTATACGCTTTTATGACAACAAGCGGAACAGCCTTGACAGATCGCTCTCATTACGAGTATTTTGGTCAACATTCACCAAACTCTATTGTGCTATATCAGTGACTTTCTGAATGCGTATTGAACTACTTTGGGAACAATTTTCTTTCAGCGTATCTATAATATTGTGACCATTGTGACCATTGTTGTCCCATTAGACTCTCAGGTTTGATGAATGATTTGCTTTTCAACAAATTGTGGAGGATATTATTTGGTAAGTGTTCACAATGTTCTTTTGTTGTTCGTCAATGTCGGAAACTTTGCTTGAAGTGCATTCATTAGCGGTGACATATTTTAAGCATAGATTTACGCTCTAGTCTTTTATTGTGCTGATGAATGTGATGTTAATAATAAGTTGGTAATTTAATAGCCGTCACAAAAGGATTTTATGTTGCAAATTGAGAACAAATTACCATTGTGGCTAAAGCTTTTCAACTATTGGTAGTTTTTGTAGGAAATTTTTAACAACTGCTTAGGGAAATCTGTAAAACTTCAAGAAGGTCAACGTGTTTACAAACCATTATAAAACTTCGACATGAAAAATGTATACCGGAACTGATGACAACTCATCGTCGTCTCCGGAAACAGACAAGTTTTTCGTTTTGCTACTATTTATCTCTAGTCCTCCCTTCAGATAGCCAAAAGTTCGCTACTCAAACCTTAGAACTGCTTTTCAGGCGAGGAATTATAGCACAAGTTGTCATCAGTCATCAGGGCATAAAACAATTACTTCTAAATTAAGTGATTCTTATGCAGTGCAGCCTAATATTTAAAAGTATAAGTCCAAGTATTGATCCCTGAGGTAGTCCAACGATGATTCGTATTTTGAAGGACTTCGCGTCATTTTCCTATGATTCCTGAGGTAGTCCAGCGATGATTCGTTTTATGAAAGACTTCGCATCATTTTCCTATTATGTAATATAAACAATACCTATATTTGTTAAAAAAAAACATTAGCGTTTCGAGTGAGCCAAATTAAAACGTCAGAATAAAATACTTACACTTATGCCCAAAACACATGTGCAGAAATTCTGAATGCTTCACTGCATGCAGTACTGCAGATGAAACACATGTGCAGAATTCAATTTGCAGCGGGTGCTGTCAATGAGGGGAAAAATACGTGAGTGAAACAAAGACGACAAATAATTCCCGTCTCTCTTTTCCTCGTATGCATCAGTAGCTGAATTTAAAAATTCGATGCTGCCAAGTCTACTTAATTTAATTCACTGCGTTGCTATGCAGTGTATTTAGAAATAGAGACATGTTGCAGTGCTGCGGTGGCTGCAGAATTTACATTTGTTTCACCACATAAGAACATGTGTATTCTAATCCTGCTGCGCAGTGAATTCTGCACGTGTGTTTTGGGCATTACACTTATGCTCAGTTTTACAGTGTGCATTTAATGTCGTTTTCCATTGGTTTCACTCGAGGATTCACTCATTATGAAATCCAATGGAACAAGAAAACTGCTTCTGCTCGACTACACTCACCTATTGGAGAAACGTCAAAAATTACTGTATGGCTGCTGCCAACTGACTTGTATAAAATACATAAAATGCACTTGTGTAAGTGCTTCTCGAGTGGATTCTGACTTCAAATCGAGAAGCGAAATTCTCTCCTCAGAATCAACAGAAGAGTATTTTTTGCGCCAATGGAACGGTTTCAGAAGTGATTTTCATGATTCCGGACGCTCCCGGACGCTTTTTTTTGCCCAATGGAAAACGACATAAGTATATGGATTGAATTTGAGTGAAGACGATCAGATAAGTGTCACTCATGCATATTTTGCGTTTCACAGTCATTTCAAAATACTCACGTCAAATGGTGCAAAAACTTGGCAGCACTTAAAAAAAATGTCTTCTACAGCATAATTTGATAATTTATTTGAATTTCAAAATGTATAGTGATCGCCAAAGGACGCCTAACTTTAGGGAAAACGATGTAAAACTATACCACTAAACAATTCGTCATTATCTAGTCACTTCAAAAATCTAAATCATAATCTGAATTCATATTTACGAATTGTTATCATATATTTTAAGAATTAAATCAACAAACAAAAAATAGATATATGTATTTTATTTTCCACAAAATTCAATATACATAAACGTCAACTCGTTGACAGCTGAGTAGCTTGCCACCAGTCAGAGTTACGATAAGGTAAAACTTAAGTGTCCAATGTTGGGCAGTTTAGTTGTATAATTAAATATGGCAGTATGGAACAGAAATCGGCCCTTGCGTGGCATTTGAGGAAGAATCGATACTTAAGTGGTCACTGTGCAACTGGGCATTAGAATACACGCTTATCGATGCCCATCGGCCATCAAGTATTCAATTGTTTCCTCTTTCCTTTTTTTCAAGTCCCGTGATAAGGTCGTTTTCTGAAAGTTGGAAAGCTAACGCCGACTGAAATGTCAGGATTTTGATTTTCTATTTTTGTGGGAACTTTGCGAGCGCTTACGGGGCTATGCATTATGTGGTGCACAGGTCGAGCAATATTTTTAGCTTACGCCTAAAGTTAGACTCAATTATTAGAGGTACCTATTATTGCGAGGCATTCGTTGTCCCCCACATCAGATGGCAATATTAACGAGATACACCAACGCAAAGTGGCTCAGCAATCGCAGCCATCCGAAAACAGGTTTGAAACAGTACCAAACAGGTGTACTGCTGGGTTTGTTCCCCACAAGTAGTTCGCACCTTAAGCTGATATACCTCAGGGCTAGCCAGCTCTTTTTACTGTAAAATGGGCTTATTAATTTCCAAAGGCTCTCCGAAGTTATAGGCCTAGGGTCCAATATGAATCTGTTGCACCAACTCTTTTTTTAGTTTCGCGGCTATAAAATCGATAAACAGATGGTGGGTATGGATTTGGACTTCTTGGATTTTCTCCAGAATCTGCCAGAGTGTGAATATTTGGTCGATTGGTGGACTTACACAGCCAATCAATTTATTGACAAAAAATCCTTTAAGGCAGTCCCACAGTACGGTAGACATGCGATGTTATGGAGACCGATGCCTCTATATAGTTAAGAGGTTCTCGGACAAACTATGCTGAGGTTCCATTCACCAGTCATACTTTCTTCCGACCAATAATTTTGAAGATGGGTTAGAATATCATAAGACGTCCACTCATCTGTCGAAAGCTGTCTTGTCTAAAGCCCAATGCACACGGAGCAACTGGAAAAAACTAAATCGGTTGTCAACTCGGGTTACAGGCCCGTGTGTATTGGGCCTAAGTTTACCACTTATAACAAATCTACACCCAAATAGATGAGACTTCTGTTCTCTTTAGCAGTCACTATTTTAGTTTGCTGTCCTTTTTCTTCTGCATCCACCTCTCGCTAACGTCTGCAAACATCCGAGAGAGAGTCCTGAATAAGTTTCTCAATTAAGCCTTTCGGAAAAGTCATAAAATTGTAGGTACATTTTAGTAGTCCCAAAAGTAAAAACTCAAGCAAACGAATGGTTGTGAGAAGCTAGAAGCCTTGGGCGCCTATACAAATCTGTTGCACCAACTATTTATTATTTTTTTTTTATTTTATATCCTTGTTTTGCTATTTAACCCCACTTTGGCTACATGATGTGGGCTGTTTTTGGAAGGAAATGAAGCCCTTAAGCAAGTCGCACACTAAAGTGGTGAGCAAGTGGCGTGGTGACCAAGTGGCAAATGGAGAAGCGCGCATCAAAGCGGAGTGGGGGCAACTTGGCATTTTGCACTTATTTCGGTCAAGTATAATTTTCGAGTGACAAGCGGGAGATGCGACAACATGGATTTGTACAGGCATATCCTTTGTAGAGGCATATCATATTGTAGACGCTGGTGACGACGTAGGTTTTGGCTTTGTAACTGCGTATTTCTGCTTACCCGGAAACTAAAAACATGCGAGACGACCAAGAACTCAACTTAAGACTACATTTTAAGAACTGAATTAATTGTTTGCCTTTGCCGTCATTCCAACGCCAGACCAACTGTTCCTTCGCCACCTGCCACTTGGTCACCACGCCATTGCCATGCCACTTGCTTACCACTTCACTACGCGAATTGCTTTAGCCTTTTTTTTTTTAAATAACAAAACGCATGATTACTGACATCAAGAGATTTACGTTTGGATTATAGAAACCAGATCAATTTGTCGTTTGGAGAGTCAAGCAGCCTGATCTTATCATCTGTATCTATTATGTTACTCTTATCTGACAAGGCGAATCATATTATTTAAATAAAAACTGACAGCTATAAGACATGTCAAAACTTTCTACTTCTGTTCAAATTTAATTTATTTATCCAGCGCATCTCTTTAGATAATTTTATTGGCCTCAATTCAAATGATCGTCGAACATCAAATTCCCACGTATCTGCGGGTGGGTTTCCTTTAAATACAGAAAAAAAAACCAGAAGGTTACCAACCTCTTGAACTTTCATTATCTAAAATGACAGTTCGCTAAACAACTCTTTTTTTTTTTTGTTTTCGATTGGCTTTCGCCTTTTTTTTTTTTTTAATTACAACTTAAGCTAAGCATCGACAAACAAATCAACTAGCAATAAAATAATTAAGTTCATTAGCCGTACGCATGTAAGGTAATCTTCTGTCAAATTATATCGAATCCCCTGTTACGCGATGACCAAACATAGGTAGGTACCTACATTTATCAAATGAACACCTAATAAATTTCGAAAATATTCCAAAACATATCACAGCAAGTGTCAGAAACTAACGAGAGAAATTCACAGCAGTTCATCAAAAGTGCCGTGTGTTACAAATGTGTCAGACGAGATGGTGCGAATTTAATACCAATTATACGTGCCCCGCACGACCGCGCGCCGTAATTTCGTCGATTAATTTCGTTTTTATTTGACAGCTAAGACATTGTGGGCGAACCATGAAATGTATAGATAAACATGTGTTTTTTTTTTTCAATCCAAAACCGAGTTTCTATTGTCTCAATGTTTGTTGCAATTGGTTCAGCATTGTTAAATGTTACAAGTTGTTTTGATAGTAATTGTGGACCTATCGTCAATGTTTTTCTTGCTGCTGTCATTATTGTCATCATCTGAAATTGTCAGCTTATGAAGTGCATTTCTGGTGTGATTTTAGACCGTAGTGGACAAATGACATATACTTTCGCTGAATGGCGCTCGGTGGGGGAGTGTCGCATTCAATATTGTGCTTATTTGAAAGAAAGGTTGTGTGAAGGTTTTTTTTCTTGAACGACGCTTGTTAGTATTCATGTTGGGAAGAGGAAACAGAAAGTTACTCGTGTGGGCATATACGTAATTTGTGGTGGAAGATTAATCACCTTGCATATACTACCCAGACTCTTTGCATACACGTTTGCCATAGCGACGGCGGCGTCTGGGTAATTAAGATAATCGTATTGTACTCCATTTGACCCATGAGATTGCATAATGATAACGAGACGGCTGAACATTTAATTGGATATGTCGGACGCAGTTTGTGTTTTAAACATATGCATACGCTGTTATTAAAAAGAGACCTTAGGTCATGGTTTTAACTTAAAGTCAGCAGGGGACTTACTTTTAGAAATTGTTTCATTTGCCGACAACAATAACAATCTGCATGTAATCTAACTTCTAATTTATAGTCTTAATATTTGTTTTGTCCTTATGGGACTCGAGGGCTAGTTTCTCACTTGAGTACTAAATTGTATATAAATGGTGAGCCATCTATTCGTTTCTTTTCGAACCATATCCATATATGCCTTTTTGACACTGACAGTGACAGCTCTTATATGCATTAAAAAAATTGACAGACACTCAATGATATATTTTCGGGGTATGAAATAGATCGGATTTTTAAAGTCAGAAATTGAGGATTTGGACTTGGGGAGCTATGGACCTACATACGTGTGCTATACAAGCCGTCCAACAATCGATTCTCTGAACACTAAAAGCCAGTTTCAAAGGTTCCGGATAAAGTTTCGGACAGTTATTAGACACATAACGCTGATTTTTTTTTCTGTTTCATGTTTCATCGTCAAAGTCTCTGGATAAATAAACTAACTTACTTACTTACTTATTGGGAAGAGTCTCTGTCTGAGGCGCACCGCGCACTCTACGATCCCGGACACGCCGCTTCCAGCTGTTGAGACAAAGCGCTCTGGCATCCGCGATGTCTTGGTCTCTGAAACGGAGGTTGGGTCTTCCTTGTCTTCCCGAACCTGAGGTCTGGGATTCGAAGATCCTCTCAGTTGGAGCATTATTGTCCACTGTCGCACACAGGACCAAAAATCCGCCGAAGTATTTTTCTTTCGAAGGAGCCCAGTATTAGCTCTCTCTTTTTGCTTATCGTCCAGCACTCGACGATATAAAACAAAACTGGCAGGATAAGGGTTTTTATAGAGCACACATTTCGTCCTTCCAGTTATAGGAGTTTTGATACCAATTATTTTGCCAAACCGAATTAGCAACGGTTTCCGAGGGCAATTCTTCGCCGGATCTCCACTAGTGTGTCGTTCCTGGAGTTCATGTTTACTTAATAGTGATGTTTTGTCCTAGCCGGTAGACAGATGCTTGTTTGTTTGTTGATATCATGTACTTAGCCCTCATTTACTTCAAGGCCAACGGATTTCGCCTGTTCTTCAATTGCCGTGAACGCTTCTATCACAGCATGCTGGGAACGACCGATGATATCAATATCGTCCGCATACCCCAGCAGCTGAACAGACCTGTTGATGATAGTACCTTCAGTGTTGACACCTGCTCTGCGCACTATCTGCTCCAGTACAAGATTTAAGAAGTCTCATGATAGCGCGTCTCCTTGCCGAATTCCGGTGCATGTTTGAAATAGTTCGGAGGAACAACTTCCGAGCTCATGATTCCGAATTCGGCCATACGCGGCTTTGAAGTTTGAAGTCGATGAATAGGTGGTGAGTTTCGACTTGAAATTCGTTGGTCTTTTCCAAAATTTACCTCAGGCTAAAATTTGGTCTATTGTCGATCTGCCGGACCGGAAGTCACACTAGTACGTGCCAATTAGTGTGTTGCAGAACCGTTTAAGACATTCACACAGTACGTTGGATAGGATTTTGTATGGGACATTAAGCAAGGGTATACCTCGATAGTTCTTGCAAGACATAGAATCGCCTTTTTTGTAGATGCCGCCTATGGAGCTGATAGTCCAGTCATTGGGCATGTTTTCTTCCATGATAAACCAACTGGTAGACAAATTTATCAGCCAGCTGGAATCGAAATAATAAAATCGAATGATATAATCATCATCGTCGAGTGTTTCCAAATAACTCGATGTTGAGCAAAATACTCAAATCATACGAGGCCGTGTAATATGCTCGTAATATTCATAAAACGCATCTTTTAAAAATTCAAATAAATCCATGTAAGGATAAGGACGCTTCTCTGAAACTATATTTTCTCCAGTTACTTCAAATAAATAGTTCGCTTATCTTCCAGAAAAAGGCTATGACAGCCACTTGAACCGGCTGATAGGCTTTATCAGTCAGATATCATTATCCTTTTAAACCAAAATTTGAAGTTTATCTGGTAGATAAGTTCCCGATAGGCTTTTCAGAGATTTTATCTGTCAGATATCGCTATCCGATACCTTTAAAACCAAAAGTTTATGTGGCAGTTATGTTCCTGATAGACTATCAGAGCCTTATCTGTCAGATATCGCTATCCGAGAACTTTGAAACCAAAAGTAGACGTTTATCTGGCAGATAAATTCCTGATAGACTATCAAAAACTTTGTCAGCTAGCCTTAAAACTGGCCTTAAGTTTAATTATTGTTTATTTAGTCATTTTG